>OX411307.1:19293488-19765988 GCA_948150685.1 Rhaphigaster nebulosa
CATATAATCCTAATATCACTCAGGCTTTATTTCAGTTAAATTAATTATTTAGTGTTTGTCAATTCATGTAATCCGCTGACTATATGTAATTAATTATATATAAATCTATGTTATTACTGTCCTTGACATTATATCGTCATTGTATTTTTTATTGCAGCAGTTTAAACAATTCTAACGTTTTTTATTTTATTATATAAAGTAATAATTATTATTTATAACAACTATGTAATAAATAATTATTTTATAGTATAAAATTTTTCCTTCAAATAGCACTACGAGTGTCTTCCACAAGTGTTGAGTTTCCAGTTTCCAGGTGTCGACATAGTGGTCGTGTGTAAAGGATGGTTGAAAGGCGAAAATAACCTATTTTTAAAGCTATTGCAAAAATCATTCTGTTTTTACTATTGATGAATATATTAGTTACTTAAAATATTTTACTAATTCAATCGGAGATATTTTAATTTTTACACTTGTCACGAGCCTAATAAATTCAATCATGGAATAATGTTTGATTTTCAGGAAAATAATTGTCGACATTATTATTATCATCATCCTTGGCTCTACAACCCGTGGTGGGTCCTGGCCTTCTCAATGAACTCCCCCCCTCCAGTTTCTTATTCCCAGCAAGGACCATTTTCCTGGTTAACGGTGTATATATATCTTAGCATGGGCCTGCCTCTACCTCTTTTTCTGTCCAGGATTCCCTCTAACAACTTCTTTGCGACCTCTTCATCAGCCATTCGCGCTAAGTGCCCAATCCACCTTAACATTGATAATTTAATCAGGTACACCAACTCTGGTTCGTTAAAGAGCTAATGAACCTCTTGGTTCTTACGTCCCCTCCATTGGTCTCCCTCCTTAATGGCACCAACAATACGTTGAATAACCATTCTTTCAAAAACCTGCAGCTCTTTCTCTTCTCCTTTAGTCTCTGCTGCATAAGTACGCACCGGTCTAATAAGTGTTTTATATAGGATTTTTGTGATGTAGATATAATGTCTACATCATCTGCAAATGCAAGAATCTGTACTAGTCTGTTGTCAGTTTGTATACCCGAGTCTCTGGCCACCTTTTCCAGTGCAATATTAAATAATAAACATCCTGCCTCACCCCTCTTGTGAACTCAGGAGAGAGTCCAGACTGTATTCCGACAGCACATTTAACGTTTTCTATAGCCATCCGAGCTATGATTCCGAATTCTTTCATGGCTTCATAAAGCTTTGCTCTGTTAATGCTTTCGTATGCACCCTTGAAATCGACGGACAAATGGTGAGTGACCATCCTATACTCAATGGATTTCTCCAGTATGGCCCTGATGCTGAATATTTTGTGCTTTGTAGATCTACCTACTCTGAATTCTGCCTGGTACTTTCTGCGAAAGGCAGTAGTTTATTATACAAAATGTTGGATAGGATTTTGTAGGCACACTGTAATAGCCTGAGCCCTCTATAATTTGAGCAGTTTAAAATGTCTCCATTTTTATGAAGAGGACAGCTAACTCCTATTTTCCACTGGTCGGGTATACGCTCTTCACACCAAACAGAAAATATTCTTTCGTATAATGCTTTATGAAGGTCCTTACTTCCTATCTTATGGAGCTCTGCGGGGATCCCATCTACACCTGGGGCTTTATTTACTTTTTAGCCTTTCTACTGCGTCAACAATATATTCTCCATCAGGTGATTCAACATCACCATTTTCATCAGTCCTCATATTTTCTTCCACCATCTCACAGTTGACACCTTTATTCAAGATTGTGTTAAAGAGGATTTCGGTCTTTTCAGAGAGGAGAGACCCATCTTCATTTTTGCAAATCTTTGTAAAATTAAATGTTCTTTAATATCAGCTAGATCTTATCCTAATTGAGATTGTCTGACAGGGCTTAATTGCTGAATTTTAAAAATGATTTCCTCTAAAGTACTTTAAATTTTCTTTAATTGAAATAACTAACCGTCTCTGATTTTTAGCTGTAAGAAAAATGGATAAATATAAAGTATGAAAGAATTTGATAATTAACTAAAGGATAAAAAGGGAAATATTTTTCCAATTTGAAAATAAATTTCCGGAAATAATGGTAGTAATATTGATGTATAATATATCGTTGTATAATTATAGATGCATACAAAAGTTTTAGAAAAAATGATATTTAACATATAGAAGGTGATGGAGAGTGTGGGAAAATTCATAAACTTAAATGATTGTTGTACTTAATAATTTCTACTTTTATATTATTTAATGGAAAATAAATGTTTCCATATAAACTAAATGGAATGTCCATAGAAACTAAATGAAAACATTTATTTTCAGTATGACAAACCAAAAATATGTAGTGCACAGCATTTCATTACTATAATTGTTTAAACAACTATTTTATGGTACTTCAGTGAGAAAAGGTGTGAAGAAGTTAATGCTGCTGAAAATATTTCAGGCAGTGTTTATGTGAATGCCTTAAAATTATTTTTAAAAGTGTATAATTATAAGAGAGTGGTAAGTGAAAGTTGTGTGATCCCTGCATCGTACCACATTTGTTTTAAGCCAATAATAATATTCCGAATAAGTAAAACAAAATCAAAACAAAATACAAAATATTTTTTTAGTCGTTGGTATCATTAAAACGCTGCCAACAGCAGGACTAAAATCTATTTTATTATTAAAAATAGACTCATAATAAAATATTAAAACCGATTGCTGCTGCGTCCGGATGCTATAATTACGTATTATTTGTAATTGTAATTTTATTTATGCAATTCCAAGCAATTGTAATTGGTAATTTCAATTACTTAACGCCGATATGGCACTAAAAAAGTTATTTCCACAAATTTTCTAGGGTATAAGTTTAAAAATTGTGAGTTTCAATGAATCTAACGCGAATTTTAAAAATTTGCGGTAAAATCAAATATGCAGTAAAAATTGCAATGACTTGAATTACGGGTGACTGCAATTGCAATTACATAGGGTCAAGAAGTTATTGTAATTTTAATTATAATTAGTCAGCGTCAAGGAGTAATTGTTATTGAAAACCTCAATTAAAATGACTGTAATTGAAAGGAGTAATTTCAATTACTAAACACGATAAGAGTAAGTGTGATTGAGTATAACAATTATTTTTGCTCATGTAATTAAAGATATAATTAAATATTCATGTAATTCATTATTGCCCAACTCTGAGCGGTAGTCAGAGTGTACTTTGGTATGCAATAGTCCAGTCTTTTATTTTTCGGATGGGAAGATATTCTATGATTAGTGTGGACATCTTAGCTTTACATTACTCTTTATTATATACTGTCCCAGTAAAATAGATGCTGGACTAACTTAATATTTAAAATAGTTTGTTTTATTGGAGAACCATCTAAGTCAAAAATTACTTGAACTTCGAGTTTAAAACAAAAATGTCCTGCCAAATCGGCTGCTTAATTACGCTTTTCTCCTGAGATGACCTTATTTTTCCTCAATACGCTTTTCTGTCACACCAACGGGTATAAATGAATTAAACCAGATCTGAACCCATTTATAAGCAGGCAAGGGCATCATGGATTTAATTTATTCATTCATTAGCAATATTAATTTACAGGATATTTCTTTTTTCTTTTTCTTTTTCAGGCTCATCATTTGTCAGTTTCCCAGGGAAGACCAAGTAGGATTAATTTCTATCCGTTTGAGTGGGAGGGTGGGGACGGGATTGGTAACATTATTAATTGCGAGGGCACGCTGTTGCTACATATGTCAAACTGGCCGATACAGCTTCCGGCAATATTGTGCTACCCAGCTCCCACCATCCTCTCAACCACCAGATTTCGCTATACCGTCTCTACCTCTCCTCTTGTATTTGCAATATTTTAAGAACTATTTTAGTGGATTTCACATTTCGAAAAATATATTATCGTCCAAACTTTTTTCGGCTCAAGTAAACTCTAGGTTTATAATTCGATGATAATATATCACAGCATTTCCAGGCACGTTTTAAACCAACTACATATCAGGCAATATGACCAAAGATGCTAAAAAGCAATCTGTCAATTTGTATCATTTATTTCTTCTTAGCAGTTGTTTATTCTTTATCAAGGTCGAAAAGTAACAGAGAGAAATAATTTATTGAAAATCAGTGCTGCCCAAATACATTGGGTTGCTACAATACTTAGCGCACTGATCAATCCTTAGTTGGATAAAATATATATATATATATATATATATATATATATATATATATATATATATATATATATATATATACAATTTCTTTCTATTTTTTCCTTTCCTTTCCTTTTTATCACTTAATCATTCATCCACATAATTCATAGCATTTTCATCTTTATTCGATTACACTATATTTTTTTCCTATCTTTTATTTATTTGTATCCATCCAACTACTTTCTCACCTCTCCATAATTCTCTCTTCCAGTTAACAATCAACCCTTTCTTAATCCAGCTTACGAACTCCAGATAATTGGAAAATTTATGAAACTAAACAAACATCAAGATTTGAACGCAAACATATATTGATCAACAGTACAGGATAAATAAAAATAAATAAATATATGTACATATACAAACAAAATAAATAAAAAATCCAAAAAGAAACTACAGCTTTCAACTGACGTTAATTGCTGTTAATATTAATTAATATTAGTTAATATTAAAAAATATCTAGTGTGTTCACTCTCACGGCTTTACCTACCGCTTTGGGTCCAAAGTCCAATACAATAATAGTTTTCTGTGTCTCCGCTTTTTTTTTTTTTTTCAAAAATTAGCTTTGTAGACAATTTAATTATCTTTCAAATAAGCAGCTGGAATTTTCCGGAGGATGAATAGTTTTCATGTTATTCGAAAATGTAAAAAAGTGAACGGAGTTTCGTTGAGACATGGACAGAATACTTAAAAAGCTATGGGTGCCAAGTCCAAAGCCTACAAAGACAGACATGGAAAGGCAATGGCTGAAAATGCGATTTTTGGGCTGAGGAGGCTCTGAAACGCAAAGATCAATTGAAAATATTTTCATTTTCTAATAAAGTAGTAGAAAATTAATTAGTGATATATTTTTTAAAAGCTTATTGAAATCAATATTTTACACATTTCTAAATTCTACAGTGATTAGAAAAAGTCCCACCATTTTAACATGTTGTAAAGTTGTAGTTAAACAATCCTAAGAAGATCCAGGTGCAACCGAATCTGTTGCCAATATCTTTGGCTGATCTAATGTGTAATATCTGTGGTGTAGGATGCTTTGAAATCCATAATTATTCTCGATCTACATTTCGAATGCATGTGGGTGGATTTCACGAAAAATGATAATTCCCATGTCCTAGAGTTAAAATAAATTCGTTTACCGAGTTGTTTTCATCTTGAGGAAATTTTAAAAAAAATACCGCAGGAACATTTTATTTTTAGGAACGTCCGTAGAGGAACATGTTAAGGAGCAGGTACTGATTCTGAGATTTTTATATTTTAAATTAAAAAAATTAAAAATGGTAACAGGTCTTATGTCGCTTAGTATTTTAGAATACTTTCGAAACGATACTATTTTGGATTATTGGCTTGAAATGAATTATTAAAAGTACCAACCCTTAAAAGAACTTATGGTTTGCCTTGTTTACGTTTTGGAGCGTTAATCTGCTTTTTATGGTAACACTTGTGACAATAAGTTTAGATAAAATATTTTTGTTACTATGATAAATATTCGAAAGCTAGAAAATTTGACAACCCCGCTATGTTTAATTGTTTTTTATGATTGCAACTAAAAAAAAAAATCTGATTCTGAAAAAAAAAGTTAATCGCTTCCTCTTTTACTGCTGAGCTGCAAGGAGCTTGACCTAAGAGTCTCGATCCCTGACCAACTGTCTTCTTCTCCGATCGATATTCCTTCTTCCAAAGGTCTCCATAATTCCTTCCCATGTCTTCCTGGTTTTTCCTTGCGTTCTTCTTTCATCTACGTCTGTTTGATATGTTAGTTTGGCAATTCGGCTCTTGGACAGCGGCAAACGTGACCGAACCACCTCGGACGGTTCTGCTAAATCTCAGACCAAGTAAGGTTTGACCGTATTGTTGCATTTCTCACCTCCTTCTTTCTTCCACTTTCCTTAGCTAGCGCATCTCCATTCCTCGAAGTTGGCTCTTGTGCTCTTAAGTAAGCGACAACGACTAAATTCCATGTATTAGGATGGGAAATTTTTTTTTTTTTTTTTTAGAACTTCTTGAAAAAAAATTACAGTTTTTAAAACGGAGATTGAGAAAAAACGCTGAACTTAAGCATCTCTATAAAGATCAGGATACTATAGATTTTATAAAAACTGGACGTGTGAAATGGGCAGGGTATATTGCAAGAATGAGTGGTAACGAAATCCCCAAAAGGCTCCTTGAGGAAAAGATTTTTGGACGCAGAAAAGTGGGTAGACCTCGCCTGCGGTGGGAGGATTGTGTGGCTGCAGACGCGCAAAAAATGCTGGAGACTAGAAATTGGAGGGCAGCAGCACAAAACAGAGAATAATTATTTAAATTAGAGGTATAATTATTTATTTATAGATTTAATCATTATATTTTCTTGTAGATAAATGTTATAAGGCCAATTCAATAATGTTCTATCCACACTTTTTATATGTATGTAGCAAGGAATTTAAAACCTTAGCAAAATTGTGAGATCAGTGTAGGTAGGTAAATAAAAATATTATAAAACTCAATTTTGAGACAAAGATAGGATTATATTAAAGTTATGATCAAAATTATAATAATTTTAATTAGGAAATAAAATAAATTTAATTTCACAATCCGGTTGAGCGCCTGGCTATCTAAGCCTCATTTTCTTACATGATTTTATTTTTTTTTCAAATGTTCTTCTTGAGAGTTTTAGCAAGGCAAAATAAAAGAATACGTACCATTACTGGCCATAAAAATCAAACATGCATTATGCTCCTCCATGCTAGGCTCAGGCGAGTGTCCTGGTTCGAATATAATAAATGACAGAATTGTTTCTATGCGAGTCAATATACAGTAATAACAAATTGCAATAACAAATATATCTACAAGAAATTAAAGAAAAGAAAGCAACAACAAATCATAAAGACTCTGTACAGCAAACAGGAATTTTTTTACCCAAACCAGTTAAGAAAATGATAATAATGAAAAATATACTTATATATCTAATATTTACAAAAGAATGAAAAATCTAATAGGCATGCCAGAACAACAAATTAAAAAAGAAGAAAAGAAGACACGGGGATTAGAAAAAGTATAAAAAGGGAATCCGAGGTTTCCCTACTTTCTCCCACTTCTGGTTTTTCCAGCAATGCTGCCAGCCTTGATACAACGTTGATTCCAAAATAGAGGCCTCGAGTCTAAACGAACTACTAAACTGTCAACTTTTTGCTAATTTCTTCATCAGCACTAGAATTTTACTGTTACTATGTATCAATTTACCAAATACGCTTTATTTGCTTACTGCTTTAACAATATATTCGTAATTCTGATAACATTTGAATTTGACAGATGATTAACATTGAATAAAGATACATGAGGTTTTCGTTTTGAAATTTTCTAAAACCAGCCTAAATATACATTGATATGTTTAAGATTGTATGCCGCAGCGGACAGGGTTATCGGACTCAGGTGCACGAAACAAGAGAATCATGGATCAACCGGCCACAAACTACTGCACAAGCCATGTACTGACCGCTAACAAAGTGGTCGAGATTCGTAAACAAATCAACATCGAAAGGACCAACTTTTGCAGTGACAATTTGCGGAGGACAGACGGTCAGATCATTCCGCAGTTAATTATATAGATCCAGCCAGGGGTTGGATGTTTGTTTTGGATTCTGTCCGGGCGAGTTAGGCGTACGTGATTCTTTGTCAGGGAGGGGTGATTAGTTTATCCCACTGTATAGGAGGGACCCCCCCTCCCCACCCTTCATCCCTGCACACCCCTCCGCCCACCACCCCCTACGTGCCGTCTCTTTGTCCCCACAAAGCCCCCCTGTCTCTAAATTATACATAAAAATACGAAATCCCCTTTTGTCGTCTGTCTTGTTATCTTCTGCCCATCAAGGTTCTCGTTTTTGTGAAACGGAAAACATTAAAGGTGAATATATCAATAATAAATCGAGTACACAAAGCACTACCCCAAATGAAATGAATTGACCATCCATCAAAAGCTAGAGTGTTGCAAATAACCATATCATCCCACCAGTTACTTGCCATTAGAGATAGGACGATTAATTTGAATTCGTGGTTTATACTGCTACTGATGAGTTCAAATAAGAGTAAAATGGACCAATACATTAATGATTATATATATTAATATTTTATTTGTATAAGAGAATAAGAATTTTCTAAAAGAATACTTATCTCTTCGGAAAAAATAATGATTTTTCTAAAAATCCTATTAAAGAGATTTTAATTGGAGTAACATTTAAATCGCAAAAAAAAAAAAGTTAAATAAATAACAGCAGATCATGTCTAGAGCTACTAAGTTAGCGATCAAGCTTACTTCAAACTGCTAGGTTTGGAGCTCCCCAAGCATAGGATTAACAAATTATGAATTTATGATTATTATTAAATAAGGAATGAAATTATACCTAACTTCCGGAACCTGATTTCAGCTATATCATCAAAAATAATTTTTATTCTACCATTCTACCAGCAGTGACCAGCAGGTCACTCCGAGTTCGGGAATCTCCTGGGGTGCACCTAGCCTCTTCAAAATGGAAACATAATCCTTTATTAAATTGGAGGAAGGGATGGTATACTTTGTTGCTGAGAGTGAATAGTGACCATATAGCTTCCTTGTATAACCTTTGATTACGAAACTTTCTCATCAAATACCGAATCCACGATAATGGGTTTTAGTGGACAGGGCTATATTTAATTAGGGATTACACTTAATTTAATGTGTATAATAATACCAAACTGTATTTGTAATTGCTGATTTTTGAATTTCTGTGTGTTTTTAGAACTAAAGATGAATGTATAACATTCGAAACTAGTTTTAAATAAAAACAAAATTATAGAAGTGGCAAATAATTTATCAATCCCTAATTAGATTGATCCTTCTATACCATCATGCGGACGTCAAAGTGCTATATTTGTTTATTCTTTTTTTTTTTTGTACGAATAGGCCAGCCAGGGACAACGGAAATATCATTTCTATCAGTCTCCTTTCTCGTCCTTTTCCATTGGTCTTTCATTCCTTTCTTCAGTCCATTTATTAACGGTATGGTTGTTGTTGATATTTTTATTTATTCTCTGTTTAAGCAGTCTCTGTTGTTAATTTTAAGATTTTGAAGTTCTCCGATTTGTTTAGTGTAACCTCCCAGGTGTTTCAAGTTGAATAGTTTTTCAAAATTCGGTTGTTCATCCTGGAAGGATTCATCCTTATCATGTGTCCGTAAAATTTCATTATTCTTTTCTCTATTACGCTTTTCAGGTTCTCTAGACCTCATTAATTTCTTGATTCTATTTTAAGCGGTATCCATATCTATAATTTTGGGCCTATGGATTCTTAGGATTTTATTTATTTATGTTTTTTAAATATTCAGTACAATTGCCTTAATTCGAAATATCATTTAACCACTAGAAACTAAAATGTATTTTGACTAGTTGTTTGTTCTTTATGAATTTTATTAGCAATGATACTCGAACGTTTTTTACTTCATTATATTTAATTATAATTATCGCATTTATATTTGGAGTTTTCATTGTTGACTTCTTTGAACTCAACTGTGTGTTTGCAGTTGTTTTCTGCTTCTAAGTACCGGAGTTTTGTCATTTCCGTAAATACACGTTCAGGATCGCGCCCAATTTAAAATTTAGGACGTTCAGACAAGTGCTTTTTCGTGCTTCAAAAGAAGCAAATTAAGATAGGCTTCACCGACTGCTAAAATATAACCGGTGAGTACCGTCTTGAGATAGCTTACTCAGTACCGTCAGTTAAAGAGGCAAATTTAGATAGGCTTCACCGACTGCTAAAATATAACCGGTGAGTACCCTCTTGAGATAGCTTACTCAGTACCGTCAGTTAAAAATATCAATAGAGAATTAAAACACTTCATTATTTTTCACGAAAAAATGTCTTGTATTTCACATTAGCTCATATTAAAAAATAAATAAAAAATTCGTTTATAATTCCTAAGAAACCCAAAGTCCTTTGGGTTTGCAAATAATAGGGATTGCATTGTACGAGGTAAGAATGTGAACATTTACTTCTACTACCAAGATATTTATTAAAATAGTAAACTTACGAAAATTTATTTATTGATTTCAAAAAATTTAAATTTGTTTTACTTCAAATCAAAATTTATCGAGTTTCTTATTGTTTGTTTTATTTATTTTTTGCACTTTTATAATTTATATGATTTCCTTTCAATCTCATATGATGTTTGTTTTCTTTTAAAGAACAAACAAATTACATGGAGAGCTGAGTATATCCTCTCTTTTATTCCTCTTTTAATATTTTTGTATATCCGTTTGATATTTTAGTTAGTAGGAATATTCAACAAGTTTAGCATCAGTGTTGTTTATAAATAAAAACTTTTATTACCTAAATTTATTTGAGTTTTATTATACCATACGCCAATATTAAACCAGCTTATTTGGCGATGTATCCCACAGGACACGTGTTTCATATCTCAGCCAATATTGTGCTAACATTTTTAAAACTATCTTATCCTTGACCTTAAAAAGCAACATAAACAAAAAAAAATCGAGTCTTAATTATATAATTGCTAAATTAAGGGTTGATTTAGAATGACTGTTATTCCAATAAAAATGTGCCAGCCGCTGTGAATTACTAAGCATGTCCCAGTTAGAGCTTTAAGTTTCTTACCTTCTCTACATCACTGTGGTATATAATGGCTGATCACATTCCGATGAGTTGGTGGTCGGTAGAAAATACTCTCATTCTCTATTATAGGACCAACATAGGAAAATTATACTGACATAATAAGATTTTATTAGCTACAAACTTGTTGCCAGCTTGACTGTAGAGACGTGTGCCTACTCTGAAACGGGTCGGAATCCTCCCAATTTCCAAGGCTGCACTTAGACTCTTAAATTTATTTCTCGGTATGTTCCACCCGGTTCCTTGGTTTTATGCTGCAAGCCTACTAGCCAAGAGGCGTCTACAGAATGTGGAAAGACAGCGACGTACAGTGGGGTACAGTGAGGTATTTGGTCAATTTAGCCGGCCAAAACTATTTCTTCTTTTTTTGATTGTTCGAAATTTCGTTTCCTATTAATATATTGTACGTAGAAGTGATCAATCTGGTGGAATGGGCAGAGGATGGAATACTCATCATAGGAAATAGGCCAAATAGTTTTCACAGAAAAAATTAACACTGAAATGTGCACTCACTAACTCCATTTTACTCAAAAAGTTTATCAATTTGTTTTTTCAAGCACCTATGAACTAGTGTTTCAAGCACCTATGAACTAGTGTTTCAAGCACCTATGAACTAGTGTTTCAAGCACCTATGAACTAGTGTTTCAAGCACCTATGAACTAGTGTTTCAAGCACCTATGAACTAGTGTTTCAAGCACCTATGAACTAGTGTTTCAAGCACCTATGAACTAGTGTTTTATATCCCTCATTATTCGACTTTAGTTTTTCCCACCTCTACTATATTTGGGAAAAACCGAATTTTGGGCGGGTGGATTGGAAAAATAGGAGCTCTATTATGGTATAGCTCTGAAAAATGTATAGCAAGTTTTGAATATACACCACCTACTCTGAATCGATATCTTCCTTAAATAGATAAGGGATCGATTGGATCTTAAAAATTGAGTTAAAAAGAACATATTGAAGAATGCCATTAAAAAATATAGCATTTTTCATTGGGCATTGAAAACCAAAATAAGCTCAACATTCATTATAGTCTTACTTTTTTGGTACATTAATTTTAAATCTAAATTTTGATAATTATTAATAATGATTACTTTTTGTGAGATATTAAATAAACTTTTTATATTTATGTTACTTTTTTAATGTAATTGAGACTTTATTTTGGGACAATTTTGTCTATTGAAATACTTTGATCAGCGCCTTTCGGTTGAAGTACCTATTAAAGAAAATACAGATTTTTGAAAATTTCTTAAAAAGGCACTGAACAACCTAAACCTAAAAGCGCTGATCAAAGTATTGCAATAGACAAAATTATCCCAAAATAAAGTCTTAAAATATTACGATATTGAAATTACGTATTTAGGGTAGTTACACGCCTGGAATGTTACAGCAACTTATTTTAAGCATATTAAGTCGTAGAAAGTAATGAAGAGTTTTGAAAAACACATAGACTTAATCTTGAAAAGGGGTAGTAAACATAAACTTAAGTCATTGTTGAATTTAATAATTCCTAATTTTATATTATTTAGTGGGAATTAAATGTTTCCATGGGAACTAAATGGAATTTCCATGGACACTGTTAATGTTTCACTGGTCCTACCTTGAGCAGAATGAATCTCTGCACAAAGTTGGGTGTATGAAAGTTGTGTAATAAATGAAAGTTGCGTGAAGCGCGCACCAGATTTGTTTACATGTTTCATCAGTTAAATGTATTGAGGACAACCCCGTGTTCCGCAAGTGAGAGGGGAAAGCATGACCGGTCATTTTGGATTTTATAACATCAGAATTTTATTTAAATTCACTGATCTAAAAAGTTTGGGTAAATTATGGAAGAAAATAATAACAATTTTTGTCTCAGATCCTAAAAACATCTGCTACATTTCACTCTTTAACCCTTTTTTTTTTCATTTCATCTAATTAAATGAATCATGTATTCTTATCATCCATAATCCTAGATCCTCCTCATCATTTCACAAATAAAATCATTCTTGATGAACTAGATGTCTGATAGGTTGCTGATTTGACTCGATCTAGATACAAATTTCTATTTAGACGCCGCGGCAAAGTTTGTCGCATCGTATTGCATTTTTGTAATGTATTTGCAATTTCAATAAATTAATTTTTTTTTTTTTATTTTTGCAGCTGTTCTCTGTATTGAGATTTATTTATTTGTCTATGGTGGTAGGACAAACCGATTATGGCTAAACATGTGACCGGTGACTTTTCAAAACGGGCCCGGCCAAGACAGACGAACGAGGAATCTCTCAGATCGGTGGCGCTTTGTCCTCTTTGCGGGGGATTGTTGGCGCAATAAATAGTCCCTCGAGGGCGGAACCATAGCCTCAACAGGGCACAGGAAGGAAGCCAGGACAACCTCCATTATGCAAATGGCTTCCCGCAATTTTTTATGTTAAAGCTCCAAGTAATATCTTTTTATTTTTATATTATTTATTATGGTTATTATAAGGTTGCTTAAAAGGCTATATAAAATAAATAGCTGCCACAATGAGATCGGTGGGTGCGGTAGGGTGATTCACCGGCTATTTGAGTACTTAACATTTTTTGTTGTTGTTTAATAGATTATTATTGATCCGCCGCGAGATATGGCTCCTCCCCTCCATATTGTACCTAATACAATTCCAGACTTTTCTCCCCCTCCTCCCCCCCTTCCCAAATCTGATAATACCATACCTTGGGAGTAACTTCTTCTGGATTGTTTCTCGATTTATGATATATGAGGCCTGTATTTCTGTCAGTATTTGGAGCCATTTAAACAATAACTATAATAACAGGGATCTGCATATAAGCACCAAGACCGGCTTTTTTAATTAATTTACTTAAATTTTCGAGAGCACCTATGAAACCTGCTATAACATTTCCACCATCGATTATCATTCCCGAATCCCTAATAACAGCTATAAAATTCCCATTTTAATATTTTTTTTATTTCTAACAATTTTTGCTTTCACTAGCTATATATGAAATATATAGTAAGGCAAAGTATTGTAATCGTGAAAATTTTCGAATCCAAATTTTCACCGGAAATACGCGTCCAAATAATCAAGTCTTGTAAAATGGTCTGTGTGTGGTAAGTCTAGCTCAAAAACAAAAAGTTGTATGGAACTCAAATTACGTATTTAAGGTAGGGATATGGCTGGGATATGCGTGGGATATGGCATATGGCTGGGATATTACTGCAACATTTTTGCCAAAATCGACCTCCCGGATGTATCACTTTATATCAGTGATTTTTTTACAGTTTTCTCGTAAAATGAATTTTAAAAATGGTTTCATCAAAAGTACCTTAAATTTTGTTTATTTGAAATAATTAACCGTTCCACATTGTTAGTAGTTGTAAGAAATTGATTAGTTAATAGTATATGAAAGAATTTGATAACTAACTAAAGAAGATAAAATGACAAATTTCCGGAAATATTGATGTATAATATACCGTTGGATAGGTAAAGATGTTAGAAAAATTAATAAATAACATATAATGTCGTAGAAGGTAATAGATATAATATTGACGAAAAATCCATAACCTTAAGTAATTGTTGAAGATAATAATTCCTACTTTTATATCATTTAATGAAAACTAAATGTTTCTACAGAAACTAAATAGAATTTCCATGGAAACTTTTTAAATTTCACTAACTCCACTTTAGCATAAATTGATTTCTACTCAAAGTAGGGTTGTGAGTGAAAGTTGTGTGGTAGTGTGGAATCAGAGTTGTGTGCGCGCACTAGATTTTCTTATAATTTTGCCATTCCTTTATTATTATAAGGGATCATCATCGTATGCGGTTCAATAGTTTTGAACAAAAAAAAAAAGAAGGTTTTGTGGCATATTTCTGATATAACATTAAGACAATGTATAACAAAATATGTATTCCCTGTAAATAACTTGAAAGTTACGAGAGGCAGAGACAGACTAGGGTAGAAGGGGTTGCTAAGACCACGTGGGCTTCATGTATATTCATTCGGTGGTGCAGAGGAGCTGCCGATAATTCAGAGTACGAAAGGCACAGTGAATACTAACTGTCCCCCCCCCCCCCCTCCGGCATACACGCATCAGTCTCACTGTCTTTTGTTCAATGCACTGGCCAAATTCCTTTCGGGTTGCCATTTTGGTCAATTGAATCAAATTAATTCTTCTATCGAAACGAAACATCAATATGTTGTTAAATGTATTTACAATGGAAAATTTTAAACGTTTATTTTTAGACAGGAAAAAAGAGGAAAACAAATTTGTGACGCTGGCAGAGACCGATAAATGATATATTCAATATGAGTATTATTTTTTCAATATGTTCCATAAATTATGATTTTTTAGTTAATTAATTAATTAAATTACTTGTAAGATGAACGTATATTTGGCTCTGACGGCAAAGTCAATGCAATGACCGTGCTAAAACATGGTTTGTTACCTCGATTATCTTCGCCTTGAAGTAGTAAATCCGCGGCTCAACACTTGTGAACTAGACAAGTCCTACCAAAAATGTTGCCACAATTTTGTTGATAGAATATATGGGTCATACGCGGGGCCGAAACTAAGATATTTGCCAGGGGAGACAAGCTTTCTTTTGCCGGCCCGGTGAAGTATAACGAGTTGTAAAGATATCGATTCCAACCTGTGGATTAAGTAGGATCTTTCAACTTCTGCAGTACAGCTGTATCCATGTATATCCGCCACAAGGCTTTTTTTTTTTTTTTTTTTTTTAAGTTTTTGCGGTAAGTGGAACCTTGAGAAGCTGTTCTTCAAAATACTTCGTCATTTATATTTGTCCTTGACCGTTTTTTAGTTTATAAGCGCTAGTGAATAATGATGCCCCGGCAAGACATGACAGTAGTGCAGACCTCTCTTGTGGGACAAGTGTGTGTATAATGTAAACTTACTCCTCCTACCCTTTTCATAACGGTCACTAATGATTGTAAAATGTGGTTTTCAGATAATTTTTAACTTTTTTTGATTATTACATCAGTATTATAACCCCCCGGAAACGAACTATTTTGCACTTCCCTCACATCCGCTACTGCTTGAATAATGAGTCTTCCAGACACTTTGTACGGACTTGACCCTCAAGGCACGGGCAATGGCTTACTGAGTACTTCTAAATCGAATAATTATCAACCTTATGAAAATGGTCGTGGTTGAAACGTCGGTTTGAATGTATTGTTAAAAAATTATAGTCTATGCAACATTTATAAAAAAAAGAGGATAGATCCAGCTTCGAAGACAAACATTTTAGTGTCATGTATATTGGAACTTAGTAAAATCTAGTACGCACTTACACTACATTACCTTTAGCAAATTTCGGAATAAATATCATCATCTCATAATATGAACTGATTTCATTGACTGAATTAAGGTTAAAAGAATGAAAAAGCAGAAACAAATATTTCCTAACTTAAACTAAATATAAAATTTGGAGCCCTCCGATTTGCACTGTTACGGGCAAGTACCTCTCGCTCCACTCTACCTATTTATTTGAGTAGCTAATCTGCTTTCTTTTTTATGGCTGAATTGGCCTGCCTCTGAAATATTTTTAATTTTTCTCTTAGTCCTCAAAACAGAAAGGATTGATATCATGCAAAAATAACATGCACATGATTCTATTGTGATATCTTTGTCTACTTTGAATTAGTTCCTGCCTATCAGATATTTGAAGGTGTGCGTTAGTTTTGTGCGTCAATTTTGTACACATTACTAAACCTAGGACTAACTTGCATCTAACCTAAAACTTAACTATATATACAAACATTTACAGAATTACATATATAGGCTGGCTGAACTTGTAACTAATTTTAAATATTCACATTACAATTCCTATGTTACAATCTAGATTTTCTATTCAGTTTAATTCTTAAATAATACCAAATTTCTTCGTTTCCCAGAGTACTAAGTTTCTTAGTACTTTTTTTGAATGCTTCGAATTTCTTATACAATTCAATCGGGTAGAAAGGGATGATTTTTTTTTTTTTTAATTCGATAAAACTAGACTGTTCTGAGAATTGAATTGAAAATTGCAGGAATTTAATGGCCAAATTTAAAACTATTTTTCTCTAATTCTTCCAAATATTGGTAGAAATTTATGTTATTAACGAATTTGGTGTATAATCCATGAAGATTTTAATTTAAATGATTTTAAAATATCCAAACAGGTACACCTACATTTTTTATGAGATTAATTACTAATGATGATTCCATGAAACCTTTTTTTTTTTTTATTACAACAAAAATAATTAGTGACTAAATACACTGACAACGACTTTCTTAAGTCTATAGATACATGCCCTTATACATCTAAATAAAGTAGATATGATAGAAGAAAACTAATTAAATATTTGGAATTAGGGTCCTAAAATTAAACATTCAAAACCGAAACAACTAACTTTTTAATTCCCCTTACCTACATACGAATTATATAGTAAGAGGAAGTATTGTGATCATGAAAATTTTCGACTTCGAGTTTTCAAAGGAAATACACGTTTTAAGGTCCCCTGATTCCGAATAAGTCTCGCAAAATGGTCTGTGTCCGTATGTCTGTGAACAGCCTAGCTCAAAAAAAAACAAAAAAAAAGTACGATACAGAAATTACGTATTTAATGTAGACATATGACTTTGATGTTACAGCAAATTTTTCGTCAAAATCGACTTACCGGAAGTGCCACTTTATATAATCGATTTTACACTTTTTTACAATTTTCTTGAAAAATCTCTAACGATTTTGATGAAACTAGCCTAAATTATTCTTCATAATGATCTTTAACTTTTCATTTATGTAGTACATCAGCGAGGAAATGCGGGGAAAAAAGTTATGGTGAAAAGAATATTTTATTTGCGCACAGCTTAAAACCTATGCATTTTATGGTAAATTATGTATAGATTTGTATGAAAGGTAATTAAATTATCTAAAAAACAAAAAAAGAATCATCAAAATCTGATCAGTATTAGCAAAGATACAGCGCATCGGACTAACCGGAAATAGCTATTATATCATGGATTTTATAATTTTCTCGTAAACGGCTTCAACGATTTTGATCAAACTTGTCTAAATTATTCTTCATAAAGGGCTTTAACTTTTCATGCATTTAGTATATCAACGAAAGAATGCAGGGAAAAAAGTTATGATGAAGAGAATATTTTATTTGTGGTTAACTTAAAAAGCATGCAATTTATAGTAAATTATGTATGGAATTGTATGAAAGGTTATTAAATTATCTAACAAACAAAAATAGAAAAATTAAATTCGGATCAGTATTAGCAAAGATACAGCGTATTTTATGAGCAGGACAAGACCGTAGACGGATAACCGAGTGCATCCGAAAGGAGACGGATACGACCGAACCTCCTCTTACCAATCCGCCAATCTGTTGTCAACAATACTGTCTATAATAATGTAATATAAGAATACAAAAGCGGAAATTAACTTAATAATTTATACTTTTATATTATTTAATGGAAAGAAAATGTTTCCATGGAAATTAAACCGAAACTTTTAAAATATAATTTCAACTTGACAAACTTAAAATATATAGGCATTGTACAGAATTGTTGTACTAAAATTATTTAAAAAACTGTTTTATTGTACTTAAGTGGGAGAAGATGTGAAGAAGTGGATGCTGCTGAGTCTATTTCAAGTATTGTTTATGTGAACTCTTTAAAATTATATTAAAAAGATAAATATTATAGGATGGTAAGGGAAAGTTGTGTGATGCGCTCACCGCACCAGATTTTTTTTTTTGCAAAATGCAGATCAGTGTATTACAATATATACAACTAGAAATGTTACCCCGTAAGTGATGACTCTTCTTACTTCTTTCCCTTATTTATAGGCTCCGAGTCCATTCTACCTTTTGAGTAATTGAAGTTCGATTTGAGAAACAAGGAGTAATAGCCAAATAAGAAGGAGCCTTCGTCCATTCGATGAATGAGTTTGGCGGGTCAAGGGAGGGCATAGAAGAGTAATTATAGGATTAAGGAGGGAATTGTGACAAGTTGGCTGACGCAGTGTGAACATAATTTAGTGGGAACGGCAACTTAGATGGCCCTTTATTAACCCCACTAATTACACAATTCTCATTTCTCGACTCTTATCTCCGAAGCAGGATTCTATAAAGATTACGCGACTCGGACCGGGACAGCCAGACCCCATTTATTTTTGCCTTGAGAAATAACTTTGCCGCACTTTATTGTCTTTATAAGTCTCTTAAATGCTTCATTATTAAATTTACCTTGAATTTCATTTGCCGATTTCATTTTCCATTGAAGTCGGGAGCGGCACATTTAGTCTATGCTTCTTTTCATTTTTCCCCCTCCCTCTTTCAGGGCTCCTTTATTTATATTAATTGTTACTAAATTTAATTAAAAACCTCGAAATCGAATCAGGATTGAGAAAACCGGTTTTCGACTGGTAAAATAAAGATCTCTCTAGACCTTATGTTAATTAAAAATCTACTAGTGACTATGCATCATCGAAATGTTCGTTAGTTTTTCTTTTAAAAAAAGAAAGATAAAAAGAGTGAGTCTTATCTTGAATGAAATATATAAACATAAAAATCGGAAGAATATACAAATTGGATTAAATTAAAATTATAAAATCATATATTAAAATACTAGTAGTTCTGTGAACAGTAGACCTCGCGAAAAAAGCCAAAATAAGCTCTTTATTGCAGCTCTTAAAGGTTTAGGCATTCATTGAGAAGCCAAATAACCTTACAAACTATAAAAACTCCAACTTAAAAAAAAAAAAAAGAAGCTTGAGCAGCAGAAATCCGTTACTAAAGTTGTATCGTATTTTCGTTAAAATACAAAATTGAAAATATAAAAATGGTGGGGTAGGAGAAAAAAGTTAAAATCCCCAAAAGGCACTTCTCTAAAACCAACTATCATACAAATTTTTAACCCTCAATAGATTTTTTCATGATACGGTGCCCTTAAAATGACAGCCATCTTGGTTCGGAACATTTTTACCAAATTCGAAGAAAAATGAACAACGCGTTTGGTCATGACTGTGATTTAAAAATGTTTGAAGATACATTTTAAATCCGTTCCATAATCCCTAAAGCACGGTTTGGTGGGTTTCAGGGATACCTGCTATAAATATATGTACTAGGTTGTTACAAAAGTCTTTGTGCATTAATTCATTGCTGACATTAAAGTCTCCATTTGAATCCTTATTCAACACTGATATAAACAATGCATATATCGTTGTTTAATTTGACTAATCCTTTATTTAATTATGTATACCAATTGTCTCTGCCTCTAACTGTCTCTGCCTACATTTCATTTTATAAATTTCACTGTTAATGCTGGAAGAAAAAATCTTCTGAGGCATACTGGAAAAAGGTATTAAGTGTGAAGGCATTAAGACGGAATTTCAGTCTTGGAATGAACTTCGGCCAATATTACGATATTCGTCGGTTTTTAAGATTTTGCGCACCTCCAAACTGTGTTGGAGGGCAGAAAGTTAGGATGTGCCTTTTGAGGGTCTCTACTATTTTCTTCCACCCCCTCCATTTTGGTATTTTCAATTTTGTATTGTAGTTATTAACAAATATGGTTTAAAATACGATCTTCTTGACGGAGCTCAGGTCGTACTGCTGCTCACGTTTTTTTTTCATTCAAAATATAATTTAATCTCCTCACAATTATTGCAATTTTCTGATTTCGTTTTCCTTGCACCATTCTTGTCACTAAGTAAAAATAAAATATAATAAATTCTTGCACTCTTCGTTTTAAATGACTTCAAGGAATATTCATGTAAAATTTAAAGAATAGCGTGAGTTTTGGTGATATGGGACCATTGACCGTCATTTTGAATAGGAATTACAAAATAAAGATCCCTTACATATATAAGTCGTTTTTCTTGACTTGAAGAAATATTTGTGCCAACTTTGAACAAAATCGAACCACGTGTTTGGTCGTAATCGCGTAACAAACGGACAGACAAACGAAATGCCAAACGGTCGAGTTCAAACAGGATCTGGCTTACGCTCGGTCAATTAAAAATTTTAATGAGGATACAATTATTATTTTTTTCTTATTCGTGTACCTAAAATACAATTACAATATGCAAGATAACGAAAAAAGAAAATTTCTTAGCATCAAAAATGATGAATGGCCTAAGAACCATGAGTGTTTACTCACTATCTTATAATAGCGAACCCTTAGGCCTAGAAACATTTTACGCATTATTTTTATGAACCTCAACTGTTTCGGATCTACAAAGAAGTATAGAAAGTATAACATCCTAGCTCCTATACTTCCTGCCTGCTTACCTTCGCGTATCTGGATTGTTGGTGGGAACTACCACCTTATGAATTGCATATTAGGATTATATCATGGTATGATTTCCGATTTTAAAAAATCTGCATTAGGTACGTGTATGTTCTAGTATTTTGAAATCCTGTTGGATTTTGGAAATCCTGTATTAGGTTGGAGTGGAATTTGGATTCAATTATATATCGTGGCTTCTGATGTAGATGGAAAGATTTTTTTTTCATATGAAAAGGGATTTATAAAATTATTGTATTTTTTCCAAGGAAACATATCCTGAGAAAAAATATATTTGAAAAGTAATTAATAATTTACTGGGAATATTTTAATTTTTTTTTATTATATTTTCTACAAGAAAAAAAAGAAGAAGAAATCATGTTAGATAAAAGAAAAAATATAGGTTGGGGAGAGGATCCTGTTTGGTTTAGTACTTTGCCTGGAGCTAACACCTGAGGGCATTAGTTGAATTTCATGAATTCAGCAAAGAGTGTCCACATCATTTGAATAAAATGGCAGAGCGGAGCTGAGAACGTTTTGATTAGATGATTCGATGGAAAACCTTCCCTTCTTAGTTTTTCCTCCTTCCCCTACTTAGTAGTCACAATTTTCCACCTGTTTCCCGCCCCTCACGCGTGTGTCTACAGCTACGTGATTTTTATCCTAGAAATGCTCTGAATTTGCAATCACCTTCCTTTCGAATTCCATTTAGTTCAATCTATAACTTCGCCAACGATGTTATTCAATTTGAAATCCGCTTGACGATTCATTTCTACTACTTAAACGATAAAGGATAAATTAAATACTCACTAGACCTGAATGGAACCTAATCCAGTTTCTCATCGTGTGTATCGTGCTAATCTTTCAATACAGTGCCCGGCAATGAAACGGGTTGATTACGAAATCAAATTATTTATTACAAAAATAATTTTTTATTGATTTTTGATGTATTAAGTACTTTTGATGTATTTATTGGTACTTTTAGTATTAAGTACGAGAATATCTATTAGGCTTATAAAACGAAAAAAAAACACTATCTAAACACTGCGTTTGCGTGAAATTGAAATGTCAGAGAGGACTGAGATAAGCCAGCTGGAAGGAATAAATAAATAACTAAATGTGACTCTAGGCATGGAACCTGATAAATACTAAGAACCGGGCGTAATTAATACTTCCGCAATGTGAGATGTCACAACGTGTTATTTGGGAATCGTTAAAAGTCTATGTTCCCTTAAAGAGAAAGTACATCCCAAAGGGAAAGGCCCGGTCGAGAAACTCTCTACCCTTTGTTTCAAAATTGTCTATAAATGTTTATTTTTGGCTATTTCATACAGTGTAAATAATATAATATATATAAAGCTACAGATGCTATCCTATAACTATAGAAATCTAAGTCACAAATCTTCTTACTAAATCTGATTCAGTATGACAATCAAGGAAATCCAGTTCTAAAAAAATTGTTTTCATAAATGATTTTTACAAGTATTTTTCTTCTTGCTAATTCAATAATTCAAACATAAACAATTATGAATATCAACTGATGTCATAAGGGATGACATATTCACCAACATTGAAGCGACTAAAATCTGTGATAATACACGCTTATATTTATTGGCTAACGGTCTCAAAGTGTATTTATTAGGAGGCTGTTATAACAATCCTTGTGACGACATTGCCAAGGCCTGCTACTAATGCATCCATTTCGTTGATGAAGTTTGAAAGTTTCCCTCTCCACGCCGGATTATTGAACTTCTAACTTATCCGCGGCCTATCAAAAGAAATTAATTCTCGCTTAATTATCAATGAATGAAGTTGATGTCTATTGCGCACTTATTTTAATTATAAACCTCTGTATTTATTATTTATTTAGTGTGTTATTGTTAAGGCTTTCAAATATGATAATGTGTTAAATCTTGCTGTTCTAGATCACTGAGAGATTCTGCCATTATTTATTTTTTTTAGTAAAAGCAGTATTTTGGCAAAGAATTTTGTATTATTGGGACATTTTGTCTAAATGAGGTCAATAAAAAATCACAGGATAAAGACGAAATTGGATGGTTCGTATAGCAGTATCGAGGAGGTCACTAAATAAAGTGAACTAAGAAAAGCAGCAGAGATTAATTAATTAAAATCGACGCGCGGCCCTTGGGTTTTACCCAACTGATTTAAATAAAAATTCATAAAGAGAAATGCAAATCCATTCTTTAGATAACGAAGGTGAGATGCATTTGATGCATTTTGTTTTTCCGTCTGCAGCCTAACGTATCTTAGATGTTACTTATTTGAGGGATAGTAAATCATATGACATAAGGCTTGCCTGCCGGAATTAAGAGAAACGTTTCATCAAGACTTGTAACCTGAGCCTAATGAACCAAGCCTTGCTTGCGATGTCATAGTATATTGAATTTGATTTGAATAATCAAGGTATTATAAGTAATATAAAAACATTATTTGTGATCCAGAAATACTAAATTTTAGAGTTAAACAATTTTTAAAATCGAAATAATTGAATTTTTGAGCGATCTGAAGGGTCCATTGAATTATATATAATGAAAACAGGATTCTTCTAGGGAGTAAAGGATATTAACAGATTTTTTATTATTTTAAATTGGCATCAGTTTTTGGGCGAATCTAAAAATAAAAATGTGTTGACCAGAGTCTGTCTACCTTTAATTTTTTTTTTCAAAATTCATAAAATCGCTCATTAATCAGGAACGATTTGAACGATTCAAACCAAATCTGGGGCATCGAACACGCGGTGTTCCTACGTGGTTTAGAACCAAAATTATTTGCAAAACACCTCAATTTTGTTTTTATTTGGCAATCATATTTTTTTTTTTACATAGACCTTCTAAGATAATGCAATTGTTGTTTATATGTATGGAAATTAGAAACTTCCTTCTTTCTAACAAGTCCAAGAATATCCATATTGGATACAATGAAGAAGGGATACAGAGCTTCAAACAGAAACGTAATTTTGTGGTTTTAAAAATATTGAGCACCAAAAAAAATGTTTTGGTTTTCGATGATTTTTTCAACATTAAGATTTTTTTGTGTGCTGAATCTAAATATGCCATCATTTTTGGTGCGAAAAAATCTATGAGCCTAGCTAAATTAATTATCTAAACACTTTTTTAAGTTTATTTGACCGAAAATCATTTATTTTTTAATGTTTATTTTTTTCTTTAATATAATATAATATACAAACGTTTTGCTGGAAAAATCATGTCGATATCATTTTTCAAACTCCAGATATAACATAAAGCAGTTTCAGTGTGTTTTATTATTTTTTTTCTCAGCTCCTAGGGCCCATTGGATGAAGCTGTTGGATATATGTCGACTTTTTTTCGATGTAGAATCACCGAAATTTTTTTTATCAAAATAGGCTAGGGGAACATCGTGCACTCCTCTGTTAGATACAAGGTTAGCTTGTCTCTGGCTTTCAACAAGGGATCGGCTAGGCACCGTCTCTACAATCCTCTTCCTTATACAACCGCCTCAGTTGTACCATTTAATAGTCAGGATCCTGGTGTAGAGCAAAGAAATGAAGTAAAATACAGCAAAGAAGATGTTCTATGTTGTAACCAACATCTCATGATCCTCAATGCATTAAAACGTCTTGTATAGACTTTCATTGTGTTAATGCTATTAATGTTAATAGAAAATAAGAATTAAAAGCCGAACAAATAATATATATATATATATATATATATATATATATATATATATATATATATATATATATTGTATTGGATTAAATCATAGCAAGGGTTCTTAATAAACTTAGATCATAAATATGAACTGGCAAGGCTTATTCGGTTAACACGGGAATTGTGGATATCATGGACATATCAAATACCTAGGATTAAAGAGTGACTCAACATTAAATTATTATGAAGTGGAATACGGGCTAGCCAGTACGCGAGGGGTTTATGAAGAACAGGTCAGCTGTAGATAAGTTCTCTTAGCGCCGTACGATGGGAGAGGGGTGAGGGAGGGACACTTGTAATCATCTGGGTCACCTTTGTGTTACATTCTGACCTTTTTTTAATAAATTCTAACCGAATTTGCAGGAAACGTTTTAGGAAAATTCAGAATAGTATGTAAAAAACATAACTCAATACTTCCAATGTTTATGAAAATTACTGAACGCACTTTTTTTTTTACGCAAATAAACCATCATTTTAGTTGCTATTTATTGCGTTAATTGCCTTTAAGCAGAAAGGGTGGGATTTCCAAAGGTTGGCTAACAACCTATTCTACTGTAACATCTCCCTAAATGGGTATGTCGAATTATTATATATGCGAGATCACACCAAATATGAAATGTTAATCACAAGCTCAAAGTCAAACGCATCTTGAACACATGTTAGCCTTTTAAGGTCTGGTTCACACAGATGCCGGTATCCGGTAGCGGTATGCAGTAGCGTACCTCCGAAAATCTGTTTTACATGGTATTTAATCAACCTGTTTACACAGAAGGCAGTATACCATACCGGTATCTAGTGTGTCCCTCCGGTACTATTTGTTCTGATTCAGATTACAGATTTGACGGCAGTACGGTACAGTTATTGCAAGCCTTTCTCTAAGAAATAGTTTTTCTCCTGTTTGTGGTTATTATCTGCATTACTGGGGTCAGCATATCATGGAAAGTTTCGAAATCGTCTGACGACATTTGGAAGTAATGAATGAAAAAGATCTTAATGTGATTCTTCGAGATCTCTGCACAATCCGTTGGTATTCTCTCGATTCCACCTTTTCTTTTTTTTTTTTTTTTTTTGTTCGATTCATGAACCGAAGCTCTTCTAAAGTTATTGCTAAATAAAACAAGAAATGAAATTTGACCTTCTTCGTCGGAAGAAATTCCATAAAACATCTTAGTGTGAGACCTACAAAATATATTTTCTGTGATACACTACTGCACAGTTTCTGTTTGTATACTAGTGCACAGTGGTACCGCACATTCTTGTATGAACACCCTTCGGTAGATCGATTCTGAGGTCGGTAGACCGTCCGGGGCACAACCAGCCACTTTAAAGTGGCCATTCATTTGATTGGGGAATAAAGCTGACGGTTGGACTTGGATGCTGACCAAATGACTCCTTTACATAGCTGTTAGTCAAAAAACAGTTATATAATCCCAAGTGCTTGTAATTCCATCTTTCTAGTCACTAATCCCAAGACTCTTCGTGTGTTGTAATAGTCCATGTTTTTTATTTGCAATAAAAAAAAATATTGTTAACAAAAATTGTAAATGCTTTACAATATTTAAATTAAATTTAGTTTGCGAGGTATCATTGTGGGTAGAATACTGTTCAAATCCTTGCTTTTCACTTGACAAAAATTTAGTAAGCTTTGTTATGATGAAAGACTGAGGTTCGACAAGAGGTCCATGGGTCCACTCAGCACTAAAATATTAACTGACATTAGTCAAGGGTTAATCTGGCGGATCACCACTGCCTCCCAGGAATATCGTAAGGCCAACAATGGGACACCACAAGTAATATCTCACTTCTTGGCCTCTTAAGGGACCGACTATTCATTTATTTTATAATGTTTCAGCAACGTTTAAACGTTTTTATAATTATTAAATTAACATGATTTGTTCTAAGAATTTAATAAATGGAAGATCTCCGATCAATAATTTAGGAATTTAGTTTTATGTAATTTTAAGCAATTTAATTTGATAAATTAAACTTTAATTATTAAAAAAAAAATGATAATCCGCATTACGTTAATAGATGGTATAAAACAATGGGGTAATACATACCTAATATGTATCAACGAGAATTTTTGATTATACATTATTAAGATATTAATAAGTCCACTTAACCAAGTTATGAAATACCTCCTGAAATTTTCCACAAACGTCTCGTCACTTCTTACAGCTGGAGATTTCGTGTTTTATTTTTAATTGTTTTTTTTTATGTCAGTTATAATTGTTATGCTCATAGAATCGAGAAAAAAAATTGTTTTTAATGAGCTAAGCCAATCCATTTTCGGTACTACTATGCGAAAAAAATTGCGGTTTAGATTTGAATAAATATGGTTTATACATTAATCCTTTTTCAAATCTTTAAGGTATTAATTAGGAAATTATCAAGTAACAATTAGTCCCAACACTATGCCAGTGAATATTTAAAAAAAAAATAGTTGATAGTACTTGAAACTGATTTGCTAACACCCGCTTATAGGGGATTTTAAAAATAGGTTGAGCGTTTTAACGAGGGACCTTCTCGTTATGGATGCCAGTAACAAGGTGTATTCCCCCCTTCCCCAGTTCCTGTATGTTACCTCGCTTAACTATTTCTGCAAACATTAATGATTGTAGCCGCTAAAAAGTGGCATTTAGTTCATACCGTTTCCTCTTCCCATTTGTCTCATTCGTTTTTATCATTATTCGACAGACACGCCAAATTTATGTATTTCGTTAACTATCATTGTATTTTTCCATGATATATTATAATTATAGTAAACATCTTTGGGCAGCGGGGTAGCTCTATGGTAAAGCACTGTGTTACAGTAGCTGTTTAGATTCCGGCCGAGACAGTCGTAGACTCTCCGCACAGTATTAAACAGATAAGAGTTTTCCTTTATTATAACATTAATTTATTTATTGTTTTGTTTTTTGCAGTCTGTTTTATTTTATTATTATTATTTTGTCTTATTTATCTGGAAGAAATTCTTTTATTTAGTTAAATCACTACTCTTTATTTTTTTTTTTTTATTATTTTTTTTTTCTTTAATATTTCTTTAAACGAAAAATGGGAGAGCCTCCTGACCCTCCCGAATTAACTAGTCCTTTAAATAAAAAAAGAAAATGGGCTCGGGGTCGAATCAAATTTCCCCCCGACAAAATTTTAACACAAAGGGCAGAAAACATACCACCAACCTATTTATTAGTGAAAAGAATAGATGAAGAAGACTTTAAAAAAGTCTCCCCTTTTTTTATCCATAAAGTAATCTCCAACTTGGTAGGAAACGTTAAAACCGTAAAAAAGCTTAGAGACGGGTCTCTATTAATACAAACAATAAATGGACAACAATCCAATAAGCTTCTATCCTATACGGACTTTGGTGGACAATACCCAGTACAGATAACTCCACACAACACACTTAACTATAGCAAAGGCGTGATCCGTCGTTTCGATTTTCAATATATGGAAATAGAAGAAATTAAAAAAGAACTTTAATTAATGAACAAATATTAATTAATAATGAACAGGAAGAAGATGGATATGTGGTTCAAAAACCAAAAAGAGGAAAACAAAGGAAAAAACTCTCCTAGTAAAAATAATAATACATAGATTTTTTCTTTTCATCAAAAACACATATATATTCTTAGTTCTAGTTAGAATATATTTTCATCCATACATATCCATACATCTTTCCTTTTTTATTTTATTTCTTTTAAATATAATAACCATATATGTCATTGATTCAATGGAACTGTAATGGCTTAAAAATTCATTTTAATGATTTGAAAATATTAATACGTGATACTGATCCATTTTGCCTAGCTCTTCAGGAAACACATCTTGCAACAAAAGACAAAATCACAATAAAAAACTTCGAAATCTATAGAAAAGATAGCCCCAATCCAAATCATAATCACCACGGAGTTTTAATAGATGTACATAAATCCATATATTCAGAATCAATTCCGATTAACACCCACCTTCAAGCGGTTGCTGTCAGAGTTCACCGAAGTTTCGCCTTTTCTGTATGCAATATATACCTACCACAAGACCGTACAATAGATACTCAACATCTATTAGATATTTACAACCAACTGCCCCGTCCTGTTCTTTTTATTGGGGACCTGAACGGCCACAATCCTCTATGGGGATCCCAAGATATCAACATGCGGGGTAAAATAATAGAACATTTTCTAGATACATCTAACCTTCTCTTACTTAACACTGGAGAATCTACCTTCCTCAGCTCCAGCTACGGGACCTATTCAGCCATTGACCTTTCTCTCTGTAGTCCAACGTTTTTTAGTAATATTTACTGGACAGTGTTACCTGATCTATATGGTAGTGACCACTTCCCGCTACTCATAAAATTTACTAGCATGAATCCCACGCACGTAAAACCGAGATGGGTGTTGAAAAATGCTAATTGGTCTCTTTTTACCTCCTTAGCCTCACCACCCCAAACACAGCCATCCGATATGACCATGGACGAAGGCTGTGAAATAATTACAAATACGATCATAAAAGCAGCAAAATCATCGATACCAATGACCTCAGGTTTACCCAGAAGACCGCTAGTCCCTTGGTTTAACGATACGTGTAAAAAAGCTATTAAAGGTCGTCGTAAAGCGTATAAAAAATTTGAAAAATCTATGACGTCCGAAAACCTGATAGAATATAAAAAACAGCGGGCTATATGCAGGAAAATATTTAAAGCATGTAAGAGTGAGTCTTGGAAAGAATATATAAGTTCCATAAATGGAACTAAATCCATAAACTTACTGAAACTCCTTCTTCCTCCCGTTACACTATTTCAGTTAATAGACAATTGTCTGACAACCCTGCACTGATCTCAAATACTTTTGCAAATTTTTATTCCGAGATATATAACTCCGAGAGAAATAGTCCCAACCTTGACGAAATAGAAACTGATAATACAGTAAATGCCGAAACCCCCTATTATAACCTTGCTTTTTCAATGTGGGAATTTAAAAATATCTTAAATACCGTTAAAGGAACTTCGCCTGGTCCAGACCATATCCATTACGACATGATAAAATATCTTCCTGTTGACACACAAAAATGGCTGCTTGAATACTATAATCACATCTGGTCCACTGCACACTTCCCAAGCACCTAGCGCGATTCAGTCATAATCCCGATTCTTAAAAACGGAAAAGACAAACGGGACCCAAACAGCTATCGCCCCATATTCCTAACTAGTTGTCTAAGTAAAATTATGGAACGTATGGTCAACAAAAGATTAATGTGGATAATAGAGAATAACAATTTAATACAACCATTTCAATCTGGGTTCCGCAAAGGACGATGCACAATAGATCATCTGGTTACATTAGAGGCCGAAGCCCAATATGCCTTCATCAACGCTCAACAGATGATCGCTGTATTCTTTGATATGAAGGAGGCTTTTGATAGCATAAACCACGCAGTAATTCTCAATAAGTTATCATCTATAGGAATCAGAGAGCAAATGTTCTATTTTATCAAACAGTTTCTTTCAAACCGTCACTTCAGAGTTAGAATAGGATGCGAACTATCTGAGAACCATGAACAGGTCAACGGTGTCCCACAAGGCTGTGTCCTTAGCCCCACTCTATTCTGCCTAGCAATTAATGACGTGGGACTCAACTTACCTAGAGGTGTCAAACCGCTCTTGTTCGCAGATAATCTAGCCATTATTTGTCGATCCGATAACATTACCACCATACAACTTAAATTACAGGAAGCCATCAATAGAATTAATAACTGGTCTCTCTCCATTGGTCTTCGTTTCTCTACCGAAAAAACAAAGTGTTTACACTTCAGCAGAAAGAGGAATACGCCACCTCTCCCGAACTACTTTTAGGTAATTCCTCGATCCCATATGCAAACAACCATAGATTGTTAGGGATGATTTTTGACCGAAAACTGACTTGGGAACCACACGTCTCTACACTAAAACTAACTGTAACAAAAAAATTAAATATACTACGATTTCTCAGCGGTACTTCCTGGGGCTCAGATAGAATCACTCTGCTAAAACTTTACCGATCTTTAGTATGCTCGAAATTAGGTTATGGGTATTTTATCTATGGTTCTGCCCGCTACCGGATCCTTAATAAACTCGATACTGTCCATCATACCGGAATTCGCATCGCGACCGGCGCGTTTAGAACCAGTCCTATTCTCAGTCTGTGTTCAGAAGAAAAAAACTGGCAATAAACTATATCTCTAAACTCTTCCCTCAAAAGGAACACCCAACACATAGGTACATTTTCAAACCAAAATTCTCCAAAACTTTTGAAAAAAAAATTAATTCAATACTTCCTTTATCAGAGAGAATTTCTTGCGCTAAGTCGTTCCTTAAAGGAATTCCTTTATATAAACCTGAAATTCATACTCCTCCATGGACGCACAAACCACCAAAAATTATGTTAAATTTATCACGACTACCCAAAAACAAAACATCGCCCTTGGAATACAAAACTGAATTTTCCCGCCTCCTCCAGAATATTCCGGAACCATTCTTAATCTATACAGATGGATCTAAATCCTCCGACTCTACAGCATCTTCTTTCGTTACCCATAGCTCAACCCACAAAATAAAACTACATAAACTGTGCAGCATTTATACCGCCGAACTCCATGCAATAGTCTCAGCCCTTCACTTCTCAATGTCAATATCGCCTACAACCATCGCAATAATAACTGACTCTCTAAGTTCACTAAAAGGTTTAAATAATACATATCCAAAACACCCTACATTACTTAAAATCCATACTTACCTCCATATGCTCGAGAACCTAAGAAAATCGGTATACTTCGTATGGGTGCCAAGCCACGTAGGAATAGTCGGTAATGAGCTCGCGGACCTAGCAGCCAAACAGGCACTTACTCTTCCAGGTCGAGGCGCTGCCATTTTAACACCTCTAGAACTCAGTCTTCCCCTCAAAAGAGAAATTACTGATGGGTGGCAGTCCATGTAGAATGAGAGCCCACCAAGTAAACTGAAGGCCATTAAAACATCAGTCAAGCCATGGACCACGTCAAATCGTTCTAATCGTAGAGAAGAAAGAGCAATAACCAGACTGAGAATAGGGCACACCGATTTGACCCATTCCTATCTTATTAGCAAGCAACCGCCACCGAAATTCCAACACTGCCAAAACACCCTCACGGTCAGTCATATCTTCCAGGAATGCCCATTTTATATTTCGGTTCTAGCCAGGTCAGGACCCGATATCGCAACCAGTCTAGGTAACGATGAAATCAAGATAAAATGTGTATTAAACTGTCTAAAGGCAATGACATAATAAATAAAATATAGTTTTTTATAATATATATTATATCTTATTTGTTTATCTATGTATCTGTTTTGTTTATTTATCTGAATCTATTTGTTATCTTTGTGTGTGTGTGTGTGTATATATATTTTAATTATCATTATTATATATTTACTTACTTCTTTTTGTTTTTGTTTTTTTGTTTTGTTTTTTTAAAGTCTCGATTTAAAAAAAAAATAAAATAAATAAAATAAAAAAAAAATAAAGGAAGAAATAAATAAAAAAAAAAATAAAATAGCCACAGGCGTTGATGACCTAGCGGTTTTACGCCTTAAAACTCAAACAAACAAACAAACAAGCACTGTATTACCATGCTCTCGGTCCCGGGTTCGAGACCGGCTGTGGTATATAATTATTTATTCTGTTATCAGCCGTGGATCGACCTTGTGAGGTCGGGGAACCCTCCTGGGGATCACCCAGCCTATCATAAAGTGGGTACCCTTAATTGGGGAAAAAAACTGGCGGTTGAGAGTGATTTAGTCCAATTCACCTCCTTGCATAACCGTTGGCTTAGAAACAATACTGAACCCAAGATTCTTCACGGGGTGTAGTGGTTTAGGTTTTAAACATTTTTATTTGTACAATTACAGAAAACTGATGGACTAAATTTAATTTGTATGTTCTAAATTTTCTACTTGTCATAAAGCAGCATTAGAGTTTAGGTCTTGATTTCTAGTACAGTTCTTTGAATTCATGTTTCTTGAAATAAAACGTCGTAGTTGATCTTTCCTAACCGTTTCCATTAATTTTGCCTTTCTTATGTATATAATAGATGCATTAGTATATATTTTGGCGACCATTCCTTTTGTGCACACGAGCACATAATCTCCCCAGCTTTATAAAAGAATAATGTAATTACTTTATTGAAGTGAAAAGAAATAGAAAATATTTATTTGAGATTGGGTTAATCAACAAAAACTTTATTCTGAAAGACGTTACCCACACAGCTGATGCAGTGATCCTCCTAAATTGGGCTAAGAAGTGTAGAGGGGGCTGTGTTTCGCGTTGTTGAGGGTACTGTCTGATATGATCGCTTCGTGTGCGTAAACAAATTGTGTTCCAGCTAGCTCTGTTCTCGGGTGTAATCATGTTTTACAACAACTAATTCACCTTACAAAAGTTAATTCTATTTCCAATTTAATTATGTATTAATTATTTATTTCCACTGTATCAATGAACTTGTTAAAAATAAATAAATTACTCTTTATTTCATCCCACAGCATCCTAAAAATGACTCTGTATACGGTTAGTTATTTTTAACGCATTTTAGTTATTTCGAAACTGCCTGCTTTACCCTGACTTAATCGGAGTTGTAAAATCACAAAAACTGAACGCGTTTCTACTTGTGACGGTTATTTTACGTTCAAGTTTGAGTTAGTTATTATGAAGATTATTAGTGTGAACTCCCGTTGCCACTGTCCAGAAACCGCTACTCACACAGCCGCTACTGACACAGGTCTTTCTTGCCCACAGAAATATATATCATTTATTATTTATTTTTTCATTTTGATACAGAATCGTTTATAAGCTAATTAAAAAAGAATACTCAGATGATTTAAAGATATATCCGTATGGTTGATCAATCCTTCTCTCAAAAACTCCTTAGGGATTTCTGGGTAAAAAAAAACTGGAATCTTTTTTGTTCATAGTCATTCATCATCTAAACCGTTTTGTTCTTTGAATAAATTTAAAAAAAAATAAAATAAATGAGGAAATAATATGTTAAATTTTGTGATTTTTAGGACTAAATAAGGACCAATTATCCTTTAAATAAATTCAATGCTAATTTTATTGTATAATTTTCCATAACGTATCGTTTTGGCCACATGAATAGGCACATTTAGAGCATTTTATGAAATTATAATTAGCGTTAAAATTGTAATAGATTGGTAAAAGATAAAGTAAATTGGCCATTACATAAATATTTTAATTATGTACTTAAATTAAACAATTTTTATTTTATTGTACGAGGTACTTTTTTTGATGGTCTGTCACGAGGTCAAGAAGTTACGCAGTGGTAGAATGATTTATCTAAAATTTCTTGAGATAATTAATGCGTATTAGGTAATGCATTGAGATTAATAAATTAAAATAATCTCGAAAACGTCAAACCCGAATAAAAGTTAAAATTACGAAGATAATTTTAGAATTATATTTCAAGCCTTTTAAATGTTTCGTTTTCTATTGATTTAACTGTTTCTGAAAGGTATTTTGCATTGAATATAGACTGAAATATTCCATATTGTATTCCTCCAGAAATGACAATTAATCGGATAAGTAAATTTATAACAGTGAAAAGATTTTCGTTAAAGTATATCTCGAACGATAAAATAAAACTTATCTCTGGCTGAAGGACAGACAGACTTCATCTTAATTGTAATTGTTTAAGATTGAGATTGTCATTAGGGATATAATAGTTTCTAATTTAAGAGAAGCTCTTTTCGGAATGTAACTTAGTGTTGAGACTGTTGACATATTCACAGTTTCAAGATCAACTGTGCCAAACTCAACATACACTAGCGTTGCGATATATCTATATATTGCATCTGAAAAACCGATATTTTCTATCGATATCTTAACACCCGATATATCGATGATATTGATATTTTACAATGATATATCAATGATACCGATATTTTAAACTATATTACGGTAGAATCTCGATAATTCATATCCCGATAATTCTTACGGATTCTATGGTCCCTTGAAAATCACCTTTTAATTCGTATAAAAACAATGCGATCCGGTCCCTTCGATGATTCGTATTTATTTTCGTCTTCCAAGTAATTTAAAAGTCTTATATGGTAATTAGAATTTCCAAAATAATGTTTTCGACTCTTAATCTTTTTAAGAGTAGAGGAGAGAGAGTGAGTGAGAGGGGAATTGTTTCTATGAATTTTGGTCGGTTCACCCTTTTTTTTTTAACTATTCATCTCTCTTTAAAAATAATTGTAAAAAACCTGTAACCATATTGCTAGCCGCCAACATGGATTGATTTGAAAAATTAAGTTCGCCCATTACTGGCCAGTCCGTGAAACCGAGGTGTTTTAATAACATAAAGGTTACCGATAGCCTATCGTGCAAACACGAAAGCATGGACAAGCTAAATATTCAACGAATGGGTACGATCAGATATGGAATAATCGTACCAAAAGAAAATGACCGAATTTTTTTTAAATGTGAAATTTTAAGATTTTGTTGATCTATGCACATTCATATTAATACATTTTTTTATTAGTTTTGTAATTTCGTATTTTTGATTTCCTTGTACGCAATCAAGGAAGTATTGTAATCGTAAAAATTTTCGGTTTTCAGATTTCAACGGAAATATCCATTTTGATCATCCCTGAATCCGTTTTGACTAGTTTCATCTTGACGTCTGTACGTACGTTCATTCGATCGTTCGTTCGTATCTCGCATAACTCAAAAATGGTTAGCCGTAGAAAGTTAAAATTTTGTATTTGGTGTTGTTGTAACATCTAGTTGCGAACCTCTCTTTTTGGTCACTACATGGTCACCTGAAGTAGCACTTTGCTTAGAAGTCATAATTGATTTTCGTAAAATATTATACTAAAATACAATGCAAAACTTTTTAAATTTGGTAGATAAGACTTATATGTTAATATAAATAACATACCGTTTGACTAAAAATTAGCAAACCGGATTTGGTACTTTACATAAAGGTCATAATAGACGTTCATCAAAAATTGTATTAAAATATAATACAAAACATATCAATTTTGGTATATAAAACTTTTATATCCATATAAATAATATACTAGATTTTGATCAAAATTAGCTAGCCGGAAGTGGTACTTTACTTGAAGGCCATAATAAACTCTTTGTGTGTGTGTGTGTGTGTGTGTGTGTATGAATGTATATATATGGACGCTAATAGACCGCGATGCCGAGTGTCGTTTTTGAGGTATTGCTGTCTTCAGAAACTAGTAACCAAATTCAGGACTTTTGAAGCCAAAGATTTATAGGCGTACAAGGAAGTTATGCAGTGTCCACATCAGATATTTTATTTTTCACTACCGATTATTGGAAATCTGGATCTTTTGAATATCTGGATAATTCATTCTTATAGATAATTCACTCTCGGATCCTTAACTATATGAATTATCGAGTTTATATTAAATGAAATAATTATATTCTTTCATAATCTTCTTCACAGTTCAACATTATACACAATTGATGCAATTTTCTTTGCCTTTTCATCCATTTCCTTTCGATATATCGACATTTTTCTAGCGATATCGGAAAATATCGACTATCGATATTTTACTTTCGATGTTCCAACCCTAGTCCCTATCGCTAGTAGAAGTTTAATGGTTTGTCGCAAGGAAATCTTTTAACTAGAAGCGATTGATATTATTTTATAATATTTGATTTTAAATGCGTGCAGGATAATAATATTCAAAATCGAAACTTTTCACATTTTTGAATAATACAAAGCAACTAATACAGCACTTATTCGGAGGAAATAGCCGATTCGACACCATCATAACAACGCAAATGCATCTTTGATTGCGGCTACAAATTAGAGTATGTCGCTTAACGAATGGCCATTATCGTGTTAGAGCTCATTTGTACAATAAGCAATACCGGAGAAAGTTCATTCTGTCCATGTGTATCAGTTGAACAGGCTCCAGAACGTGCCCTCCAATTCAACACTTTGAGTGTCTGCATGAGGAAATATGGTCAACCAAAAGCGACTTGACAACGAAGTTTTACGAAAACCTAGTGGACCTCTTATTTTATTTGTGTCATCCCTGATCTGACCACGCTAGGAAAGGACGACGAAGAAGAAGATAATCCAATTAATCGACAATCCACCAAACAATGAAAAATCTTAATTATCGGATACATTCGTCCAGTGCTTATAGTCGCTGTATTCGCATTAATGGAATCCTAATCACGGTCAAAATAGTTTTAAATTGGTTCAAACTGTATCATTTGTCATTAGGTTATTAATTACCGAGATAGCCTGCCAATCACTCTTAAACCAATATAAGACAATACAATCACATAATTCTTCATATCATCCCTCCCCTATTCCGTTATAAATATGCAATGCAAATTAAAAATAGTTGGCACCTCAAAGGAAGGATATATTCAAACATTTAAAAATATATGGCACAATCCCGGCCTGCTCTACGAGTATCCCAAATTCTGTGGTCCCACTGCTACGTGGCCAGAACAAGAGGAGGGGAAAAGGGACGCTTACTCCGGGCGGCAGAATATAGAGGGCGGCAAATTTCGAGTGAAATTTTATTTTTAGGTAAATTATAAAATATTTGTTTCTGCTTTTTCATTGTATTGATTGACATTAATTCAGTCAATGTTAATGGTTGGAGATGAGGTTATTTATCTCGAAATGTACTACCTATAATACTCTGTTGATATGTGTGTGTGTATATATATATATATATATATATATATATATATATATATATATATATATATATATATATATATATATATATACATCAACAGACGGAGGAGCTTAGATGTTAAAGAAGTTGATATGGATGCGCTGACGTATAGATGTGCGGGGGTAAGTTGTTTGAGAGAGACCTTGCGGGATAGGAATGAATTTTATACGGTATTTGAGAATCGAAGTGGTAGCAGGGTCGGCGGATTTTCGGGATTGGGTTACTTAAAGGAGTGAGGATTCCAGGAAATACTGACGGTGGTTTGATGGCTAAAGCTTAACACAGAGATGAGAATCCCTTTAATACTCGGTAATTAACCTAACGGCATTAACCCGCCCTCGAGCTCCTAGAGATTTACTTCAGGGCCATCAAATCAAAATATGGGAAAATAAAGCTCGAGAAGTGTGGAAGATGGAAAGAATATTCCGGTACCTCAAGGTTTCTATATTGTATGGCAATAGGACCAAGCAGTCGGCCGGAGCTTTGGGTGATGGGGGATACTTAGGAAAGACCATAAAAAATTTCCTCAGAAAAATTACACGTTTTGAAGTTATATTTCCACCCTGTCTCATTCCAATGAACAAATAACTATGATTCCACTGCCCTTAGGTTTTCTGTTTTTTTAATGATTGGTACAGTTCAAAAGACCGAAATAACACCTATTAAGGAGTAAGAAGTCTTGGAGAAGGGTAGTAGCCTTTTAAGCTCCTTGACCAGGTGATATCCCTAACCAATAAAACTTTATCAGCTGCGATCCGCACCTTTCATTTATGGACATACGAATCGGCACATTACAATCTAGCGACTATACAGGACCCATTATATGACCTATTCATTATCCAGACATCTGAAACGTATGGTAAAGTATTAATAATTGTTTTTAATATAAGTGACTCCAGAATCAGCTAAAGTGGATCACAGCCAACTTATATGTTATTGAATTATCAGAAGGGAAGTGACTTTAATGGGCTGAAATTCCGCGACCAAAATCATTTTGAAAATGCATTTCAAATATTTCCGGCTACCCTTAAAGAAAATAAAAATATAAGACATACGAATAGACATTGAAAATATTGAGATATTTTCCTAATAATACGAAGTTTGATTGTTTTGTTCAAATTTATCATTAACGTTACGACCTCCTCTAGGAAGTTAAAGCATTATATGAGATCTCATAGTGCGAAACGATTTACCAATACGTTGGTAATAAGGTAAAAAGTGAAAAAACCTTGCTTGTGCTATTCTATCTAGGCGATGAAAAAGGAATGATTGACTCACCATCATGAGCTAGCTGATTCTCATGGTTCACTGATTCAATAAAAGGAGCTACTTCGAGCTAAGACCGGAAGGATCGAGATCCTGATTCCCTGCAACAAAATCAGAAAAAAAATACTGAGAGGAGTAAGTGGGTGTGATTCCAATAAAATTAATTCTTCCTTTCTTTTATGGTTGTATCTGGTTTTGTCTAGCTCTCATGTAGGCCAACATCTTAGGCCGAAACGTTAGAATACAATAAAAATAGGTTTATACTTATTGCGAGGTTTCTTACTTGACCGCATCCTCAACCAGATTATGTTAATTGCATCTACGTTCAACGAAATCTCCACCATTACAATATATTAACAATTAAAAATTGAATAAAACAAAAACCAGCTAAAGTTCACATGCAGTTTATCCGTTTTTCAGGTGGTAGTATCAATTTATCAGTTAAATGACTGTACCGCTTGTCCCTTTGTGCGTTTGTCTTCAGAGAGAGCGAAGGTTTATTTATTAACTGTGACACCAGCAAACATAAAGCTTCCCCCCCCCCCCCTTCCCTTGCACAATGCATTTTAATCAAAGTATTGCTCGGACAATGGATAAAACGACTTTCACATCCAGTTCTGTTTACAGATTTATCCATCCTTTGATGTCTTAATTCGTGCGTTTAAATATTGACATCAGTAAATGTTTTTTGCAAAGCGGCTCAAATTTAAATGAAAAAAAAAATCGAAAACATATTTATTATAAATTTGATGTATGTCACCGTCTTGTAAATATTTGATGTTCTCATCTCATTTACATTTAACTCAAGCCAACTCTATGAAGTTTCAAGTTCTAAAATGTTGCCGATTCTGTCTAGTTTAAATAACTGACTAGTTACTTGAATGAAGAATCAGCGCTCCAGAACAGAATGAAGGTTGTGAGGAGTTGCCACTCGTTAGGATTAAGCACTACTTTGTAGGTGAAAAGTAAGTACTCTAATAGCTCTTCCTCTTGAAATATTATGTTCTTCACATTATTCTACATTCCTGATTGCAAAATAGTATGGTGCGGTGTGCACATCACACAACTTTCCCTTAACACTCTATAATAATTACCTTTTGAACATAATTTTCCCATAGAGTTCCCATAGAGTTCCCATAGAGTTCCCATCAATACTACTAGAAATAAGCCCAGCAGAATGTATTTCTTCACGTCTTCCCCCATAAAAGTACAATCAAACAGTTTTTAAACAATTTTAGTATGACACTATATATTTTTGGTTTGCAAAGCTGAAAACATATTTAAAAAGTTTCGGTTTAGCCTCCATGGAAACATTTCGTTTTCATTAAATAATATATTTATTAACTGTTATTTGGGTTCTTCTACCACTTATTTTTGCCCAGTACTAAGGATATAAACATTTGGAAACTACAAAAGTTAGGTTCCAATCACAAAAAATATGTGTGTGATTGCAAAGCTGAAAACATATTTAAAAAGTTTCGGTTTAGCCTCCATGGAAACATTTCGTTTTCATTAAATAATATATTTATTAACAGTTATTTGGGTTCTTCTACCACTTATTTTTGCCCAGTACTAAGGATATAAACATTTGGAAACTACAAAAGTTAGGTTCCAATCACAAAAAATGTGTGTGTGTGTGTGTATATATATATATATATATATATATATATATATATATATATATATATATATATATATACAGATAAAAAAAGTTCTGTGTATATCAGCAAGTAGTAATCGCATAGCGCTGAGATTAATTGACGAACACAAAATGATTCGTTTCTCTCTCTAGTGACTTTTGTCTACTGTATATTCTCTCCGGCTTCTGAAAGCACACCAAGTCTAAAGTTACATCGTACAAACTTTATTGGCCCAAAAGAAGTTATTTGAATAATATTAGTATGCAAGTGCCCACAAAATAGTAGGAGATAGCAAAATAAGACGAATACAGATTACCACAGAGATAAGAGATATTTCCACATAATAATTTCACATAAGTGGCACTTTATATCGTCGGTTTTACACTTTTTTTTTTACAATTTTCTCGAAAACGGCTCTAACGATTTTGAATGAACTTGACCATAAAATACTTTCCTCAAAGCCCTTTAATTGTTCACACACGTAGCACATCGGCGAGAAAATGCAGAGAAAAAAGTTATAGCGAAAAGAATATTTCACTTGCGCTTAACTCAAAAAGGTTGTATTTTGTGGTAAATTATGTGTGAAATCATAGGAAAGGTAATTAAATTCTCTAAAAAAAACAAACACAATTATGTACATCGGACTAGCATTAGCAATGATACAGCGTATCTAACAAAAGACCCTAGATGGAAAGCCGAGCGCGTCCGAAAGGAAACGGATACGACCGAACCTCATTCCACCAAACCATCAACCTGTTGTCAACAATATGCTCTTTAATAATATAAAAGTATAAATTAACTTAACTTCTACTATTATATTATATAATTCGTAGCTCGAATTATTTAGAACTACTTACGTTTTAAAATCTTTGCTGTTTTAAACAAAATTTTGTATATATATAAACATATAAATATATATATATATATATATATATATATATATATATATATATATATATATATATATATATATATATACACATATTTTTTGTGATTGAGCCTAACTTTTGTGGTTTCCAAACGTTTATATCCTTAGTACTGGGCAAAAATGAGTAGTAGAAGAACCCAAATAACTCTTAATAAATATATTAATATAAAAATTATAAAAAAAAAAAAAGGAACTAGACAAAAATTTACGACAAATAAATTATACATTTATTGATCGGGATAAAGGTAAACCATTCAGGCTGGCAAAAAAAAATATATACGAGTATATATTTATATATATATATGTATATATATATATATATATATATATATATATATATATATATATATATATATATATATATATATATATAAATCATTTATAAATAAATAATTTTCATTTAAACATTTTTTTGCATACAATTTTTCTTAAATTAATCTTTTTTTCATCCTATTTTTTTTTTATAAATTAAAGTAGATCTCATTTCTCTATGGAATTCTTTTTGTTTACCAGTTTCTGTTTAACCAAAATGAGAAGTATTGTCATTGGTCAGTATTGTATCAGTGGTTTATACATTTCGAGGGGGGGGGGGGGGGGTAAACAAAACTTCAAAATAAAATCCTCTGAACCTATCTGTGAAAGGAAATTCTAAAAAAAATATTTATAAAAATAATAGTAATAAAAATAAAAGGGTGTAGGTGTATTACAAGTATTATAGGGCATTATTAGAGGAGGTAGATTGGTATATAATTGGATATAGCCTAATCCCTTAAGTAGAAGATATTAGAGGAAGGGCTGTGAAATCCGTTGTAATAGGTTCGCTAGTAATAGCTTTCAACTATCATTAGACCAATTTATGCCAGTTTTATTATATTTTACTAACGTATGATTAATGTTGTATTCAATGTCTCCTATTGACTTTGTTTTATTAAAGTTTCTAAAAAAATTTTCCAATTCTTGTTTCTCTAGTGTTCTTTGCTGGATCCGATATTTCGTTTACAGTGTCTCAAATCGACTCAAAATCGCTTTACAATATCTTTATAATTGTATCGCTTTTTGTTAGTTTCTATCCTGCAATATATTCTGGAAAAATATTAATAATAAACTTTATACGTTTCAAGATTTTCAACACCTTGCACCAAAGAATTCGGTATGAAAAGGTAATCTAAATAGTAGAAAAACATATACAAATATGACATATAAATCCAATAAATAAACATTTGGCAAATTACATAAGAAAAATATATGCAACATAATTTTATCTAACTTCAGAAAAACGTTAAAATATCTTTTACAAATTGAATTATTTAAAAAGTTTTATTTGAGAAAATATAAAAAAATTTTGAGAACTTATTAAATATATAAAATGAAAAATGAATAGAATGAATCGTTAACAAAATCTACTGCTTATCAATTTTATGACATTCTAATATTATAAATTATATCACAAGATGTCTATATGATCATCACCTTTATCAGATACAACCAATTAATGAATTGTATATATAAAATAAATGAGCTAATTAGTAATGCAAATCAAAACAGAAAGGAAAGGGTATTTACATAAGATATATAAATGCATTCTTTTGCGCCCTTGTAATTGTGGAGCTATGACTTAATCATTATTTTTCAAAATGAAAATTGAAGAAACCAGCTAGATTAATAAAATGTAAAAAATGAATTTAAAAAATTAATATAAACACAGCCAATACTGTGCGTTTTATTTAAAACATTAGAAAATTAAAAAAAAAAAAGACTGAATTTTCTAATTAAATTGTTGTTTTTAACAATAATTTCACAATTAAAGCTCATTCGAATTGTAAGGTTTTTTTTTTTTTTTTTTTTTTTTTTAATTTATCAAATAAACATTCCCTAAAAAGTACATAACATATTTCTATCCCATTTTTCCAAATTATCATACAAATTAGATTTAATTACTTCATCACTAAACATTTAAAATAAATGTTGTTTTAAAAGCGACGACAGTCTTTTCATATTGGCTTCCACTCCAAATCAACTCCTATACTAATTTAACTCACCTCTTATTAATTCTTTGTGGTTTAAAGTGGTTCCTGCCGTCACTAAACAAACATCACTAAAGAGACATTTGCATATTGCAACATACTACAAATCCTTTCACATTTGCCCTTCCTAAGTGTTTCCTCTGTTATTACGATTAATGCTCTCTTAGTACTCAAGGGTTAATAGTGTTTTTCAGAGTTAACTGTAAAATAACCATTTTTAAAAGAAAAAAAATATCAGGAAAAATACAAAATATTTTATGTATTATATAAAAGCAGTAGGAGCACAGTGGGACGAAATGGCAAATACGTATAGAATAGGAAATAGAAAACATTTTTATTTTTTTTTACCATTACTCGAAGTTTCAAATTTTTTATAATTTTGCATTATTTCTTATAGGTCTGCAGTAATGGAGATAATGCTTATAGGTCTGCAGTAATGGAGATAATGCTTATGTACCTTCAGCTGCCCCATGAAAGGATATTGTTCTTTTTGAGATTCTTCATATAGTTGATGGATTAGTCGTATAAAATTCTTAAAAATATTCGAATAAGGATAAAATGGACGCCAGTTACACAGTGACTGATTTCGTTGAGGGTTTAGAGCAATCGTGAGCGAATTAACCATAGGCAATATATGGATAGACAACAAAAATTTCCAAAACAGTGTGGATGAATAAATAAATGTCATTCATTATGAAAAATATTAATATAGGCCGTTTTTTATAAATATTTTACTAGTTTTATGATTGTTTAAGTATTCAATTAAAGTTTCGCTTAAAAATGTATGCTGTTTTGTTTCGAACATTAATATTTGACTTGTAGGAAAATTTTGTGGGATTATTTGCAATTCAGTCAAAATTGAAGCAAGAATTTGTTTCGGGCGTGAAAATGTGACGTGAACGTTTCTGCAATATTCGGCTAAAAATTGTTTTGATAACCTTGATATTGTGTAAGAAAATATAGAGAACAATGTTTACTATTCTATTATATATAAATAAAAACAATTATTTTAAATTACAATTATCATCAAAATGATTATAATTATGATTATTTAATTTAATGATAACAAATTAATTTTGCTACAAATCAAAACATTTAGTGTACCAAAGAATGATTTAAACCAGCAAAGGAAACCAGCATCTCTAATTTGCGGTTTTCGTATTATTGTTTGACAGTCGATTAGATGTTTAATATTCCTTTGATAAAGTTTTTAAATAATTTCTGTATACTATTGTTTCGAAAATTGTCAATATGGGTAAATTTTGTCCTATTCATCATGTTTTATATTTGAATTTAATTTTTTTTTTTTTTTGATATGCTGCATATAAAATACATCGGTTATATAATTTATTCTAAGGTTTTTTGAAAAACAATAAAAACACAAGACAACTATTACATCATAATTCACACTTGTTAATTAAATACCTTCGTGATCGACCTTTGAGTCCAATTTGCAATTGTGAAACATTTTCTCGATTACAAAGGACCAATTAGCGCAAATTGACAAACATTATGAAGGTTGATTTGCTTGTCTTCCATCTTTGAACTACAATTGGACCTATGTACCTATCCTCTTCTTCTGTTTCGATATTATATTTAGTTTTAATGATTGCGAGCCCATTATTTAAAATTCTGTTGGATTCAAGAATAACTATTTACATTTTTAACCTATATATAAACAAGGTATTAACTTAAAAATCTGGCAACAAAATTAAAATTCTGGGCCAAACCACCACATCTCTAATCAAATAGCTACTCATTTATCCATGTGAGGCTGAATGTACCTGACCTAAGCAAACCCTATCGGAAAAATCAATGCGCATGAGTCGAACCTATACATCTTTCGTCCCTAGCCGGTCGGAATGGCTGACTGCAATAGAACAAGCAAACTCAATTAAAATAATAATAAACTTCAGACCTGTTTTTATGTGGCGGATATGGGCCTGATAGAAAAGAAAAAGTCAAAATTAAAATCACTGAAAACCATAAATTATTATAAAGATATTACATTGATAGATACTTGATGAGCCTAGTTATTCGTCACATAGAAAACTTAACATAGAAAGTGGAATTTTACGGAAGAATATTTAGGTTTATTGCTGATCAACATCAGCATCAACAACTGAATTTTTTGTTTAAAAAAAAATTTAATCTTTATTTTTTGATCATTTAATCATGAATCAAATTGTGGCAATTTTTCATTTTAAAAAATCTGACGAGGACTAATCTGATGACTTCCTTGTACGCTTATTAAACTATAAGTTGGTGGCTCAAAAAGTGATCCTGAATTTGGTTACTAGTTTCCGAAGATTGCAGTATCTCAAAAACGACACTCGGCGTCGCGACATCCATTTATTGACACACACATACTCTTGTTTCTGGAAGTCTCATTCCGTTATTATATTATAATAACTAGTTACCTATTGAAATAAAACGACATATTATGTCGTTTTCTTTGAGTAGGTATCTAATTTCCAAGAGATTTCTTCGTGTTCCGTGACAACATAATGTTCTAAGAACTATTACTAGCATTGAAAATCGACATTTTAAGCAGAAGAATCCACTTAACTTATATCTTATTCTCCTGCTCCAGACTTGTTCATATCACAAAGGGAGAGAATAACCAGTATTTTGCACTCAATTTTAACACTGAAAACAAGTAATAAAAATGTTTAATTGGAGTGGAAACAAAATCGCGTTTGTAACCTTTATTACCGAACCATATGATTTCTGTATTTAATTTTAATATAATTTTTGATGTAAGTTTATTATGACCTTCAAGTAAAGTACCCTTTTCGGCTCACCAATTTTAACTAAAATTGAGTAAATACATTCATATTGATATAAAAGTCCTATTTACCAAATGTGAGATGGTTTACATTATAATTTAATATAATTTTTGATGAAAATGCGAATAATGACCTTCAAGTAAAGAACCACTTTCGGTAATCATGTAGTGATCAAAAAGGGAGGTTCGCAACTAGATTTTTTAGCAATCCTAAATACAAAATTTTAACTTTCTATGGCTAACTGTTTTTGAGTTATGGGAGATACGCACGTACGAACTTATGAACAGACGTCACGACGAAACTAGTCAAAATGGATTCAGGGATGGCCAAAATGGATATTTCCGTTGAAATCTAAAAACCAAAAATGTTCGCGATTACAATACATCCTTTACTTCGTACAAGGAAGTTAGAACAATACAAGCTCCTTTAGAGTTTAAGGATAATAATAAAAAATTAAAAAAAAAAAAAAAGAACCTTTTTACTAAACAATAAATTGAATAAATAAAAAAAAAGTCAACTCAAATTATTTTATTGACGTGCCAAAGTATAAAATAACATTTTTGACATAAATAAGTATGTTTTCAATAATTTAAACAGAAGAAAACACGATACTTTTTGGCCAACTAACTACCATAATAATGGTATTATTAAAATAATTTATTGTTATTTTTACCAAGACAATCTTTAAAATGTTACTCTTTTATCACAGATTGAAGGAAGTCCTTATGATTGACTAAGAAACTTATAATAACTAAACTAACAATAATTTTTTGATTTCGATAAATATTGAAACTAAAAATCTGACATTTATTATCAATGAAATTTAAGTCACTGGGAGCTTTCCAAGCAAAAAAAACCAAAATTTTCGTATAGTGGCACTCTTCTTCCAAGTGAATGGTTTATAAAATAAATAATTTTGTGCTTGTTTATTGTTTTATATTCTTGAATATTTCTGAGCAGTTAGGGATGTTCTTATGATGAACATAAATCGCTTATCGATCACTCATAAAGGACTCGTTCAGAATGGTTTTCTCTTACGATGTTGTCGATGCGATGCAGTCGGTATTTGCCAGTTCAGGCTACTTCAGACCATGTTTCCATGAGTGATATGATATGAATATGAAACAGTTTCGATGTTTTCCCAATGTTGGTATCAATCACAGGAAATGGAATTTTCAATTTACTAAACACTTCACTTGCCAATTTACTTGACTTTACTTAATAGAATAGAACTCTTCTCGGTAGGATACACAATTGATTATCACTGTCATTTACAATTGTTGGTGGGGACTGTAATCTCTTGCTATACTTAATATAAAACTGAATCATTGGCAGGACATTATTATATAATAAAACTCCCGAGACTGAAACATAAATAATAGTCTGTTATGAATAATTTATCTTAATTAAGTTGCAAACCGAGTCGATAATAATGGGCGAATGAAATCTGAAATTACTCCTTGCCGTCTTCATTGTTTCTTTCTTGTTCCAGTTTAAAAAAAACTTTTGGGTCATTCAAAATTTTCAAAGGCCACGAGCAATTAATTAAAGGGGGATAATGAAAAGGAAAGCCCAGCTGGTCCTCGCTTCTTCCTCAGTCATTGTCTTCCTCAATCACTTGACCCTCAACAAATTTTAAATCAGCCCAATAAGTGATTCGAATAGAACAGTGTTGCCCGAACTTTCGAGATCTGTGCACACTTTCTATAATTTTCGTAACACTGCATACCACTCGTAAAAAACAAAAAATTAACAATTAAAATATATTTATTTTTTAACACATTAAAAAAAAATAAATAAGGAATTAAATTCATTCCTAATAAAATATAAATAAAAGTCATATTATAATTTGTTTTTCTGGTTAATTTTAATCTGAGATGCGGTTCCGCATCCAAAAGGCTGTTCCTTTTTTTCCACTTAATGTCTACAAATACCGAAAAAGCTTCTTTGCATAGATGTGAAAACCACACATATACAATACTAACAAGTAACGAAGTTTTTAATTATTTTTTCCAAGCTCGAAGCCTGATGCATCGCGTACCTCCGACCACATTGTTCCCATACCCTTATGGGTACGCTTACCAAACATTGGGAAACATTGCTCTAGAAAAAACTGTACGGTGCCTTGGTTCATATTATAACGTGTTTTTATTGAAATATTGGGCCATGCCTATCGTCGAATTTATTATTAAAAACAAACTGACTGGTAGTTTCATGATAAGGAGTCGGGGGCAGAGATTCGCGGCGGTCATAGAATAAAGTAGGTCCACTGTGGGAGAAGATGTTGCATAAAAATAAATAACTAAGTAGGATAGAGGGATCGTGACGGAGAGGGACATGTGACACTTTTTGATTTATTGGACCCTGATCCGATGTATATTGCATGAAAAAAAGGTTGGAACAAGTTTATACTTTTCCGCTGAAAGGAAGGCCAGGTCGTGAATTAATACGGGATCGTTGAATTATTTATATAGGCCGATGTGTCTTGCTAGTAGGCTTCCAGATTATTTCTTCATCTTATTTATTCAAACAGGTGGAGGCGTTCCCAAAGCCCGGCCTCGCGCCTTCGGCAAACATCCTCCGGAACATGCATTAATCGTGACCACTTCAACCGACACGACAAACATTGCCACCCTGTCCTCTCTTAGATCCATTTTGACGTTTCGGCATAATAAACACTCCTTCCTGGAAAGGCCGCTATTCAGGTTCCCTATACCGCTCCAGTAATAGCGACTTCAATCCTTACTTATGGATTCATCTCACCATCCATACTCCGTTAACGTGTTTGCCCATTTCTGTTCGCAGTAGCATTTGACCTTTGAAATTTTTCTATTTCATTCTCGAAAAATCGAACATGTCTGCCACTTATATTCATTTCTGATATAATTTTGAAATATCTGTGAGATGAAGTGTATGTCAAAAATAAAAAAAAATCTCATTTCTTCAATTTTATGGCTTATGTTTTGGGCTTTAAATGGCCAAATGAAAAATGTAAGAATAATAATTTGAAAGAATCTGTACCGCTAAAACTGATTATGCGTCTTATGCTCATATAAAAACTAGATGTGTCCCATTAGGTTTTCCGATCCTCGAGCCGATCCATGGCTCATTGAAAAAAAAATCTTTCTATAACTTACGAACCTTTGCATTGGGGTTCGGAGTTCAGACAGATACGAGAATAATTCAATTTTTACCTGTTATTATAATGTACTCCATTCTGAGTAAAGTACTTATGAGGAAGGGTGTACTCCGTTCTATGACTACCATTTAGGAATTATATAAATCTTGACTTAGTTTGATTCCTTATAACTAGGATTAAGATTTTTATGTGTTATAAAACACAAAATATGTGCATAAATATGGGGTACAGAAAATGTGAAATATTTAAAAAAAAAATATAGTATAAATGCACCAACAAAATATTATTTACAAGTACGTAATGACATTTAAATTGTATTTTAAAAACACATCAGGAACAAAATTGTTAAAATTAAGGAACAATGAAAATTATAAATTAAAGAAAAACAACAAAAAAATTCAAATTACTCAGATATTCAATATTCACCAACTTCAAATTAAATTGGAAAAAATTAGGTGTTCTTTTAGATTTTAGAAGAGAAATCTGAGCCGGTTGTCCTTCAGAATTGCTTTCTATAGACTGAATCACCTTTCTACCTCACCTCAGGTGATGGGAGTAAACTTAAATGATGGAATTTCCTTAGCATATAATTCGTTAGGTTCTCCTACCCCCCTTTTGTTTTTGCCCTGGAGAATATCAGATATACTCTACATTATATCTAGGCCATGTTTTATTTAATGGCATCTTCAGTCTACTGTCTTATGGGCTCCCCTTCACTTTCGGATAGATTACGGATCTCGGATGGCTTCGTTTATCACCTTAAAATTTTCAATCAGAGCAATATTTTTAGTCTCCAATTATGTGATTGTCTTGGATAAGAAGGACATATGTTTGTAAACGCCATACCTTTTTTTATAGATGGCGAATTAATCAGCAGGCAGGCTTTTTCAATGGAGACAGGATCGGAAATTAGCCTTGACATTGATGTCCTATATCTTTTCAAAATTAGCTCTACTGTCAATCCAAGTCTTCCACACATCTTGTTATGAATGGTTCCGGAGGTAAATTTAAGTCAAGGTATATTTCTTTATAAACATTTACGCGACTGAAAGCATTCAAAAATATGTTCTTTACTGTAGACACCAGCTGGTCAACATCGGGATAACCAAACTTTTCCAAAAGAATAAAAATGAAGATGAACAAAGCAGTCAAGTACAATAACAAATAACAATGTCAGAAACCGTTGCTGAATCTTTTAAGACAACGGTTGAGTTGGCGACAGCCACTGTTAATAGCAACACACCACTAGTCCACTTTCAAATTTGTTTTGGTTTTGTGGTTATCGAAACCGCCGTCCTTGTAAACATTTTTTTTTTATTTATTTTTTTTTTTTTTGGGAAAACATATCGACTATCGATTTTCAAATGTTTAATATTGATATTACGATACATCGAATTAAAGCTATCGGACAAAATACCGGTATACATCGGTATTTCGATATTTTTTCTAGCGGAAAGGGCTCGCAGGAATAGAAATTCAAGCACCTTTGACGGAATTGGATTGATAACACAAAGCGTTCCTAAAATAATTATTTGGCTAACCCCCTCTCCTGTGCTACGCTCTCCAATTGATGCAAAAGTTATTTTTTAGCTCTTAAATATCCAGAATATTTATAAATAATAAGTAATTTAAGGGCGAATAGGTTTTTTCCAGCCAAACTCTCCAAAATATTTATGAAAATATATAAAAATATGTGAAAAAATTAAAATATTTAAAAGTTTGTAAAATTAAAAGTGCTCTATTTTACTTCAAATTGCTTGAAACGGATTTTGGTAGTGGAAAATCGTAAAAAATTTTCTTTGGAAAAAATATGTAAGACATAAAAATCCTAACCCTACTTATAACACACAATGTAATTCATAGTAATTCGAAAAATCGACTCTGCATGTTCTGCTTCCTTAAATCACTGAAAAACCGATAAAACTAATCACTTTTTTATTAATTTTGATTGTTATGTGTAAGTTTTGTACTAAGCCTCCCAGATTACAGCCATGTTCTTTACCCCAAAAAACTGCAGATAAACTCAAAACAGGGATTACCAATTTAGTCAATTAATGCTAGAACAGGAACAGACATTATCTGATACGGTTTAGAATTATTCAGGCATGCATTGGAGATGTTCAATTAGAGGATTACAAACAAATACAGTATGAATGCAGACCGTTTGACATCGGAGACATAATACGAAACAAGCCAAATGTTCTGTATAGATAAATAAACTAAATTTAAAGACGATTAACTCTTATTTAACAAACTGACGGAACCAAAAAGAGTAATGTATGTTAAATGTTCTTGTTACGATTTTATTTTTTTGTGTTTTTACAGCCTATTTTTATCTGTCTTATTTGGTCTATTTATTTATTTTCAATAATATACTCTAAATTGGATGAATAATGATTGTTATAATATAGGATGCGAAAAAATGTCCTTTCTTCTATGGCTTTATTAGACTTTAACGAATGTTTCGGGGTTATTCTCCACCTTCAGGATATAACTATAATATAATTTAATTTGATTAAAAGTATGATTACAATATCGAACCTGATAGGTATTGATGTGAGTAATTCTTGGGTAATATTATTTTAAGTCATATCTTATAGATAACAGGCCGAAGGGTAGACCGATGAGTGAGGGAGAGGCAGGTACAACCGAACATATCTTGTAAAGGAGGATAATTGACATGTGACAGCAGCCGTCACCACAACACTTACCTAGCCTTTACCCTAAGAAATACGAAATAAGTTGATTTAAAAACCTATAGAGAATTGGGCAGTGTGACAAAGGGAAGTGTGGTCCGTCTAGGAAGACGTAATCAATTTTAGGATACCAGTCACCCTGGGATACCGGCTGGCATATCGAAAAAACGGCGGAGGCCTGGAAAAGGTGTCATTCAATTAGAGGATGGTAATGTATTCGGAAATGTCGTCCCACCCCAGACAAGGGTGAAGCCACGACCTGAAATCTTGGAAATTCCTTCCCTTTGAAAATAGTTTGGCCAATCACGAAAAAGATACCGCCTACTGCCGGAAATCTCGCCAATCAACAACTTTCATCTACTCCCTCCTAGGCAGAAGGAGGGAGAGACGTGGGGAAAGGAAAATCAAGGGACTCGATAGAGATACGCAGAGGGTACTCGAGCGAGAGACACTGGGGAAGACACTCGAGCTAGAGATGTACTGGCTGTTACTGTTGCCCGGACCATGATGAAGACCATAATGAGGCACTGATGGGGCGTTCCTGAGTCAGTCGGCCAGCAACCACTAAAGAAATGCCAGACTACCGAAATCAATTATTTCCAGATAAGATATTTATGTTAAAACATTTCATGGCTAGGTGCAGGCTGAATCATTCCATTATTAAACCCTTGTATCAGTTTATTACCTTAATTTTGATGAATAAAGATAAATGTTAGGAAGGAAGTTGTTGCTTAGTATCCAAGCCCATCATCAATTTGAATATGTCTGATTGAGTATGATAGCAATAAACTTGACTAGCATTATGGTATTATCAAACTTAGAAGCAGGAATATTATATTGGCTAATTATTAAACAATGGTAATCACAAATCTGGTCCTTGCAAAGGTATCCAATTTAGAGGACGCAACAAGCAACTCATATTTATTCATAATCTTAAATGATCTTGGGATAATTATCCTCAATGATTGGCCAATGGCATCCCTATTCAGATTTATATTATCAGCTAAGATATAAGCCAACCCAATCTAAATAAAACATAGCATAAATAAATGACCTCCCAAATATGGGGATTGATCATCCAAGATTATTGCTATCAAGTACATAGCAAACCCCACACCTGACACCAAAGTAATTTACATAACCAAAAATATATGATATATAAAACTGTAAATTTTAAGACTGACACCTGGAATCTCAGCAACCACTATGCTGATGTAATTAAAAAATTGAAATTATAAAAAGATATAGCCATGTCCATCCATAACAATAGAAATAGAGAGATAAAACTTGGTCAAAACATGGTAGATATTTTAAATAACGAAGTAGAAAAATGCAATGTAGATCTTTTATGTTCCAATGAAAGATGTTGGGTAGAAAAATAATAATAAATATTTATATAAACACGAATTGAAATAAACATAATCGAATGAAGATCAAAGCAATGTGCTAGCAATAAAATAATTGTTAAACACCAATCATTAAAAAAAATAAGTAAAATAATTTTAATTTATTTTATATATAACATGGTTTTTGGCATAAATTTTGACAAAATTAATGTTTTTGAGTCTGAATGAAACCTCACAAATATGACTCTATAAAATTAATATTTCCTTCCCTCCTATCTAGATGATAATAGCTTTATATATATATATATATATATATATATATATATATATATATATACGAGTTGAGGAAGCTAACAATAAAATTTTGTTATTTAAAAAATATGATTACGTGTTATGCTAGGAATGGGGTAATGCCGCGGTGATGAAAGTCTGCATAAATCAAAAGTGCTAAACGTTTTGGTTGATGTTTTGGGGAAATATCAACCTGGGGCGATGAATAATGCCGTATAATTTTATGAAGTTGGCCGAGTGTAGCTTTAGAAAGAAGTTCCGAAATTGTCACAGATTTATATTCAAACTTTCATGTCTGTCGGCTTTGCAAGGAATGGAGAACGTGTGACCCAGTAAAGAGGAGCCACTGATTTCCATCGCAATTTTACTTATACTCATGGAAAAGAGATGTGTAAAATACCGGCTTCTTCTTTTCTAACTACTTTTCTCCAGGGAGGGATAAAGCAGAAAATTTACTTCGGAACATCATTTGATTATTAAATAAAATTATTTCGATTTGAAATAAATTTCCTTTAAAAATAATAATAAAATGCTTAAATCAACGATATGATTGCAAGATTCCATGAAGGTGAATTAAATACATTTTCTTCTGGGATTATAGCTTTCCTTACAACTACATTATAATTCTAACTATAATTCGCTACCTTGGTTCGACAAGGTTCTAACGGGCATTTTGGCTAAAATTAGAGAAACTACTCTATCTGCGATATTTTGAGTACTAGCAGTTTTAACATTTTTTTTTTTTTTAAAGACTACATTTCGATTCGAGGTCATCAAAATAATGGTATCGTAATTTTAAGCGAGGAGTTTTTGAAATAAATTCTGATAAAAATAATTTTTTTGAGTCTGAATGAAACCTCAATCAAATAAATTAGTGAAATAAAGGTAATCTTCAAGGTAAATAGTTTTTATTTTATAAACAATTTCATTAATATGTCCAATTTTCCTGGAATGGATCTATTTACTAGCAGTAAAAACATGCTTTAAAGTCAAATAAGATCTAATTTTAACTCTAAATAAAAACATGTCAGGTTCAAGGGAATTCTTGATATCCTTATTTATTTCTGAGATGTGAGAATATAATCTTGAAAAGACTTTTACAACAAATCTGTTTGTCTTGATTAAAATTTAATATTACAGTATTAATTATAAACAAATAGAATTTCAACATGGAATTAACATTTGTAGTTTGGTAATAAACAGAGAAAGACGAATAAATAAGCTTTGTATTATATTGTCGATCCTTATTCATTTGTCTCAAAGTCCTTTGTGTCCTTTGCGTGATGTAAATCCTTCGCTGTTGATACAATTATATAAATCGCTCTTCAGCAGTAAATTGGCTCAACAGACGAGAGTGGGCGTTGGCTAATAAACAAATAATAGTAGAGCTATATTTGAAAATTTATCGCCAAAAAAAACCAAAAAAAAAAACCTATGTTCCCGAAGGGAACTTTCTTATATTTTATTTTATTTCAATAAAATGAAAAACATAGCTATATTTTAATAAAACTGACGCCATTTACGAGGTGAAGGTTGTTTTAGAAACTTTTTGTCGCAACTTTATTACTGTTTTTCTAAAAATAAAGTTCACGCTCAAGATTCAGTAAAATTACAGTGGACTTTCGCTAATTCGAACCTCGCTAATACGAATCTCAAAAAAAAAAAAAAAATTATAAAGATTTTATTTGAAATATATACATCCATCCAATAAAATATTTTGTATCCTAAGCACCTTACGTGGAGTTAGGCTTAAAAAATCTATTTAAAAAACCGACTCCATTTATTTAATATATTAATTTATTAGGCTATACAAATTTATTAGCGTATTTATCTTCTTAATTTCTTTATCGGTGAATTTCAATTGACATTTTCATTAAATTAATCTTTAGTGCGAAATTGTATTGTTAGTGCCATGAGTAGTTTACGCTATTCAAAAATATAATTAACTACGAGTCAAGAGTTTTAAGAGAATACAAAAAGGATTGTTTTCCAAAAATCATTTTATTAGCTTTTCAACACACTCCAGCTTTTTAGTGACCTAGATCCTTACAAACTTTTCCACCTACGACTCAAATAGTTATACAGTTTTAGTGACCTAAATCCTTACAAACTTTTTCCCATACGACCAAAATAGTCATACAGATTTTTTTATAAGTATCGTCATCCTCTGTTTAATTTGTGTTAAACTGTTTTCTAAATTTCAAATCTGCGCTTTAGAGAGGTAACATCTCAAATATTGCAGGAAAAATTTATGATAGTAAATCCTTTTGAGAGAGATGAACCCGCAACAAAAATAGCAGTGGAATTTAATGGTAAGCTCACTATCTCTGATATTAAAAACTATAAAGAAAACAATTTAAATTTTATTGCTTCCATGGAACAAGACCCAAGTGCCGCGCAAACTGTAAAATTTAGCCATTTACCGTCGTTTGACGAAGCAGTTTACTCATCACAAAGCAGATGCGGACACAGGCTTTCAACTTACAAACGAACATTTCAAGCTACAATATTTCTCTAGAATGTAATGAAAAGATAACTTTCTGATTAATGATTAAGTATTGTAAAAATATTTTGTAATATAAATTTTTTGTTTTTAAATTGACTTGTTTTTTTCCTGTCGGTAATCCGAACCCACTTGATTTTTAATAGTTCGGATTAGCGAGAGCCTACTGTAATTTTATATGACTTAAAGTTTCAATTTTGTCACAAAATGTTTTGATGATCTGTTACTCTCGATTCCGGAAGACGAGCTAGATATACCATACCGCATAACAGACTATATAACAATTCTTTCACTGTTTAATTTTGAAGTACCAAATAACAATTAAAATTGATTCGATTAAAATCATGCTTTTGATAGGAATGATATAAAAATTTACGTCAATTAAATTTACAAGACTTATAAGAATTTATTAATAATTGTAGTTACCATCACACCTGTCTTATTAATAATTTTGATGTAACTATTTATTCTTACCCAGCTAATAAATTGTATGAAACGATCGGTAAATGTTTTATAAATCCGCTACGTATTCAGGTAATATTTTCTTTTTTAGCTCAAAGATTACTCCATGGGATGTTTCCACTTCACTAAAAGTGTCCACCTCATTGCGTCTTCATTCAACTTGTTTTGCCAATATATCCTCATCCAGGACCCTATTTCATAACTAAGTACATAAGTACAAGTACGAGTGGAAGGGTTTGTGCTTAGAAGTTACAAGTTACTTATCGTCATTAGATTATAATTGTATTCATTTTTGTTGTTATCTTACTGTTTTACAACATTAATATTTTAAATCTTAACATGTTTCAACATTATAACAATATGCAAAATTTTGTATTTTACTTTATAGGCACTCCCCTCTTCATAATTAAGTACAAAAGTACAAGCACAAGTTGGCTTATAGCTATGTCCACACTGGTCGATTTTCCATTCAATTTCATTTTCAACACGTCTACCTAAACCTATCATACCGAGACTGTTTGCGTGAGTTCTTTTTATAAATCGTTTCTTTTTTCATTATTATCACTACCTATTTCATTCTTCACATTCTTTTTTTTTTAACAAGTAATTCATTTGTGTTCCGAAACTATCCAAAAGCAATATATTGTTTATTTTTTTACTTGAGATCATATAAAATAAAAAATAAAGGCTTTCTTCTAATGTTATTTTCATTGGAAAATTAATAAATTTAGTATTACTTTCTCATTTTAATTAATCGAATTTATTAATTAATGAGATAAAAAAAGACACAAAACCAATAATTTGTATATTGTTGCAAAAAAAATACAATTTATACATGTTATTCAGTAATGATTTTGTTATAATAAATAATGTATGTAGCCTAAGGTACATAATATACAAATGTGTGGATTGTACCAACAAATGAACGAAAAAAAATAAAATTTATATGCCCCTCTCCCATAATATACAAATATTAAGTTTTGTTTCTTTTTTTATTTATTTTCCAGTCATGTGAGAGGATTAGGAAGCAGTGATGAAAACGAAATTGAATGGAAAATCGACCAGTGTGGACATAACTTATGACTTACTACGCCTATGACTTACACTGTGAAATGTTGAAACACTTCTTCTTCTTCCTCTACCTCCTTTGTCCCGTGAAGCGTGGAGTTGCAGTCTCGGTCCATCTAGCCCACTGGTCCCTGTCCCTGGCTAATCTTCTCATCTCCGGGATGGTGCGTCCTCTAGCTGCCCCCAGTTTTTCAATGTAATCAGAGTACATGCCTCTGGGCCTGCCACGAGGCCGTCTTCCTTCTGGCCTAGCTTCCAAATACCACCTGGCTTTTCTGGTATCGTCCATTCTACAGACGTGTCCATACCATTTTAGTTGCCGCTCTTGTATGGTGTCACGCACTGATCTAACATCCAGATCCTCCCGAACTCTTTCATTCCTGACGCAGTCTCTCCTGGTCTTGCCAACTATTCTACGGAGGAATCTCATTTCTGCAGATGTTATCCCACTTACGTGCTTGTCGAGGGCCGTCCAACTTTCTGATCCATACAGGAGAACTGGGAGGATACGGATTTAAAAATTCGTATTTTGGCATTTCTACTTACTTCTTGCTTGCCTATAACAGTTTTGGAGATCTGATGGTACACTCCATTGGCCTTCTTCACTCGATTCAGAACCTCCTGGTCCATTTACCATCTTTACTTATTATGGTTCCTAGATACGTATAAGTATTCGTAAGTTCAAGGGGTTCACCATTACACACAATCCTAGGCTCTGCGTTTTCTCTTCCGATATACATGATTTTACTTTTTTAGGGTTTATTTGTAAACCCCTAATCTTCAGCTCCTCATTCCATTCCTCCAAGGATGCCTGGAGATCCTCTTCAGAGTCAGCTATGAGTACGATATCATCCGCGTATATCATCGCTTGAACCAGTACTGGAGTTGGGTTCCAAAAACCTACTAGTGCTCTACGGCATCTCCTTTTACACACCTTCCATATCTCATCCATAAGGAGGACAAATAGTAGTGGGCTTAGGCTGTCTCCCTGCTTTACTCCCTTATAAAAGTGGAAAGGCCGCGATGTCTGACCATTAAGTCTTAAATGCCCTTTGGGTCTTGGTACACTGATTTTATTGCACTCACCAAGTTTGCTGGCACTCTTCTTGTATTTAGTGTGTCCCATATCTCTTGCCTCTGGACTGAGTCAAATGCCGCCCTCAGATCCAGGAATGCCAAATAGACTGCCTTTCCTCTGTCCCATGCTTTCTCTACTATCATTCTTAAGGAAAAAATGTGGTCCTGAGTCTGTCTTCCATGCCTGAAAGCCGCTTGCTCCTCTTCGATATCTTCTAGACCAATTTGCCTAAATTGGTCTATAGTTGCCACATTCGCAATGTGAAATGTTGAAACACGAAAATATTTAAAGTAGTTATATTAAAAACAGTAAAATAAAAATTGAATAAAATTATTATTATCTAATGGCAATAAGTAACCTGTAACCTCTAAAAACGAACATTTCCACTTGTACATGTACTTTTGTACTTTATTATGAAATAGAGGCCTCATGGTTATAAAGTTTTAGGTCGCAATGACGATCGAATGTTTCTATAAATGGAATAAAATAGTATGACATATATATATATTTTTTTTTTCAAATTTTATGTAAATAAATAACACTGGAATAAGCCTTTGTATGACTAATCGCCGCTTCAGAGCAGAAGTAGCTTAACTCTAATAATTAAATTTTACAGAAGAGGGTTTTTTACTTTTGGTTTTATCGTTCCATAACATGAAGATTAAAATAAATTTTTTTGAATTTCTAGCTTAGGTATTATAAATAATCCGTAGCAGACTGAACCATCTTAAATGATAAAAAATAGAAAAAGCCAAATTTGGAGATATGATAGGTTTGCTATGAAGCGACGAAATATGAGCAGGAAAAAAAATAAAAGAAAAAATCGATTACCTAAAAGAAGCTGTTCAAAATAATTCGCATAACATTTTTTTTTTTTAAATCTATATTTAATAAGAACCGCATGTCAAAATTTACAAAAAAATTAACACAAGACAACGTTACCTAGCTAGAAATTCATTAAAAAAAATAAATGTTTGAGTGTAACAGAGATCATCTTTCATTTAAGATCGATAATTGTATGTGTTGATTACATAATATGATTATAATAAAATATTTTGACAACTCGACACAATTTACTAATACTTCGTTCTTCCAGTAATGACAAAAATTGAGGAAAATAAATATTTTTTTTAAATTATTTTTTTTCCATATTTTATTTTATATTTCTAATTCTGTAATATGAAAGAATGGTTCCAGTTGGTTATTCAACTAGCATCTAACTAGTCTTAGTATATGAATTTTAACTTTTCCAGTGTGAACATTTTCAGAACTCAATTGAGAAAGAGAAATAAAATAGTTTCTATTATAATCTAAGTTTTAATGACATTTATGATATTTTTTCTCTTGGAATTCGCTGTGAAACGTTAAAAATTCTTATCGCTATTTCTGAATTATTATCTGAAGAGTTCATCCCAAGCGTGTAAAAATTGATATTTTTACTTTTACTTACCTACATTGAATCGAATAAGACAATGGGCTGTAACTAACAAGCTGATATTGAATGCAGAGAAGACAAAGGCAATAGTAATAGGCCCCAAGTATCTCATTTAAACTGTTTCTCACATCCTAACCCTGTACCTAAACAATAATACCATAAAATTCTATTCACCCATCAAACACCTTGGAATCACTTTTGACCAAACTCTTACCTGGAAAAAACGCGTCTCCGATATTGCTCGTCATACCATTTCCACCTGAAAGCGACTAAATTATCTTCATTACCTATTCCCATTTGAAACCCGAAAACTCCTCAAATCCTCTGTTCATTCCCGCCATATCCGTTCTCGGTCTTGAGATTTATATATATCGGCCCACCGATCCGCAGGTTTTGACAGATATTTTCTTATCTGATACTCATCCATACGGAATTCCATTCTTTCTTCCATCCGTTGGTCCAATACTCTTCTCAGCTTCAAATCCCGCATATTCAGTCACTTCCTGTCCATGCAGTTCCAAAAGATATGTAAATAGGCATTCCTTATTTTCTAATTAAATCGTGCCCCTCGGACATTACATTCGGATGATGACTATCAAATGATTTTTTTTTATCCATTTTGTTTCCGACATAATGACAAAAACGATAAGTTTTCACTAAATTATCAACATTTTTGTTGAATCAAACATCTCAATTCTCATTACCACCACGTGCCACTGATGCGTTTTTTTTTAGTCAAAGAGACTGTTTCGGCTTCCGAAAATGAAGCTGGCGCCATCTCCCGGTAGTCGGCACAGCTAGGTCATAAGTCACGCTCTTTGTAGGATGTAAAGGGATATATGGGCTTTAAAGTACAAGAATCAAGTCAGATAATGTCCAGAAGCCAACATTTTTACTTGAGACTTACAGAAAACTCAACAATGACTCAGTAGGTTCAAGAAGCTGTTTTCCTGGCATGGGGCAGAAGAGAAATGAGAGAGAGAGAGTGATGAGGAGAGGCCTGCAGGCAATAATCTGAGTATAAGTTAAATAAAGAAGTAATACAACTGTAAGTCACCTTCTTTATTTTTTCTGCATGTTCCTTCTGCTACAAATCTTCCACCTACCTTCAATATAATCATACGGCAGTTGAACATTATTATCAATAGACCCAGATATCAAAATTTAACTAACCCATAATAATAACTATTGTTCAAATTATGGCTTCCCCATTCCGCATGTTTAATTCAGAAAATATAGTAATTCATAGTATCCTTAGCCTTAAACAGTTTTTTTTTCATACAGTTCACTCCAGTTTTGACACAGATTAAATTTCAAAAGATAGTAATGCTTGACCATTAAAGATGAAAGCATTACTACCGTACAAGACAATTAAATTTAATTACTCCATTGTTTCCCCAAAATGAGTCCATCATCAAAGGTGATGGTATAAACTTTTTAAAAGACTTCAGTTTTGAGTTTTATTTGATTTTTTTAGATTTTAGAATAATCTCAACTTTGTCCCTGGTATTTGCCATCACTACCACCACACTACTGATTTTTTTTATACGAACATGATGTATTTTTCCCGAGAGTTTCTTCATAGATGACAACCGGCAGCCTTCTAAAGAAGATCCTTGCCCAAAGGTCCTTCTTTTACCTTTTAATCTACATCAGCCACATAAAATTTTCAGAGCGTATTTTTATTCCTGTCATTTCCCCTTAATAATGTTTTACCTTAAGTGTTACTTTGCAGTTTTTAAAATGAATTCCTCTTTTTCTCTATAAAAACCCAAATAATATAAGCAGCGATAATGGTGTGCGGTGCATAAATTTCACAGCTGCAAAGAATCTGGTAGTGAGCAGCACGACTTTCCCATACAAAAACAACCATAAGTACACATAGACCAGGCCACGGGAGAGATTGCAACTCAGACCATGCCATGATCCGTATAAAATTCAACCAAAGACTTAAGATGATCCTAAAAACTGAGGTAGAATACAAGAGGGCAAGATATAAAGTCAATAAATTAAAAGATCATGAAACAAAATCAATTTTCAAACTTGAGCTCAAAAACAGATTTGAATCCCTTGACCTTGAGAGATTTTCCATAGATAAACACTGGGGAGAAATAGAAACTGGAATTATAGAGGTAGCTCAAAAAGTGGTCGGCACTCAGGAAAGACGGAAAGTTGAGAAACGGTTCACAGAAGAATGCCAAAAGATGTTGGATGAAAGAAGATAATGAAAAGTGACCAATCTTAGCAAGAAAGATAATGAATCTCGGGACAAGTATGAGTCAGCACAAAAAGCAGCTAATAAAATACTTCGATCAGCAAAAAGAGATTTCCTAAAGTAGAGACTCACAGACATTGAAGAAAACTGGTAAGCCGGAAAGCATTGCTAATAAAAAAGGAGTTGTACGATATAGAATTACGTGTTTAAGATAGATATATGCCTGAGATGTTACTGCAACATTTTTGTCAAAATCGACTTACCAGAAGTACTACTTTGTATCATCAATTTTACACATTTTTACAAAACATTGCTCAAGATATAAACTCATAAAAACCTAAGGCCAATGAGTACTATTAAGTAGTTATATATAGAATTCGATACAATAGTTGGCACAATATAACTAACATAGGAATCGACACAATTCAAATATCTCGGTTAAATACGAGAATTCAGTTGCAGTCAAAATAAATTGTACACCCCTAAGCCACCACTGCCAAATCGATTTCCGCTAAGTTTGTACATGTCAGCCATATTGGCATATTGACAAGTGAATAGAACCAGCTCGCTTGCTTCGTCTCCTCCTTTTGCCGAGGGCCCCTTATGTGTTCAACGGGAAATTAGTGTTACGAAATATTGTGAACAAAAATTCCCAAGAGGAAAATTTAGAAAAAAGGAAACGAAAAGAGGAGAGGTGAGGTTGCCATCATCATAATAAGACTTATTCGGTATATTAGATTAGCAAGTCGAATAGAGAGTTTTTTTTATTTCCATCCTGCTCCTAAAAATGTTGTAAAATTTAAATGTACTTATACTCCTTAGAAAGAAGTATGTATATTTAGAGTAAGAGGAATGTAGTTAGATTATATTTATTTTGTCAAATTAACAGGAATTTTTGATGTGATATTAACTGATTCAAAACAAAATACTCTGGATTGTAGTTTGAACTAATGGCCAAATAATGTAACATTTTGTTTATACAAAACTTTAAGAGATATAACAGGAAATTTTGCCGAAAAAAACCCTTCATTTATTTAAATTTGTAAAAATAATTGCCCAATTATTCAAAAATGATTTTTGTTTTAATATCCAGTTTTCATATCATCAGTATTTCCGATTGAGCGATCCATATAAAAAATGACAAAAGTTAACATTTCCGACTGTTGCAGGAAATAATTATATGATTTGAAAAAATTAGTCAGAATAGGACCATTAATATTATAGCGTGTATTCCCGAAATTGATAAAATGAGATTTGAACATTAAAACCACTAGCTACTTCATTTAGCCATGATCCAAAAATACACTTCAGTATACCATTCCTATCTAATTAGACTTATCCAAAGATCAAAATTTTGACGAATTTTCAAAAAATTTCAGGCTGAGATTCTACAGAGATTATTTTATTTTTATTTTTTATTCCTTCGTATAGGCCACTAATGGACCACACGAGGGGTCTACTTGATGCGAGATTTCCTAATGCGCCACACTTCTTTCATCTTCTCACTGTGTGCTTTCTTTCTTTCTTCAGACCAAGTTGTTCCAGTATTCAATTTCTTGACCTCTCGGCTCATTTTCCACTTATGTATTTTTTGTCTGAATATCTGCCTATCTTGTATGTCTGAGTCTGTTATGCCAGCGTCTTCAAGTCCTCTCTAGCTTCGGCTATCCACCTCATATTCTTTATACTTTCAGTGTATTCCAAGAGTTGCTATTCTACAGATATTGTGATTATGTAGATACTGTACTTACATTTTTAGAAAGTTTGAAAAAGAATTATACGACCCAGTTTGTTTTAAAACCTTTTTTCGACAATGACATACATTATTGGAAAAGACTACTTGCTTCCAAAGTTATTGATATTTTTTTCTTCGTTGACGCTTACACTAAGCCACAATAGAGATACGTTGGCGGCTTCGTTCGGTCGCTTCTTTTAGTGTCACACCCTTAGAAGAAACATTTCATTTGAAAGGCCCGTTTACTTTACACGACTGCATAGCGAGAGCTACGTGAGAACGGTCCGACACGTGGACGGGGTGGCTGACCGAGGGGGCAAGCTATTAACAAGTTAAAAGTTTGTCTTGCACCACCCGCTGAATAGTAATTGACTCTTGAGTGGGGCGATAAGCACAATTAGAGGATCAGCCTCTCCCTAATATCGGCCTCCACGATTAAATTTGATCCCACCTACTGCTCTTCAAGACCAGCCTCCATATTCCAATCCAAGTACACACTGGCACATCTCATATTTGGTTTCTTGTCATATCAAAAGTAGTATATAATATCCCCCGGAAAATAAATATTTATACTATACTGGGCCGTAAACGACGCAAATGGGTTATTTTCATTTTACGGGCATATTTTAGTCCATTGATACTTTCACTCAATTAGTTAAGGCTGACTTGAATTTTTTTCTCACTGCTATAAGGCGATGAAAAACTTCACCAGAATATAAAATTAAAAATGAATGTATTAAAGATAAATTCGATTTTATAATTATTTTAGCTACTAAAATGTCATTACCATGCACTGTTCCACTCTCAGTTTTCTATTAAACATGCATTTTTTTACTTCCGTAACCCACGTTATATAGTAGTGAAATTTATTTCGGCTCATAAGGATTACTTAAGCATTCTAAATCATTTTTTTTTTTTTTTGTAAATAGTGATGTATGTTTATGTACTTTCCAAACTTTGTCCTCTCATTTGGGTGTCATTTCCAAGGCGTAAACAAAATGTCAGAGATAAATTCTTGAAAAAAGGGAACAGTGGGAAACAAATTTCCGAGTGTAATGGTAGAGGGCTACTACTACACTCGGAAAGGACCAACCACCAGCAGACAACATACTTTAATTAACAGAGATTAACTCAACGCATGTGCGTCATAAGGTAAGCCACATACCTATATTGTCGTTGCGACGTCATTTTTATCACGCTACCTTTTCAAGTTATTCCATTCATTATCATTTAAGTTTGACTACTGTAGGTCGTAAAAATATATGAAGAAACAATATTATTTTTTATTTTAATTAGGCCGAATAAAATACGTGGGAATGTTATTATCGAGTTGACAACTCGTGTCATTACCAAGCCCGAATTATTAGCGCGGTAATGACATAAATGTTGCGTTAATGAAGCATTTTTGATTCACTGATACCTAAAATTCATTGATTACTCTCCGAACTTAATGTATTTAGTTCTAATTGTCTACTTAGTCTTATAATTGTTTATTTATCCATACTTATCAAAAGCGTGTCTGTAAATATATAATAGTATTTTAATGTGCTATATATGAAAGTGTATTTGTTATATACTTAATACTAACCAGTTGGTGAAATTGTCTATAAAGTTGCAAACACTTTTTTGACTTTTTTTTTTGTTGGCACTCAACAACAAAAATATAGATATAAAATATAACAGTTTAATAAAATATTCCTATATGTACTGTTATATTGTATATAAGTTTTAGCATTTTTTTTAGAAAATTGATTTAAATGTTCTTTAAAAACTAACTTTTAGTATGTTTCTAATTCTAGTTTTCTTTAATATACCTAGTCAATATCATTATTCTAAAAAGTATCATGAAATCTAGTCTGTAAAGAAATACAATTTTTTTTATTTCTGTTCCATTATTTGCTTACGTAATTAAGACTTTTAATCTTAAAAAAAAAAAAAAAAAAAAAAAGGGCTGTTTCAACTTGCAATTTTTATTATCTGTGTACCGTTATCTTTGTATAATTAAGACACAATTTAGTTTAAAAAAAAAAAAAAGCTGTGGCTACTTGTAATGTTTTATAAAACAATAGTAATTGTTTTTATAAAATTTGTAAATAAAAACATTTTTGTTTAAATGGCTATTGATAATTCCCATGCATGGAGGGTTTTTCCTATACAGTTCATCTTTTGCCCATTTCCACTTATTTTCTTACTTCTATATCTTAAAACATTTATTAAAATGAAGCTAATCTTTTCATTAACGAGATCATGAGGCCACTTTCATGCTTTTGTGAATTTTAAATTTGCCATGAAAAACACTCTGATCATGGCCATTTGTTAAAATTAATAGCTGAGCGTCAATAAAGGTTGTAGGTACATAGACAATTTTATTTAACTGCAGTAAAAATTATTCAAATTTTTATCATGAAAATTTTTCATAATCTGAGAATCACAAAAGCGTTTTTTATACTTTATTAAAAAATAGTTCGCTCTCTTATCAATAAAACTCCTCAAAATATATGTTCCAGTATTCTATCACTTTAACCCATCCCTGAGCCAACAATTCGATGACCCTTCCCAATTCGACTAAAGGGTGCCCTGAAGAAGACTTACTTTCAAGGCTCATACCAGTCTCTCTAATTATTTTAAACCAAACCAGTCCAGCCTTTGTTGAAACCTTGTAATTTCCTTCCACTTCATTAATTTACTGAACGGCGTCAGTTGCGTTAAAGAATTTCGTAATGATGATGCTTAATTTCACGAATATTAAGATCTAGCAATTTGAATACTAATATAAGATGTTAAATAATACCTAGCCTGCCGACAAGCGGATCAATTAATAAAGAAACGGCTGCTTTCTTTCCCGTTACTGATGAATAAGGCAGGAGGTACAAAAGACCTTGATGTCTTATTTCTTGTCAATACTCATCCCGGCGGTTTCTTGCATATATTAATGTTGATGATCTTATTGGCTCGATAAGGGATTCCGAAAATCCTAAAATGCTAACTCTCATGAAGAAGGGAATCTGGTTGTTTCAAAGCAGTAAAAGGTTTTTATTTTATTAAATTTGTGTTTTCGATTATTAATAAAATTTAATAAACGATAAATTGTGTTTATTCTGGGACGTATTGCCACCTAAGAAGGCAGATGCACAATCTGTGCTACATTTGTGTTAGTACGTTGACTACAAATCAAAACATCATGAAATTATAACATAAAATGGAATATGAAAAATTTAAATATATACATATTCCCGGAAATTTTTTTCTGCTTGTTTTAAGTCAACTGGTGTCATTTTATGGTGCATGCTTTTTAATTTACCACGATTGTGTTCTGTTACCACTGGAATTCATTTGTGTAGCATCAATCCTTGTTGGATGAATTCCAGTTTTTATTCCATTCCTAAACTTTCTTTTTTCATTTATCCGACCCCCACTCCTAGAATTTTTGCCATTTGATCCGTTAATACTGGACGACTTAATGCTGGATAACCTATACGGTTCCTTTTCTGCCGTAGCTAGTGCTTCTTAAACCATGCAAATATGCAATTGCGGTGCATCCACATTTCCTTACCGGTAAAAAGGACATTCCAGTGAGGCATCAACTCCAATTTTCGCCACACGAAGAGCTGCGACAACTTGGTAGAGCGTACAACAGTAACCACCCCTTAATTGTTTCAATTCACAGGTCAGATTTTTTGAATGAGGATCGATTTTAACAGGATGTCTCTATTTTAATTGCCCAAACTCTGGAAATAAATTTTCAGCTCAATAGCTTTTTATAAAACATTTTTCTAACATATCAAATTAATAAGAGCAAGAAATCAAACATTGAATACTAAAAAAACGTTTTTCGACTTGATATTATTTTATTTGAGGAGAAAAGGGGATTTCGGATACATCCTCTCCATCTCTAAATAAAACAATATCAATGAGGAATAGCTATAATAATGAGGAATAGCTATCAATAGCTATGTTATCTAAAATTACTCATAATCTTCTGTTTTCATTATAAAGTTATATTAAAATTTGGCTTTATCAATGTAAAGTGCAGTACTGAGCGATATTTGGCTTTATCAATGTAAAGTGCAGTACTGAGCGATATTTGGCTTTATCAATGTAAAGTGCAGTACTGAGCGATATTTGGCTTTATCAATGTAAAGTGCAGTACTGAGCGATATTTGGCTTTATCAATGTAAAGTGCAGTACTGAGCGATATTTGGCTTTATCAATGTAAAGTGCAGTACTGAGCGATATTTGGCTTTATCAATGTAAAGTGCAGTACTGAGCGATATTTGGCTTTATCAATGTAAAGTGCAGTACTGAGCGATATTTGGCTTTATCAATGTAAAGTGCAGTGCTGAGCGATATTTGGCTTTATCAATGTAAAGTGCAGTACTGAGCGATATTTGGCTTTATCAATGTAAAGTGCAGTACTGAGCGATATTTGGCTTTATCAATGTAAAGTGCAGTACTGAGCGATATTTGGCTTTATCAATGTAAAGTGCAGTACTGAGCGATATTTGGCTTTATCAATGTAAAGTGCAGTACTGAGCGATATTTGGCTTTATCAATGTAAAGTGCAGTACTGAGCGATATTTGGCTTTATCAATGTAAAGTGCAGTACTGAGCGATATTTGGCTTTATCAATGTAAAGTGCAGTACTGAGCGATATTTGGCTTTATCAATGTAAAGTGCAGTACTGAGCGATATTTGGCTTTATCAATGTAAAGTGCAGTGCTGAGCGATATTTGGCTTTATCAATGTAAAGTGCAGTACTGAGCGATATTTGGCTTTATCAATGTAAAGTGCAGTACTGAGCGATATTTTCTTGCAATTTATGCATTAAACAATTGTTAGGTCATTCGTCATCATGAAGAAAATTGTCTGTAGCAAACCTTACCCTTGTGTGATTACGAACCACTCTGTTTTTATTACCATTTTTTTACTATCAAATAACTTTATATGAAATATATAGTAAGCGAAAGTATTGCTATCGTGAAAAATTTCGAATCCTAATTTGCAACAGAAATACATGTTTTAAGGTCCCCTGGGTCCAAATAGCGTAGCCTTGTAAAATTGTCTGTGTGTGTGTTTTTATGTGCATGTGGTAAGACTAGCTCCAAAAAGAAAAGTTTTACGAAACGGAAATTGTGTATTTAAGTTTGGTATAAACCTGTGATATTACTGCAACTTTTTTGCCAAAATTGACCTTCCGGATGTGCCACTTTGTATCATTGATTTTTTACATTTTTCTCGAAAAATGAATTTTAAAAATGGTTTCCTCTAAAGTACATTTAATTTTGTTTATTTTAAATATGTGATGTTAAAGCAATTTTTTCGCCAAAATCGACTTATCAGAAGTGCCACTTTATATCATCGAGTTTACACATTTTTACAATTTTCTCGAAAAAGGCTCTAATGATTTTTATCAAATTCGTTATATCAGTGTACAATTAAATGCTCTTTAATATCAGCTAGGTTTATCCTCATTGCAATAGTCTAACAGGGCTTAAATGCCGAATTTTCAAAATGACTTCCTCTAAAGAATCTTGAATTTTGTCTATTTTAATAATATAAATATTTCAATGGAACATCCGTGTACCGCACCAGATTTTTTTTATTTCAATTAATTTTAAGAATTTACATTCCATTCAAGTGTTACATCATGAAATTTTGAATTGATTATTATGTAAGAAATGTAGAAGATGAATATTCGTTGTGATTTATCGCCAGAAAATCCGGTTTTATTTCGTGCCGTCGTTTTTTCTTTCATTACTTTGGAAGTAGCTTATTTTTAATTTTGGTGGTGGGGGGTGGTAGTTTTGAGGGAGATGCAGAAGCCAGCATTATGCTTCAACACGCCTTGTTATTTATGGCGGGTCCTTATCTGGTGGCGGCAATTTGGGCGGGAGTGGCCGAGACGGCTCCTTAGCCTGACCTATTAACAAGTTAAAAGTTCCCGCCTGAATAGCAATGGCCTACCCCCCCTCCCCCCTCTTTATCCTCCCCCATCCGTCTTTTAAGGCAGTACTGACAGAATTAAATGGATATTTCGTCAGATTAGAGAAACCTCAATTGAAAATAACTGCTGACCAGTTTAATTGCGCAATTGTTTCCGTTTGATCTTTATTAACAGAATTTTCCAATAGCGTTTAATGTAGTGGCCTCACGTTCTGACTGATTCTCCTCTTTATTGCTAATTTTCATTAAGGCTTAGACATCATCCAATCGATCCTTTTGCCAATCTTTATTATGTAGCCTTGGTAATTCCAGAGACTTGGCTAGATTGTTACTTCAATCGGCAGGGCTCTATTCTCGTTTCAGTCATCACGTTTTGTTTAGTAAAGCTAAACTGGCCTCCAAATTAATGAATACATAATCCAACGATTTCTTATCGGAGAGACAACGGACAATGTACTTTATTGGACGGACTCTATTGTTATCAATTGTGGAAGAAGTAAAATCATTTTGTATTGGATCTTGTTCTTATAACTTTATCAATTTTAGTTTGCCATTTATATTAATAATTACAGTTTATATTAACGAGTTTTAGCGAAATATAACCCTAAAAAGGTCGTTATGAAAAATCGTTGCGAAAAGTTCCATATCTGAATTCCGCAATATTTAATTCATGAATACTTGATATTCAGGTGATTGTCGGATCAAGTATATTACTCTAATTACATGTGGCCGTAAAATTAAAATTTTGTTCCAGATAGTTGAGGACCTTAATATTAAGAACAATAAATCGATAAAAAAATGAATATAAATCGACACCTAGATCATTCTTTATTTAAAATAACAAAATAACATTATTATTAGTTATTTCATGATAAAATAAGATGTATCACAGATTTGTTTTCACTTTTTTAAAAGTATATAGGATGTAAACGTAATTATAAAAAACTTCTAGCTTTTTTTCCATATCAAATTTGATACAATACTTTTTTATTATAATTATTTGCCGTAACTTGAATTTTATGATTTTTTTTTCTCACAAATTATATTCTAGTAGTCGGTTTTATCATTGTTCTCAATAATTTTGGGGTGCTGAATCCGAATCTGGAGTTATCTAACAAAATTTCCTTGTGCGTTTTGAGATCTTCACAAAAAAACTGAAATTTTCGCACTTTGCCTTTTTTTTTTTCACTTATAATTTCAAAAGTACGTGTGGTATTGAAATCATTGTTATCTTTTTTAAAGTAGGCTGAATTTGCTACAATTTCTGTTCAACCATAGATCTGTAAGCCTAATAGTTCCCAAATTGTAGCACCTAAAAAATTCATCGTTTTTTTCTAAAGTGATATTTCAAATTTTGGGACAAATTAGGAGCCAAATATTGGGTAAAATAATGATCTTACGAGAAAATCGGTTAGGAGTGAAGTTCTTGAAAATCTATCTAGCTTTATTTCAAGCACAGAACGACGCCTGTAGGCCCAATGATTGACTGATCATTAGTAAAACACTAAAGAATGGAAAATTTGGATTTACAGATTTTTTCAGTACCGTTTTTTTTTTGCATTTGTAATATTTTGAAATTATTACAGAAAAACCAAAAAAGTGTTAGAATTTCGCTGTTTTTGTGAATATCTCAAAATGCTCCAGGAAATTTTGTTAAATAGTCCTAGATTCGGATTCAACGCCCAAAAAAATATTGGGAATGATAATAAAACCGACTACTTGTCTTTTTGCAATAAGAGGCCGTTTTTTGACATCCTTCGTTCGGAGTATAGATCTTTGTTATGCTATGTTTTTACTCTATTACCATGCATATTTGTTAAGGAATGCCATTGGGTAATCATTGAAGATGATTATCCCAAAATTACAAGTATATGAATAAAAAGAAAATACCTTTCAAGTCCTCCAAACTGGGCACTTCTCCAAGGACCTGTTTTTTTGTTTATCATTATTCACTAATTAGTCGATATAAATACCCATACTTACAGGACTAATGATATTATTAGAGTTTATTTTGGCTTTGGATAAGGAGCAACAACTTCTTTCTTTATAAAACTATATTTTATTTTATTTAAACTTATTTCATATACATACAATACATATACATTTATTTAATAAGGGAGTGATTCAGATTGATTAGATTAATTTAACCATTAAATGTTTATAACAAAATATCTTTGGCTATTAATATTATGCAAGACATCTGATGGAATTGATTTAAGAACATCTAGAGGTTCTAGGAATGATCTCCTGCGCGTCGTCTCTGATTAGTCTATCTTCAGGACCAGGGTACATCCCAGCAGGAACTCTTCAAGCCCGTCTCGGTCTCATCAGGAAGTGTAGAGTCCCCTCTGGATGTAGAGTTCTCTCAGAGTGGAGAGTCCCGAGCCTCCCAGTTGTCGTGGGCTTATATCCTCTTTTTCGATTGCTCCCACTTCTTCCACTGGTAGGGGATAGATGATTTTTATGATTGGCTATAAAATTGTTGGGGTGGAATTTCCATCTCTAACGTCGTTATTGTTGACCAATGCTCCAACTAAGGGAGGTGATATTCTTGGTAGATTCAGGCTACAGCTTCTTCTCTTGCGGAAGCTGCTGTAAGCATATGAGAGTGCTTCCAAAAATCTCTTTAACTTAATTTAACTCTTATCGGATCCTTTACTAGATTTATGAAGACGGGTGTTGTACTTCAGGGTGGTCGGCTTCTCAAAATTTATCATTTCTTCCTAGAGAAGCTAGACTCATGTGCTGTTTGTTATCTTAACAAAAACTGGCTAACTCCCTACTGGTTCTCAAATGAAATTATCCTTTTATTTCTGAAGGATTCTCCAAAAGAGACTATTAGATTTGTTAAATAGACCTACATCAGTGTCACTAAGAAATTACTCCTTCTGCCAACTCGTCAATTACGCCTGGATGGTTTCCGACTAGTGTTTTTTTTTAGTATCAGGTAGTCCAACCGGGCCCGCCTTCCTGCTTATGTCTTTCAGTGTCACTTATTCAATATAATTTAACTAAATCATACTTATGGTTTAGTTGATACATATTAGTTAGAAGGCCAGCCTATCAAAAAATAAGAATCACCCGTATTTTTGTATTGTAACACTGTTTTCTTCTTCTCAATTTTCTAAATTCTACTTGCCTATCAACAAAAACGACTTTTATCTTTATGTAATTCGATTTGGTTAAATTTCGAATAGAATTGTTTATGTTTATATATTTATATCTACCAAAAGACTTGGTCTTAAACGAGAGGGTCTGATCTCACACTATTATTTTGCCCATAACGTCGACACTCAAGATAGTACTAAATTTACCGAGTTTTTTTTTATTTTTTGACTGTATCCCCAGTCATCATCTACCAAATTTAATCCACGATTAAAAATGTCTAAATAATAATGAACAGTACGTTTGTTTAGATGCTGATTACTAAAGAAAATTAAACGACACAAAATTTAAAAAAAAAGAAAAACCCAAATAACCATAAAAAAATTGATAATTAAAAAAATATTTATAAGGTGCTATTTGTAGTGTTCAATATTTTTATGAAATTAGCTCCCGAAAATTTACCAGTTACAATCGATTTACAATAGAATCATTTGTTGTTCTTAATATCGTATATATTCGTCATAAATTTATATATGATCAGGTATTTTCTATTTATAAAATATGATAAGTCGGAATTACGAGTATATGTGTTAGTGCAATAAATTGAAGTATTCTAAGAATACGACAAAAAAATAAAACTTGAAAAAATGTATTACTAAGTAAATAATAGTAAATACCTTCCTAAAACACATTTATAACCCTTCGATTCCAATTCATCTTCACAATCCAGACGCCGGTTAATCATGTTTTATGTATTAGTTCTTTGATTTCTTTACCAACGTTTTTATGAAAATAAACAAATCTATAATATAACTTAGAGTATAGTTTTTCGCTATGTTGGCATATGTCATGAATTCCTTTCTTTCTTTCTTTTTTCAATTACGATTTCATTTTTATTAAATTAGAATATACTCCTTACGTTGTATATATATATATATATATATATATATATATATATATATATATATATATATATATATATATATATATATATATATATATATATGTATACGTATAGTATTTATTTTTCAACTATCCTTTTTTTCACTATATGATTTTAGGTATTTACATAAACATTTTTAAATAACGGAGGTAAATAATTTTGTTTTTTATTGATAGGTTTCACTTTCCCTTATCTGTATATGAGATATATATCTCATGTATAGTAAGGAGGCAAGTATTGCGATCCTGAAAATTTCCGAATCCTAATTTGTAACGGAAATACACGTTTTAGGGCTCCCTGAGTCCAAATAACGAAGTCTCGCAAAATGGTCTGTGTTTCTGTGACTATCTGAACAGCCTAGCTCAAAAACGAAAAGTTGTTGGATACTGAAATTACGTATTTAAGGTAGGTATATGCCTGTGGAGTTTATATCATCCATTTTACACTTTTTTAGAATGATCTCGAAAACGGCTCTAACGATTTTGAAGAGGCTTGCCTAAATTATTTTCCTTAAAGCCCTTTAACTTTTCATATATGTAGTACATCACCGTGGAAATGCAAGGAAAAAAGTTATTATGAAATGAATATATTATTTATGCATAGCTCATAAATTTTGAATTTTATGGTAAATTATGCATTCGATCATATGAAAGCTGATTGATTTATTTTAAAAAATAAAAAAAGGATAATCGAAATCGGACCATTATAAGCAAATATACAGCGTAACTTATAAGGATCACAAGAGGCTAGATGGAAAGTAGAGCACTTCTGAAAGGAGACGGATGCAACCGAATCTCCTCCAACCAAGCCTTCGCCCTGTTGTCAACAATTCGCTTTGTAATAATGTAATGTAAGAATATATATATATATATATATAATAAATAAAATATATATAATAATATAATAATAATAATATAATAATAATAATATTTATATATATATATAAATAAAAGAAGAAATGAACTTACTAATTTCGATTTTTTAATTACTTCTTTAAAGCAAACAAAATGCTTACATGGAAATACAATGGATTTTTTATTTTTTATTTTTTTTTTTGACTATTAGAATGTTTTTATCTTAATTTACTGTAACAGGTCTATTGGCCAGAAATATTTATTATTTTTGTACTCCTCTTTTATTCTCAAGGGACTTTGTCCCTGAATAACTTCTTTTTTTTTCATATTCTATTCTAAATAAATTATTTTTAAAATGTTAAAGTTGCGTTGATGTGTTTATTCTTTATTCATAGTTTCAATTAAGCTGTTAACTTTTCCTTGTATCATCATGCACATGTTTGTTTCTGAAAATATTAAGATTTAATCGACTAACAATGTTGTAACAGGTTTAATTGAGTTGGCTATCCATGCTAATTGGGCATACTGATGCGGTTCTGCATAGCTCTTATTGTTTTGATTATGCACGAGTGGCCGTGGCGCTACATGCCTCAGGATTTTCCTTTATTGAATATTTAAAATTTTTAATAATCCTTTGTGCTGGAGCATTGGGCAGCTGGCTCCACGGCGCAGATAGACAAGGCCGTGGAAACAGATATCAAACTCGTCTCGGGGCACTAAGATCCCGGATCATGCTTTGAATAATTCGGCAAAGCCCAGGTGGATTCGATTCGGCATTCCGCGAGGGACGCCTCGGGGATAGCCTTTGTTCAAATTTTTATCACGTCTCCTTTTCTATGAGCTGCCGCCTCCTCATTGCAGTCCTCAGCCATTGCAGCCATCTTTAATGACTTCCCGATTTATTTACACCTCATCAGTTGTCTGGTAGGGGGGTTTTGTTCAGCTAGGGGGGCTCTTGTCATAAATTGTTATATTACTCTAACATTTTCATTCGTAACTTTGGAAAAGAAAATTCACATGTTCTAATAAACGACATTCCTTGTGAGGGATTAGGGATTTAAAGGTATGAGGTTTTTCATTAATGTGCAGGACAAATATATAATCATATAATTACATATTATATTGTATGCGCTCATCAAAATTTATTCTTGAATTTTAATGATATTGTTTCTATAGAGATGAATACGGTGCTGGACATCGAAAGATAAATTATATGTACTTTTATTTAAAAATAAAAACAGGCTGTTGCTATTTCACCAATTTATTTATTCCGATGCAAATTTTCGGCCTACAAGCCATCCTCAGGCATCTCTGTAAAAGGCCCTTATTTAGTTCAATTTATAACATATCACAGAATTAAATATACCTAAATATTCTAATAAATATCATATACATACTAAAATTATTTAAAATGCATATACATACTAAAATTATTTAAAATGCATATACTATCATATTTAAGCCCAATCCCGACCAGCGTCACTAAAAAATAAATAATTATAATAAAATCAAAACTGAGGTTGGATCAAATTTCATTACAGTTTAAAATGCAAAATTACTATTAAGTTGATATTAATAAAACACTTTAAAAATAAAATAACAATAAGGGAGCCATCTCAGTCATCACAGTCATCACAGGTGAAACTCCAAAAAAGAAGGCAATGCAATGTTACAGCCAATTATGACAACTGAATAATTTACTAAGCAATCATTAATAATTATGCAATAATTAATCTACATACATTGAAACCCCCCAAAATACAATCTATTAATTTATAAATCTAATATTCATATTAATTTAAATAAATCGAAACTTCAATTTAGTAATTATATTAGTATCAGATTTAAAATTGCACACTCTATTCAAATTTTTTGTTATGTATATGGACTCAAGTATTTTTCTTTTATGATTATTATTTTCTGTTGCAATAATCTTAGTATTTGTAAAATCAAAATTATGCTTGTTTTCATGGCTAAGTGTGGAAAGACCTGTAGCTTTATTATACTTTTTAATTTTGGAATTACAATTACTTCAATGTTGGCCAATTCTGTTTTTCAAATTTTGTTTAGTTTGCCCTATATAAAAAGTCTGCATATTATTATCACAAACATCATTAATGTTTCTACACTCAATGCATTCAATCTGATATATAATATTTATTTTTTCTTCTTTTTTTATTTTGTCTTTGTTATTGGTATATATGGCTTTTTACTTGTTTATTGATTTTTACCAAATTTGCATCGAAATAAATAAATTGGTGAAACAGTAACAGCCTGCCTTTATTTTTATATATTAAAGTATTCACCTAAATCAACAAGCATATACTTTTATTTGTTATAGAGTATAATACTGGGCGTTACATTGTGAAATCAGACTACTTTTTACTACTTAATGTCATCTGCCTCATCTTCAGCATACATAGATACTGATACAGACTATATACTCGACTCTTTCTTTACCCTGAAGACAGGTCCTAATATGTCTAGAATAGATGGTAGCAAGTGGATTGAATAGAAATAAACAGTACAGAAATGACGTGATTTCAGGGCAGTTTTTAAAAGCATAGATGTGTCCCTAGTACAGGTATTATTGCAGATAGAGTACTTGAGAGATTCAATGAAGTGTTTTATCGAGATGCAATTCACACTTCCACAACAGCGATAGGTCGCAGCATGTTTTTTAATAACAATTTTTTGTTAAAAGACAAATGTTTAAATTACTTATATCGTTCGTTTGGAAAAACTGTGCCACAATACGAACATTTTTGTTTTTTTTCCTTTCTTTGCTTGGATAGCTGACATTCATGCATATTTCCTTGAGAAAAACTGCCAGATTTGATGTTTTAATATTTACCGCAATAAAAATTTATTTTTTTCATGAAAAGCTGTAACAATTTAATTTACGACCAAGTTTAAAAGATTACAAAACAAAAATTAACTTTTTAAAAAAAAAAAAATTGGTAAGTATTACTCACTGAGAAAACTTCCGATTTGATATTTTGAAGTGACTTAGGAACAGGTATAAGCCTAAGTAAACAAGATTCAAACACTTCTCCTGTAAAATTCCACATATTCGTATGGTGGCACTCTTCTTTCAAGCCAACGATATATACATTATATATATATATATATATATATATATATATATATATATATATATATATATATATATTTATATTGTTAATAATATTATATGTATAATATGAAGACAAGTAAGGGATAGCACTCTCGACGGAGCATCCCTAAACTGAACAGTAATAAGCAACGGATCTTAGCCGTTTATTTCCTTCCATTGAACTAATCTATTGAATAATTACTATTCAATTATTAACAGTTATTACTAATCATAAAACAGCTATATATTTAACTGTTTATTTTAATATACCATTATTTGTTATACCGCAAGTAATTTTAATATACCATTATTTGTTATACCGCAAGTAAACTCAAATTTTCTAATTTCGAATTTAAAATAAACAACGACCACAAGGCATTATTCATTAAGGTTAGAAACGAGACGAAAGAAATACAAAACAAGAGGGATATTAAGACGCCCCTAATGGAATTGATAAAGGGGGCGGTGTAAAGAGAAAGAGGGCTAATTACAATTGGAATGTAATGCCTCTCTTTGTTGACCCCCCTCACCCCCCTCTACCCTCCTCCCTCAGCTGGGATAAAAACTCGTCCTGATTGAGACAATCAAATTTAATTAAATTCCTCACTCGCATCATAATGGCTTCCGCATCATAATTTCGACAATATTCACGGTTTGCCGAGTTCTAGTCCCCTCTCGGCTTACACAGGATTATGAATAATTTGCTAACGAACTCAGTGGGATTGGGATGAGAAAGAATTGAATGATGAACGGACTGATATATATATATATATATATATATATATATATATATATATATATATATATATATATATATATATATATATATATATAACAAACATCAGTACCTCTCACTCTATTCATCATTCAATTTTTTCTTGTTCCAATCCCACTGGGTTTGATATATATACACACACACAGGGTTTCCTAGGAGGAAATTCCAGTAATTGAAAGAGAGATAGTCTATCAAAAATGTAGTTCGGTGCCACCAACTGTACCATCTTATCTCAATCGATTTTCGAGATATTATTTTAACAGTGTTTTCCAAGACAACCATTTTTTTTCCAGTAATTTCAAGTATTTTTCAGTCCAAATTTATCTACAGTAGTTGAATATTTCTGAACTTTTGTCACCATTTCTGGAATCTAGGATGAATTTCCTACAAGATAGCAATCAATTTATAGAAAAATATTGCTTCGTCATGCGATCATAGTACCCAAAGTAATGGAAAGAAGTAAAATCGAATAATTTTCAGAAATACTCAATTAAATCTCACAGAATGAATTTTCTAGCTTCAGAAAAGTTGCTTCATGTCATCAGCTTTCTAATAATATACCCGACTTTGCGGAGCTAGTCTAATTTCGAAGAGATATTGAGGTTGGGAGGTCAAAAAACGTACTACAACCCGAGCACCTACTTTTTTTATACAGCTTTACAATCAGGACGCGTTATCACCGACTCGGGCCGATGTTACCCAAAGGTCACCGTGCCACCACTCTCACTCTAACAAACTGCTTTCAAAGTGAGAGAGAGACAGAGTGAGGAACTCCACAATAAGAACGAACCTGGACATGAGGCCTGCAGAAGAAATAATAGAACAGAGCCAGCTAAGATGGTTCGGACATGTCCTGCGGATGGCTGAAGACAGACTAGTTACCCTCGATGCTAAAGTGGAAGGGAAGCGACCACGTGGCAGACCCAGAAAGACATGGGTAGAGGGAGTAAAGGAGGGTTTCGAGAAGAGAGGCATGGACTGGAGGAGAAGAAGACAGCTGGCTGAGGATAGGGATAATTGGATCAGGCTCTACCAAAAGGCGCCTCACACCGTTTAGCGGTAAACGAGGACAAAATAAAAAAAATTAAAACGGCTTTCAAAAAGACGCCTCCGTACACCGCACAACAGTAATCAAAGTGGGGGAATATTAAGGAAGTTACTAGGAGTCTACGGGTCTCAAGTGGAAATAGGTGACGGAGGTAATTTAGTCGCTTTAAAGTGTAAAAGGTACGACGGAAAATATCGGAAACATGATTTTTCCAGGAAAGAGTTTGGTCAAAGGTGATTCCAAGGTTTTTTATGGTTGGATAGAATTTAATGGGATTATTATTTAGGAACAAGTTTGGGATATGAGGAACAGTTTTAAGGAGGTGATGGGAAATTATTACAATTGCTTTTGCCTTTTCTGTATTCAACTTCAGCTTGTTAGCAACAGCCCAGTGACTTATTCGATTCAAGTCCTCTTGAAGTCTTTTGGTGGCTAGTAATAGTTCGGAAGGTGGGAAGGACAGGTATATTTGGAAATCGTCTGCATATATATGGTATTGGGAGTGACGGATAAGAAGGGGAAAGTCATTAATATAAATAGCAAACAGAGTAGGAGACAATGAGGAGCCCTGAGGGACACCAGAGGAGAGGGATCGTGTCTTGGATGGAGGTTGTCCTGGAACGATTACATACTGCGACCGATCTGAGAGGAAGGATTGGAACCAGCGCAAAACACTGTTGGATAAAGGAAGACTTTGTAATTTGTTAAGGAGGATGCTATGGTCAACTGTGTCAAAAGCTTTGGAGAAATCTAAAAGGATGAGGATAGTTAAGTTTTGGTGTTCATTGGCGGTTTGGGGGTCGTGGGTTATTTTCAGGAGAGCGGACTGTGTTGAGTAACAAGGTCGAAAGCCAGATTGGAGGGATTAATGAGGGAATGTTCTTCTAGGAAGTTTGAAAGTTGAATTTGTACAAGACGCTCCAGTGGTTTTGAGAGGTTAGAGAGGAGAGAAATAGGACGGAAATCATGGGGTGAGGCGGGATTTTAATTTTATTTAATGGTCGGACTAGAGCAATTTTCCAAGAAGAGGGGAATATGGAATTTTGTAGAGAAAGGTTGTAAATATGATAGAGATGTGGTATAAGGATTGGGAGAGAGGATCTTATTAGCTTTACCGGGATATCGTCAGGACCATAATCATTGGTGTGGGATTTTAGGATAGTGGAAAGTAATTCGTCATATGACACGTGGGAGAAAAAGAAGTTTTCTGGATTGAAGCTATGATGTTCAATATCAGAAGTAGGTGAATGGCTAGAAGCAGAGGATAAGAAATGGTCATTGAGATCATCTGGGGTAACTGGAAAAGAACTCAGGTTATTGGATTCTAGTGCGAATAGTTTTCGAAGGATTTTCCATTTGGATTTGGAATCAGGAGCATCGGAAAGGGCAGAATGGATATAGCGGGATTTGGCACGTCGGACTGCGGATTGGGTTTCGTTGCGAAGCTGTTTGAAAGACGCAAAATCAGCTGAAAAACGAGTGCGACGAAATTTGTGTCTTGCTGCTTCTCTTCTTCTTATCATTAGCTTTATTTCTGGGGTTAGCCAAGGAGCAGTGGGACGGCGTAAGGTTCGGGTTTTAAGGGGAGCATGAATGTCTAATACGGATTGTAGGTTTGAGGTAAGGGTGGAAGCAATGGGATCTATAGAATTATAGGAATATATGATGTCCCAGCGAAAAGTATCCAGGTCAGGTTGAAGGGATTCATATGAAAGGAGGTCTAAACTACGATATGAAACAACTTTTGGAGTAAAGGATTTGACGGGTAGGTCATATGAAATCTGGATAAGATCGTGTGATGAAATAAAAGGAACAGGGTGCTGGGAAGAAGAGAGGATTTTCATGGAAGAATCAGAAATGTGAAGGTCTAACCAGGTATCAGAAAATTGTGTGTGGTGGGTAGGAGAATAGGGAGCGAGGTAAAGATTGAGGGAAAACATTACATCCGTAAGATAGGATTTAACACTGGATTCAGATAGCATATTAATGTTAAAATCACCAGAGATAATGATATTGGAATAGGTAGAAACTAGTTGGACAAGGGAAGATTCGAAGGTGTTGTCGAATGGGACACGAGGAGGTCGGTAGACAATGGCATATAACAGAGGAGAAGAGATGCTTGAAATTTTAACAAACATGTATTCTAGGTGAGGAAAGGAAGGAGAAGTGGATAGAAGTAGAATTTTGGCCTTAAGGCTGTCGTGAACATATACACCACCTCCCGTGCGATCAGGTCTATCATGTCGTAGGAAAGAGTAATTAGGAAGGGATACTTGGGAGGAAGGGATATAAGGTTTTAGCCAGGTTTCTGATACAACTATTATGTGATAAAAATTATCAAGGAAATATTGTTGAAATTCATCATAGTGGGCAATTAGGGATTGTGCATTAACGTGACAGGAATTCAGGATATTAGTCAAAGCTGTGGGTGTGGAGAAGTGGAATAGCACGAAAATGGATCGAGGTTGAGGAATAGGATATAACAACTTCTTATGCAGTATTCAATTTTAAGATTTGATTGAATGTGAATATTAACAATTATATATGTACGTATTATAACAATTATATGAATATTAACAATTGAAACAAAGATACTGATGGAATTCTAATATGAATTAAATATAAAAATAGATTATTAACGAAAATAAAATAATATGAAAAGAAAAAATATGAGTAACATTGATTAAAAAAGAAAAAGTAAATAGAAAAAGACTATAAGCAAACCAAAAATAGCATTTCATCTGTGACAATAAAGTAACAATACATGTAGTAAATAAAAATAAATGAAATATCTTCAATATGAAAAAGTAAAATATCCTCCATATATAAAAATAAAGCATCTTTAATTTAAAAAATAAAATATCTTCAATGTAAATTATTAAAATGTCTTCAATATAAAAAAATAGAATTATTTCGATATAGAAAAATAAAATATTTGTATCATTGAGGAGGTGACGTGCATACCAGGGTCAGTTGAAGACGTCGAAGCCGCTAGGCTTACCTATAATCACCGCCGGGTGGCCATCGGATTGCCTGCACCTGACTCTTCCTCCACTGAACCATACATATTTAATTTTCGATGTCACCTTTTTCTGTCTTTCCAGCCAGTAAATGTGCTTGTTAGTGGGGGTCATCGCTTCACTAACGTAGACGCGGTGCGACTCGTTATCAGTCCAGCCTAGGTGACGAGTAGAGAAGTCCCTTTTGGTTTTTCTCTGTCGCACGAGCTCGTCTCTCATGGTCTGTCTCACTAACCGTGCGATTATAGGGCCAGGGGTTCCTTCTAGTTTGGGCCTGAGCCGTACGACGTGGTCCAAATCGTCCGGGCTCAACTTGACCCCCAGGCCTGCACCGACGCTGAGTATTGTGCCTACAACAGTTTCTCCCGACTTCTCCGAGATACCTCTTATCTCTATTGTATTTCTAAATTGATTTTGCTCAGCGTGATTTAGACGGCCCTCTAGGTCTGAAATTTTCGATTTTAAGAAATTGTTTTCAAGGGTTAATTTTTCGACTAGGCATTTTTGTTCTTCTAAGAGTGTTTCTATTTTTTCTAATTTTTCCATATTTTCGTAGGAAAGCTCTGACTGCTTCTGAAGCGTTTGTTTTATTTCTTTCAGCTCATCTATCGACTGAAGCTTCGTCTTCATTTCCTTTACCTCCTCCGTGAGAGCCCTTAATAGATCAATCATTGAACTTCTTTCTTTGGTAGGCAGTATCCGTGATGCAGTTTCGCAATCGGCATACGTCCAGTTTTTCGAGCTGTCAAAGTCTGTAGATTCAGCTTTAACGCATTTTATATGAAAAAAATTTTGACAGATGACGCAGGCTAATCTCGCTTTGTCATCTCGGCCAGCTGACTTATTACAAATTTTACAACTAACCATTTTAGTAAATAGGTAACTTTAAAGGGCGTATGAAAGTAATAATAATAATAATATAAACCTGAATATTTATACAGCGATTGAGAGGATTAAGCTTGCCAAACAAACTGTCCCCCACTGCTTCAACTGACGAAGTAATCCTTAGGTAATAATTTTCTTAATATTTTATCTCTTTTTCAAATAATTATCACTTAAATAGAGCATTAATAGTTCACTACTGTGTTTTATAATAGAATATTCAATAACTACGTAAATTTTCTACCGGAAAGTAGGTGAATAACTATTGAAATAGAACAATAATATAGAGACAGGCAACTGAGCACTTGACGGGACCAGAGAAACTCTGATTATATATATATATATATATATATATATATATATATATATATATATATATATATATATATATATATATATATATATATTTAAATTTAAGAACGAGAATAAAAACTAAATAAAATATAATGTTATCCACAAAATAAATCCGTCTATATTACAGAACGATTTAAAATATTTATACATAACAAATACAGAAAACAATTCCATTATTACACAAAATATTAATCAGTACACTCAATTAAATATAAAAATAAGTTCTTAAATTGATCCAAAATTTAAAAAGATAAATACAATTTTCTTAAAGGAATAAATATAATTTTGGAACTTTCTTCGAAATATTTTTTAGGCCGTCTAAAAATCTTAATAAAATCGTAATCTTAGGGAGAACATGTGATTCGGCTCGCAAGTTTTCAGCTTTGTAATCTGGCAAAAAAGAAAGGCAAATCAACCCAATTTTCATGTTTAATGATAAATTCGGATAAAACCCTATGACATTTTTCAATGAGGCTTCGAACCCCATCAGAGCACATACCTAATTTAAAGTAGTTCACTATTAAGTGTGAAATCTTCGCTTTTCTGGCATTTGATATAGAGACTTCGAAAATGTCCCCATTGTTTTTAGCGTGTTCTTAAAAAAATTAAAAAATCGCATAACTGAAGTTGAAAGAATCCTGAACTAAAACTATACAATGCAACAAAACATTTTACACATAGATCGCAACAACGGGTCTACCGTTATTTAAGAAAAATCATTTTGAATGTGAAGAAAATTAAAACCTTTTTGGGTATATTTAAAGTAATATGCTATCTATTAAAAATGTTTTAACAGAAACATCATTTTATTATAGTCTATTAGTAATTGTATCATAAAATAATTGTAAAACTTGCCACTGGCTAAAGGATCTATTGTGAATTATAATAAGAAATAATACACTATAAAAATGTGCCCTGTTTTCATTTTTACAGTTGACGCTGAAAAGCTGTACTCAAAATTTTACTTACCTTTTAATTCCAGAAGCTAATGTTGACACTTGTATAAAAAAATTTTGACTAAAATCAAACATGTCTGAATTATCTAAATGGAATAAATAAACTGATGATTCTTGTGGTTTTGTCAATCATCATATTCATATAGCATTATTACCATTTAGTGCTATTACATATTTCCTCAATTGAGGTTGACTGAAATATAAATATATAATAAATGAAGTCGTTATTGATCTTCATATTCAGTTTTCTCATGAGGAATTTCTGTGGTTGGAGGAGATATGGCCTCAGAAATCTAAATAGGTCCCCCAGGTAGGGTGGGGTGTCTGGGTGCCCTAATTGTATTAATGTTGTTGGCTCCATTAAGAGTTTTCTATTTCAACAACTTCCTTTTGTTCTATTTTCATTTCTCCTTAGTAATTTCCCCGGAAAGCAAATAAATTAGCAACTGCATTGTTTAACCTTTTTTTGATCCTTATTTGTTTGCGAATAGAAACCTTTAAAAAGAAAGAATAGGGTATCATAATGGAGGTCTATAATATACAAAAAACAATGAATACATTGTACAAATTCGAGTTTTCTTTTCTTCTTTTTTTTTTATTCATCTTTGGTACCTGAAGTACTAAAATTTTGAGAAAAGAAAAATTGTTTTTTTAAGACTTACTACATTAACGCACTAAGAATAAGCTTCTTGAGGCTCCATTACACCATCTTCACTAATTAAAGTTTTAAAATCTAAAATCTCCAGTGCTCCTAATAACGTCAGTTATATAATTATCTATATGTGTATTGCTGAACTGGCCCGAAATAGATACAGCATAAGTATAAGAAGTTGAGAGCCACAACCGAGCTTGGTTTTCTTTATCTAGCTCTTCTTCTCCTGTTAGCTCATGCGAAAACTTTAACATTATTCCAGTGAAGAGTGACTTCCTTCCAGTGTGGAGTTATTTTCGGTCAGCCAGGTGTAATCCTTGCTAATCTAACTTCCTTCTCTGAGACTTAAAGGCATTAAACTTTCGTCTTTTGTTGAGATATCGACCAGTGATCCCCATCCTCCCCTTCAAGGAGCTGAGGATGTAGCAGGGAGGTATTGTATGTTATTGTCAGTCCTTCCAATAGGACTGGCTCATTCACTATATTGAATAGGGTCCATTCATCATATTTTATTTGCTTAGGATAAGATTTTTTAGAGTACACCCAATTATTTTTTATTATAGAGATACGATTCGTAAATGGTTGTAATAATAATTATTATTGCGAAGTTCATATTAAAAATCATTTTCCATATGTAATGGTAAATTTTAAACAATATGGTCATATAATATATATAGAATTACATTATAAAAAAAAATAATTTTCAAATATATGTAGAGTAAAATATTATGCTATTTATATTTATAGGAATTTTATATAAATCTAAAATAATATTACGTAACCTCAATGAAAATATATTGACAATAAAAAGAAAGAAATATACTAAAATTTAAGTTAAATTGGTAGAATTATATGCTAAACATGACACTCGAAAAATCAGATTTTTTCAGACCTTAAAACGGAAGATCTTTTTTTTTTGTATAAAAATACGTACTATACATTTTAATCAAATGATCTTTTTCTTTAAATATTGGTAGTTTCTTTAGGCTTGTGATCACGGAATGATGTCGTTTTCCTGCGTTTGTATTAATGAAATCAAATAAGTGATGGAAGTACCTTTGAAATGTAGAATGTCAGAATACGTTTTCTTTCTCTAGTAGAAATTTTGAAAAAAGCCAAAATTTAAAATTATTTAATCTTTTTCGATCAGAATTACTTTAATTAACTAGGTACAATATCTTTTCATCATTGCATATTTCTAGATCTTGAAATTTGGAAAAAAAATTTCACTCCGGAACAAATTGTACAACACAATTTTCAGTTTTTGCTAGTGTTCCTCATGAGTTTCGCCACGGTTTTATTTTAATACATATTTTGGCTATAACTCTGTGCAAACAAATGTGTGATTAGTTCTTATTTAAAAAAAAAAATAGTCTCCGAAATATTTTATTTTAAAAATGTCTTTATTGTGTTAATAATACATAACAGTGTTGGACATTATTAATGAATTTTTAATTTAAATAATTTATACAATGATGTTATAGTCATAAATGATTTTTTCAAAAATGCAAGTTATTGATTTATTTTTTGAACTATTTATTGTTCTTTATTCGTCATTTTTGTCGGTTTACTTTTCAATGAACGATTTATAAATTAAACATTATTAAAAAGATATAAATTAAAGTAATTTTTTATTCATTATTATATAATTATTTTTACTTGAATAAATTTTGCTCCATTGTATGCGTATTTTAACTAGTCATGTTACAAGATCAAAGATATAATATCTAACTTTGTTTATGACGCACTTCGATTTTCGAAACCCGTTGAAATTTTTTAAATGGAAAAAGCGAGGTGGTAAGATTGAAAACCAAATAAGTATTTTAAATCTGTCTAATTGCAATTATAAAAACTATTTTTCTAAATAACACAAGAGTTATAATTACCGAACGAGAGCATACAAAAAAATTAAATTAATTATAGCAATTACATTTAAAAACAAAACAGATTATTTTTTTTCACATGAAAATATTATCACTGTGAGTAGATATTTATTATAGTGAAGAACTCCTCGAAATATTAGTTTAGATCTACCGACATTGAATTTCTCATTTTTTCTCGGATTCTCATCTCTTAATGCAAATTTTTATCATTACTTTCTCTAAAATGTCAATTGGAGATGTTTTCATTTCAAGCCACACAATTAAAATTCTGTAGTAAAGTTTAGCACTAATTACGCATAAGATATTAACAGATCAAAAGAAACTTTGAAACGTTTATAACATGAACTAAAACGTTTGTTGTTACTGACAATTAACCGATGGATGATTTTAAAATGCTTATAAAACGTTCTTTGGACAATTGATTTGGTTATTTATGGGCGACCTAAAATATTCATTTTATACAAATACAAATTTTACCCCCAAGATTATCTCCTTGAATAGATTATTCAATATTCACCCTTAAAAAAATATAAATACATTTTTTCAACTCTGGCAAAACGTACGTTTAAGCTATATAATTTTATCTGACAAAGATATGTGCAAGTAATTATTGTTAGTCAAAATGAAATTCTTGGTTACCCATTTGTTGAGCAATCATAAATTATTATTACTAATAATACATAAGTATGTTTTCATCGATAATATGGAATATAATTTAAGGTTATGAGAACTAGCTGTATTAATATTATCTTTAAAATGACATTAACATCTTAAAAATGACAGCTTAAAAATTATCATTTAAAGGTCTTTAATATTAAAAAAAAAAAATAAGCAAGTATTTGTTGTCATTGTTTATTTAAACATAATTACGTGATATTCCAGAGTATTTCCTGGAACAGAATAATTGAGCCGCTTTATGTTTCCAAGTTTATTCTCTGTAACCCAATAATATTATCCCGTGGGCGAAATGATATTTATTAACTTTGTATTTTCCTGTTGAAATATTTAGGGTGAGTGAATTATTCTCCCTAGCGAAAGAGGGGCTTATTGGTGACTAAGCAAATTCGGATATATCTCTTAGATAGACAAGTACTTAATTTTTAAAGTCAATTAGGACCAACTTCAAAAAAAAATAATAAAAATTAGTGATGTAGATTTTTAAAATCATCTGTATTCGATTTAGATAAGTTGTCCTGTATTAAACTTTTATGTTCATTTTTTTTTCTCAAAATATATAATAATAATATCATTTTCAACATTTACTCATAAATGAATATCAATAATTTATGTCCAGCTTTCCATACAGCGCTATTGTACTATTGTATGGATTTAAGCGCGTATGAATTTTGAATTATTAACGATGATATAATTAACTAAAACCATCTGCTGTGTCCACTCACACCATTTTTCTTACCGTTTTGGGAGCTAAGTAGAAAACAAAAATTGTTTGTTTTATCTTTCAATAATATTGGTCGGAATATCGGACAGACACGGAATGAGGATCAAGTTTCAGGGATCCATCAGAAAGCCCTTCCCAATAAGAACAGGACTCAGACTGGGGGACAGCCTCTCCCCGGTACTGTTTAACGTAGTCCTAGACAAAATCATGATGGAAATGTGGAAGAGCAACGATACTGGTGCAAGAATAGGGACTAAAAATAAGAACATCAAAGTAAGATGCCTGGCATAGGCAGACGATCTGGCCCTAATGGCGGAGACTGAAAGCGAAGCAATAGAGTAGTTAAATACTTTAAAGGAAATAGCTGAAAAGACAGGTATACAGATATCGTTTGAGAATTAATGACTACAGATAGAAACTTTCAAAAGAAAGTAGTAGAGACAAAGTACGGGAGAATTAAAGTCACAAATAAATTCAAGTACCTGGGGAAAATTATATGTAGTAATGGGTCGGAGAAAGAAAGCATAAAAGAGAAAATAACTAAATTGGAAAGACTAAGCTTCGCGACAAGCAATTTATATAATAAAAGGAGCCTGTCAACAAACGCGAAGATAAGACACTACAATACGGTCGTCAAACCGGTGATACTGTAGGGAATGGAAACCGCTTCCATCCCCAGCCTAAGGAAAATGTTAGGGATAGAAAGAAGAATACTAAGAAGAATTTACGGCCCAAAGAAGACACAGGAAGGCTATAGGCTGTGACCAAATAAGGAAATATGATGACCAAAGTGCTAAATGATTTGGAAACGGACATAAGAATAAGAAGATTAAGGTTGTACGGGCATATGGTGAGGATGCACCCAAAGAGATTAACTAGAGAAATCTTCTATAAAATGAGAGGATACAAGAGTGCTGGGGGGGTACATCAAACAGATGAGGGAAGAAACTGAGAGACTGAAAATAACAGACCAAGACTGTTTCGATAGGGATGACTATGGGAGAAGACTAAAAGAAATTAAGGTCCTTGAGGGAGAGAGAGAGATGCGAGAAAAGGAGCGGCGAGGACGGAAGAAAGAAAACAATCGAAAAGAATGAGGAAAAGGTGGGAAAAAAGAAAGAAAGAGAGAAGGGGTATGAAGGGAAGTGAAAATAATGATATTCGCGTGGTCTCTAAGGCCGTTCCGTGAGAAAAATAAAAACAAATATTGGTCGGATAAGGATTTTTATATTATTTTTTTTTTTTTTAATTTAGCTTTCTAGACCATTCAATTATCTTTGAATGAGCATCTGGAATGTTTCGAGAGATGTATAGGTTTAAATTTATTCGAAAAGCTAAAAAAAAAAGCAAACGGATTTCTATAGGATTATGCACAGAATACTTTAAAAACGTGGCTACAAAGTTCAATACCCTATATCTTTGCTAATTACAATCCGATTTTTTTTGTATGCAATTTAATAACCTTTCAAATGTTCGAAATGCATACTATTTAGAACTTTTTGTTCTGTTTTTTCTCGGTGATGTACTAAATATATTAAAATTCAAAAATCTTTAAACAGAAAAACTTAGGCTATTTCGTCAAAATCGTTTGAGCTGTTTTGGCACTACAGTCTATAGAAAAACTTTTTTTTTTTTTTTTGGCTATTGTACTCAGGATACTAAATTTGGTACAGAGCCATCGGGGGGGGGGGGGGGGGCAAATCCCTATAAAACAAAAAAAATCAACAAAATCAGTCCACCCGTTTAAGAGATAATCTTAGTAACACAGACCAAATGCTTTTGTTTTTTGGACGCATAGATATTGTGTGAAACGCATAAATCCGTTGAAAACTGCACACCAAAAATTTGACCCGGTTAAAATACCTTCCTTTCGTAATATACATATTATACGGCGAGGAAACAAAAAACGGTGCACGGTGTGGTTTCTAGAGGTGTTGGACAATTTCGGTTTAAAAAGTTTAGAAAGGATAGAATCAAGCTGGAAAGTAAGTTTCATTCAAGGCCTATTGGTTCCGATACGAATTAAATAAAAGCTTTTATTTGTTATAATAAGAAATAAGCTAAAAAGATTTGTTAACTTTTTTTCCCTCTAGTATAATTAAAAAAAAAAAAAATTAAAAAGTTTCATATGAACAAAATTTTATATTGGCGTGATTATTTTAGCTTAAATCACTTGGTTATTGCTTCATTGGGGATCTTGGCTGCACCATCAGTTGGCTGCACCATCAGTTTCAATATAGGTGATTGGAGGATGCTTTGTCCTTTTTTTTCCCTTTTAATTCATGGCAGTTGGAGTAGCGGATCTATTAGTCGACAACTTTGGCCATTATTGAAGACTTGGATATTGACAAAAGTTTGCAGGGGGGAAAAATCGGGGTCCGAACAGGGGCTGGGCGGTGTAGCAGCTGTATTCGGAGCGCTCCCTTTCGACGGTATTAGTACCATCTTCTTCTAGTGTCATCAGGCTACCACTTTTCTTTGTTCCGAATTTCATGATCTTTTGACATGTTTTATGTGGTTATTCTTTGGTGTAGACTCCAAGTTATCCAATTCGAGAATCCTTTGAAAAATTCATGGCACCCGAATTTTTTTTCAGTTTCTTGCTTATAACTCCTAAGCGACGTACTCTAGCCGAAAATAACATACTTTATCACAAAAGATAAAAAAACATTAAATCTTCTACGATTGGACTGGCTAAACGCCTTTCTGAACCAAATACGTACCACATAGCTTTTTAATGTTTCGAAATATTAGGCTTTTATAGTAAAAAGTTAATATTAATGGAAAAATATAAACATTAAAAAATAATTGATTTTTGATCAAATAAATAAAAAATGTATTTAAATTATTAAGTAAACTCGCCTCATAAATTTTTTCTCACCAAAAATGATTGCAGATTTGGATTCAGAACATCAATAAACACTAATGTTGAAAAAGTCATCTAAAACAAAAAACATTTTTTTTTCAGTCCCGAGTTTGCTCAAAATTTTTAAAGCCACAAAATTACGTTTGGGGTTAAAGCTCTGTATCTCCTCTTCAGTTTAGCTGATATCGATCTTCTTGGACTTGTTAAGAAGAGGGGAGTTTCTTCATTTCATACATATAGAAATGCATTATCTTAGATTGTCTGGGTAAAAAAAGGTGATTATCATATAAAAGCAAAAGCAAGATCCATAAAACCATATAAAAACAAGAGTTTTTTTCTGATAACGCTGGATCTAAAACACATTGGAACATCACTGTTTATAGTGACTCCTAAAGCAAATTACGTAGTTTAAAAACCTTTACCGATGCCCCAAATTTGGTTTGAATTATTCAAAGGGTTCCTGATTTATGAGTGATTATTTAAATCTTTAAAAGAATTTTAAGGGTAGATAGAGAGAGACCCTTTAGACCCCCAACATTTTTTATTTTGAAATTCGTTTCGAAAATTTGAATAAAGAGGGTTTTCAAAGAGCTAAAACCGAATCTGACGCCAGTTTTGGGCAAAAAAATTCTGTTAATATACTTCACTCCGTAAAGAATACCGTTATCATTACATACAAGGCAATACCCCCTCCCCCTCCCCCCCCTTCAGGTCGCTCTAGAATTCAATTATTTCGTTTTAGAAAATTGAATCATTAAAATTTACTATTTCTGGATCAGGAATAATGCTATTATATTATACATAAATACGGTCTGAAAGGTTCTTATCCATGTTCATATAATGTAAAAACAATATTTGTGATAAAGAAATGGTAAATATTACACTTTAGTAACAGTGCCATAAATATTATCGTAGGGCAAAAAAATAAGAAAAAGTAATATTAAATATCAGAAAGAGCAAATATTTTAAAATGAAATAATTAAATTTTCGTTCTGACTGGTCTATTAAGTAATTTGTAATGTAGGTCAGTTTTATAATACAGTCAACATATATTTTTTAACTACGATAATGTTTATAGCGGTGGTGTAAAAGTGTTATATTTACTATTTATTGATCAAAAATAATGTTTTTATATTATGATATGTACATGGTTACGAACCCAGCCTTGATCGGACATACCTTGGATATTTAATATTACTTTTTCTTATTTTTTTTTTGTCAATTGACAATATCGTCTGGTTCATAATTTCCTTGCCATGGATTAGTAATAAAATATGGCAGAGAATGTGCACAAAACGTTTTTCGTACACGTTTAATTTTTAAAATGATTATATAAATTGAGCAGTGGGACGGAGGAGGATGTAATACTTGGCTAATTGTAAACTAGAACAGTTACTGGTTAACGACATATAATTACATTTATGAACAAATTTGAACATTTTTTTGTAATGATAAAAAGCGACAACCTTAACTAATATTAAAAAAAAAATCCAATTCGTCATACGAAAATGATTGCTGTGACATAGATATACATAGATAAACATAGATATATAATATATCTTCTATTGCTATATCTTCCAAATGCGGTGTAAAAGTTTGAAATCATAAAAAAAAATAGTCAATTATGCTTGACATATATATCAAACAAATATGTCATAAATTAATAATTAATTTTTAACAAAATGCATAAATGCTAATGATTAATTTTAACTTTTATTTAAAAATCAATCAACCCCTGTTATAAGCAACCTGTGAATGCATTCATTCCACTAGTAGTAAATTATGGTATCCCTAGAATTACGTAACATTGCACATAACGGATCCCACTACCGAATGAAATTCCTTGCACTTTGCTCATATTGGAACATACTATGATTCCACATTGGTCTTAGAATAAAAGCCCGATAGGAGTAATTGATATTCTGTTCCCAAGGGACTATTGAATCAGATATTCATTATTTGTAATTATTAGGTTAGGAAGTTGAGGGAAGTTGGGGATGGCCATTCTCCGATGGCTATTGTTAACCGCCCCCACCCCGCTCCCATTACTACTCAAGTCATTTGTTACCAAAATCAGAGTAATTAACCATACTCAGTTCGATTGTGAATCCAGTTTTGCCCTCTAACTGATTATATTATCTCCCTCATACCTAGCCTTACACGAGATGGAATGATTTCTAGTTTTAGTAGCAAGATTTGTGTTTATACTCATCCTATTTGATAGCCTTTTATTGAATGGTGTATATGTTATTGGGCATTTGAATCGATTCTAGTGAATGAACTAAACTTCTTTGTTAAATGACATACCGGGAAGTTTTATGCTTATGAATGACATTTAAATGAAGAGCTTACGAATTAATTCACCCAAAATTTATTAAAATTATTTCTCGAATCATTTATTGAATTCCTATATTCAAAGAGTTAATACAACCTCGGGTTTAAATAATTCATTAAGATATACAGCACTATAATATTTCGTTTTTACAATGGTTTCCTTTCGTATTTTAAACAAAAAAAAATAAATTATAATATGAACTGTACATTCCACGAGGCTTATTAGTTCATTATAAGTCTAGCTTCCTGACTGATCTATAATATAAAGTATTACAATATAGTGTTATTTGAGTTTTTCTCTCATTATTTATACTATCAAGACTTTAAACATTTTATTTTCTTCAATGAGAACGAATTATGTCTTTCATTAATCAATATCCTTCCATAGAGTGTGGCGGATTGATGCTCGAATCGGTTGGTGATGAAATCATTTTTTAATATTCATGGCGGTGACAGATGCTACAAATCCGAGAACAAACTGATCCTATCAGAGACAATCCTTTTTTACCGCCTACGCAAATGCTCCTAGTTCTGCCATAATTACTGTTACAAAAGTTGAACTTTGTTTACGTCCATGGGCATTATTTAGATAATCCTTACATCGATCAGGTTATTTTCTTTACATGTCAGGATAATAATCCCAATTAGTTTGTATTTTTCTTTCGCTCAGTTAACATGGAGTGGGGTGATAAAGAAAACTGAATAGCTGCGATCGCCTTGCACAAAGTTGGAAAATTTAGGTCAGAGATTTTCAACACTTTGAAATCTTTGGGTATCAGCCTGATGTTCGTGTACCGCACTACAGATAGATATAATAAGATCTGTATGTGACAGACCTCGACCGGGCCGTCCCCGCACTGTGAGAACGGCAAATGCAGTGAGATCAGTGGCTGTTCGAATCAGAAGAAATCCCATTCGAAAACAACAAATCATGTCTCGGGAAACGGGAATCTCTGTCAGGTCAATGTCTCGCATAATAAAAAGTGACCTTAGGATGGGTGTATTTCGAAGAATGACAGGACAAAGGCTAACCACATCCCTAAAAAAAATTAGAGTGGATAGATGAAAAGTGCTCCTTGGCCGTTACACCAATGGTCTTCATCGAAAGGTTTTGTTTAGCGATGAGAAAATTTTTACAATTGAAGAACAATTTAATCGCCAAAATGATCGTGTGTACGCCACACAGCTCTAAAGAAGCCCAGGAAGTCATTGGAACAATGGAAAGAGGTCACCACCCTTCCTCAGTGATGGTTTGGTGGGGAGTTGGCTTTGATGGCACCAAAAAGCTGCATTTTTGTGAAAAAGGAGTTAAAACAGCAGCTAAAAACTATCAGGACGATATTTTGGAACCACTTGTCAAGCCTCTAAATGATACTCTGTTTGCTGGAAGTCATTGGGTTTTCCAGCAGGATTCCACTCCAGCTCACAAGGCCAGGTCAACTCAGCAGTGGCTGCAAAAGAACATTCCAGAGTTCATCTCTGCCTCGGATTGGTCCTCAGGAAGCCCTGATCTCAATCCACTTTTAATCACCGGCTTTGGTCCGAACTGGAGAGGATGGCATGCCACAGAGCACACCCTAACTTGGAAAGCCTCAAACACTGGTCCGAGCAGTTGAGCGCTTTCCTCAAGAAGTGCTGCGTGCTGCTTGCTGCTATTGTTGACTGGCCACGGAGATTAAATGCCTGTGTCAAGACAAAAGGGAGACATTTTGAGTAATTTCTTTTTTGTTTTACTCTCTATAGATATACATTTTATTTTCTAATAAAGTTTTTGAAAAAAAATAATTTTTCTGTTGAAATCTGTATATATTTTCTTGTAACAATATTTATGACAGGACTAAGTAGAGATCGCCGCAGGGCTCATTATGCCACGCATCGGCTTTAAATTAATGTGGAAAAAAATTATCTTAGCATTACCTCTTTTAAATCACTGTTATTAGATAAATATCAATTACTATTAAACCACACACACACCCGCGCGCAGACTCACCCACACACACAAAACACACATATATATATTCAGTGGAAAAGAAAATTATTCGTACACTTAGTTTTTCAGGTAAAAATGTGTTTAATAATTTATTGAACATAAACTAACCGATGAATATGATAAAACACAACATTCAGCATTAATTTGTAAAGGTATAGGAAATTATAAACCCGTTCAACCTAATGAATAATAAACAATTAACAATTAATTTTTTCAGGTAGAACTTAATCATATCGATTTGTGACCCATTTGGAGGGGTGTATGATAACCTAATTAAGAACAAAAATTGAAAATGTATCATGAAAAAAAAAAGAATTCATACAGCAGCAGTTGTCCTAAAAATTACAGATCATCTTTTCGGGTAGAACTTAATAATTTCGATTTACTACCCATTTTGGGGGAATTATCCTTCTATTCGGATCATTTGGCCCATTTTGGGTTTGTATTTGAATAAGAGATTATGGATTAAGTGAAAACCATGAGCTCAGAACAAATTAACATGTTATTTTCCCGCAAACTGTTACTGTCTGAATACTTTTTTTGAGATACCCATTCTCATATCAAATTATAATAATTTTTTTTTGTATTTGTATTTTCCTTTATTGAGTAATATTACATTCTTTCTCAACAAGGACATTGGTAATAGTGATCATAGGGTTCATTTACACCATATTTACGGAAAATTAAAAACAAAAAATGAAATAATAGCAAAATAAAAAATAAACTTAATAAATAAACTTATATAAAATAAAATAAACATCACATCTCAAACGCAGACGTAGTTACATACACTATTCACAACCGGCGTGGGGAACCCCGAGATAGGCTTGTCCCCCCCACTTATAGATGGGACTCCAGGATATCGCACCGCTTCACTCTCAATCGCGACACTGGCATTGAAATCCAGAGGGGACTGGGTGGGGGCGCTAATTTTATACCCGCAAATTTTTTTAGTGATATACCACAGGGAATTGTCACGAGCAGCGAAGGAGTATAGATAGGATTTAAAGAATTGAGAACGAAAAGTTGTCAAATCTTTCCGCTTTAATTGTTTACAATAATGGTTATAGGGGCGGCGATCGTCTGGATGTCTGGTACGTTGCCACAATGATCTGGCACGGCGTTTGATGTGGATTAGGCCTATGAGGTTTTGCGGTTGATGGTTTTTGTTAGGAGTTCTTGGGAAGTGACTTGGGAAAGTGGCAGTCCAGACAGCGTGTTGTAGTGTGGTGGTAAAGGAATACATAGCATCATTAAATTCTTTTGGTGTTATCAGGCTTACTCCGATGACAATTTCATTATTCAGGATTTGACGAAAGAGGTTCTAGTTAACTGAGCCTCTGATGAAAGATAGTGGAGTGGATTCCGGAATGGGACCTATTGACACTGAGCGGGAGGGGGAAAGAAGGTTACAATGCTGGGAACTAAGTGCAGATAAAAATGCCCGTCCACGAGAATTCGTTGTTCTGGAACCCATATTAGAAGCTTGGCATTTAAGGCTTCGGCTGAATCCGGTGATATTTTAGTGTCATTAGTTCTACTAAGACAGGAGTAATTACCAGAGTCAGTAATTTTGTTTAGCTGGGCGCATAGTACCTGATTTTTTTGTATATTTTTGATAAACATTGGAGGAGGCCGAGGTTCTCTAGTATTGGCAGTCTCCATAATTTCTTTATCGTTTTGAAGCGGCTGATAGGGGTTAGGGGTGAAGAAAGGAGATTCTTCAGACATTCCTTGTGACGATGTCGCTGCCTGATGAGGTTGAGGTTCTATTGAGCTAGATGGCTTAACTGGTGGAGTTACTCCTTTACACCGACGTTGTTTTTGTTTAGCAGGTGAAGCAAGAGGTATCGAACCAACAGATCTTGGTGTTTTTGTAGACGTCTTACCCTGCATTACTTGATGGAAGTAGCGCATATCTCATTGTGGGAAAAAAGATAGTAATAGGAAAAAACAATTTTTTACGTCTGCGTGAACTTGGCCTTGACATAGACCGGCTCATCCCGAGGATGGAGCCGAACTGAAATCAGCTGGCCGAAGTAAGACACGTCTGCTGGAATTGTGATAAGCCTCTTGACACTGGTTTTACTTTTCCCAACTCTACACAGTAAATAATAGCAGTACTCACTCTGGGATTAGTCCATTGTTTATATCTGTTGTTTACCTACAATCTCATCACGCTTTCAGTAAAAAATCACTGAAAATTCTTCTAGAAAATGAATAACTATGAGAGACAATGAGAAGGTTGACAATTACAATCTAGCCCATGCTCTTTTTAAAATAAGTGATTTTTTTTATTTGTTTTAATGTTACCTAATTGTAAGTATTTATAATTATTATATTATACAATAAAATACTGGCAATGGATAATGGCTTATCAAGACGTGAAGGGCCGTGACACGTGCCGCCTGCAATTCATAAAATAATTCTACATAATACAAACCGATCTAAAATATAATTTGTTTCATAACATTAAAGGAAATTATATATATATATATATATATATATATATATATATATATATATATATATATATATATATATATATATATATATATATATATATAGATGCCTTCTTATTTTTTAATTCGTCCAACTGTGCGTCGTTGACTATCGTTTGAAAAACTATTTAATTTTGGACACCCCTACCCTTCTTAATGAGCTAGTCGGGTACTATAATTATTTTTAACTACCCGGCAATAAGGAGTAATTGCCTGTCATCGTCAGTTATTTATTTTAATAAAGCACATTTAATAAAGATATTTTAAAACTATTATTTATAATGTCATTTAGCAATTACTAGTGAATGAACGTGGCGAAGTTTCTGATCCGATTTTCTTTCTTAGAGCTCCTATAACTCGAATTAGGAACTGGTCTTTTGACGTCCTATATTAAGGGTACTATGCAGAGTCGTTCCTCAAAAGTTCTTTTCTCTCTAACGTTTCTTACACCTCACTTACAACCTGTTTTATGAGCAGAGATACTCCTTCAAGCTTCCTCCCTTAGCCCGTTGCAGCTGCTAGGAGTCCTTGGGACCTTCATGGGATATTTGAACAGTTATTTTGGGAAGGCTGAATGTGGTAGAGAAAAAATAATTATAAGTATTCTATCCATGAACTGCAAAGTGGTGAGCTGCCAGTAAAAGAACTACGGCTCTATCTTACAAAGAATCCATGTAATTTTTTTCTAGAACAATGTCGGTCAGTAGACTCCCAATGCAATGGGAGAATGGTTAGTCAAATGATCTGCTTAGTCAGAATGAGATGATTATATGACATTTATAGGCTACTGTATCCGACAGAATGGTTCATTCTAGTTCATCCTAATTCATCCATTTTTCATAATGTAATTTTTTTTTTCTCAACAATATAAATAATATTAATTTGATGTATGAATACATATATAAATTATAAATATATAAATATGAATTTATTCTGAAATAATGTTTTTTACTATAATCTATTTTTCATATGAAAATTTGTTTTTAATAAAAACGTTCAGCTTCAGTATTTTAATTGTTTTTAACTAATAAGGTTATTAAACGAAATTATTATTTGAATTTAAAAAACTGAAAATGAGACAAAATTTAGAGAGTGAACTCTCAACTAATGAAATAAACTATCGGAAGTCCCAAAAACCCCCATGCATTCTGGACAGACAATTTGGTGTAACGGCTACTACTGGTTAAACCCTCCTTCAATGCATTGGCAGTTAAAGGACAAAGGTAGCTAATTACAGACAATGGTATCTATCTGGCTATCTTAAACCCTCCTTACACTCACTATAACCTAGTGAGTTTAGTATTTAACTGAAAGGAAGTGCAATATTTATTATTATTTTAGTTATAATTGCAAAAAATAGTACTTAACAAAAAATGCTTTTTTTTTTTTTAGATAACGATTTTATTTTATTTGAACGAAGAATATGTATTGAATAATGTAAGATGTAATACACAAACAACAGGCAGAGGACAAACTGTAACGCAATCATTTATTCAGACATTTTACATAAAAATTTTATTGCACTAGAAAAAATTATAATAATGCAAAAACAAAAAAAAAAAAACTATCTACAAGCTATATTCATCTTTTAGAAATCGCAACAGTTTCCCTCTAACATTTCTTTATTTTGGTTACATTTATATTTGTATTCCATCAACCAACGTTTCGAAGTCTTCTTTCATTTTCAGGGCTTTATTTTGTCTCTAAAATTCCATAACTTGTTAAAAAAATACCATCAATATTTTAAAATATGGTTTTACATTTTTATTTAATTAATTCAAGAACAATATAATTTATTTCCTTCAAATTTCTATTATTTCTTACAAAGAAAGTTTATTTTTTAACTCCAATTGTTTGTGTTTTTTTTAATTACTATTACCAATTCTATTTTTTTTTCAGTGGTAATAATTTCCAAGTCCAGGAAAAATGTTCATGAAGAAGGCCGGATTTTTTTATTTTTTTTATTTACCCTGATAAACTAATTTGTTTTTTATACTTGTATATATTGAGGCCCAGCAAGGGAAAACCGAGTTTTCCAACAAAATATCCTTCGGAAGAACTTTCTGCGGGCTACAATTCTGGAAGTTTTTTGATTTTTTTTGGTATATTCAAAATAGCTCGGCAACCGTTGTCCCTGGGACAACGCTTGTTATGTCATTTTTAAGAGAAGATGAAGTCATGAAGAAGTCATTTCTTTACAGCTTTCATTTTCAAAACTTTTTTATACATACAATAACAAGCACGATGCCGAATATATGAAATAACAAATACAAATATGTTGTACTTGAGACAGTGAGGATATTGAACATCATACTCAACGCTAGTAGACTTGTCTGTGGACAGGGGGATGTCGGGTGTGATTTCAAAAGGACTGCCTGGTGGACAGAGGAAGTACAGAAGGCAATACAAGAAAAGAAAGCTACATGGAAGAGCTTCTTGAATGAGAGAACACCCATGGCCTTTCAAAAATACAAAGATAAGAGAAAGGAGGCCAAACAAAAAGTTCTAATGGTAAAGCGAAAATCTTGGGAGGATTTCGGCGACAGGCTCGAAGAAAATACAGAGGAGAACCAGAAAGTTTTCTACAAAGTTCTCAAAAACATGCGGAAAGAGAGACCATCAACACTGATAAGAATCGGGACCAGAAATGGAAATATCATCTGGCGGAATGAAGACATAATGGAAAAATGGAGGGAATATTTCAAAGAATTGTTGGATGGCAGAGATCCAAGTCATAAAGGAAGGAGGATATACTCAGAGCCCTGACCGAGAAATGGGTAAATAATGGTCTTTTTCTAGGTGTGAGCAGTCTCTACCACAAAACGAAGAATATAGTAAGAACAAAAAAGCTTACATCCCGAGAATTTGAGACCATCCTAGGGGTAAGGCAAGGATGCACTTATTCATATTAGTCATGGATCTAGCACTGAAGAGAGCCAAGGAGAGAATGGGAAATTTTCAACTAGGGCACTGAATTATGCTGGCCACTTTGTTTTCCGTACTCGCATTTGCGGATGACCTCATTCTGTTGGCATCCAATAACCAAGACCTATAGAAAAACATAAATACCCATAAAGAGAAACTAAGCACTCTCAGCATGGTAATTAACTCTGAAAAACCAAAATGCGTGAGTATTGGAAGGAGGCCACTCAGGATTATGAGGGTATTTAGGGTAAATAATGAGAGATTGGAGCAGGTAACAAATTTCAAGTATTTGGGTGCTCATCATTATGAGTCTGGATATGTGTAAGAAGAGTTGAGGTAACGAATGGGAACAGCTGGGCAAATGTTCGGGGCTGTCCGGCGAGGCTTCCTCCAAAGCACAGAAGTTTCTAAGAGGACAAGAATCGCTGTATATAAATCGACGTTATTTTCCATCCCATCATACTCCTCTGAATCCTGGACCCTCACTCCTAAATATAGAAGACAAATAAAAACAATGGAAATTACAGGATTCGCAACACGAACATCCTAGCGAGTCTCAAAATAAAGACCGTGGAAACAATTTTGGAGGAACAAAAGTTGAGATGATCCGGTCACCTTCTCAGAATGAGCTAAGATAAAGCTGGCAGAAAGACTTACGAAGTGGAAGGCAGGAGGCCTAGAGTAAGACCCCGAATAACCTGGGAGTAAGGAGTGCGGGAAGCGTTCCGCAGACGGGGATTGGACTGAAGCAGGAGGAGGCAACTGATGTAGGAAAGGACAACCTGGTCCAGACTCTGCAAAGGACAACCTCACACTGCGCAAGCGGTAAAAGAGGTTCTGGATTATGATAATGATGAAAAAAAAAGTCTTTTACCCGACCTATTGCAAAGTGACACCCTTTTTCATGAACATTTCCCCTGGAATAGGAAACTATAGCCATTGAAAATAAAATAGAATTGGAAATAGCGTTTTTTTTTTGTTTTGATTATTATTTATTTATTGAAATTTACAATTGTATTACATAATATAACAAGTAAATGTGAAGTTAGAGTACAAGACATGAGAATTACTTGTGAAGGAACCACCCATTAGTAGCACTTCAATGTCTATTTTAAGTTAGAAGGACCCGTGGCCATCTTCTTTTTAGACCCCTCAGAGGATTATCAGGAATACATGGGGATGAAAGGCTACGAACAAGAGGGTTGGTATGGGCAAGGAGTTTGGAATTAAAGGAGGTATATCTATTTCGGGCTAAATCTGCAACAAATGGGATATTGAGGTCTTTGTGGATAATTTTATTTGTGACAAAATAAGGAGCAATAAGGATTTTTCGAAGGATTTTGGATTGCAAGGATTGGATGCGGGAGGAATTTGATGGTTTAGTGGTACCCCAAAGCTCTATCCCGTATGTCCAAATAGGCCTGATAATGGTGATGTAAATGAGCTTTTTATATTTAATCGGTAATTTGGAGCGTTTGTCAAGTAAGTGTTGTAGCAGTCGGAATCTACGAGCAGTTTCTTGTCGTTTCAGTCTTGTGTGAGGGTTCCATGTAAGGCGTTTATCAAGATGGAGTCCTAGGTAGCGGATCTGGTCGACAGGGATAAATGGTATATTATTAAAGGATACTGTAGGACAGGATGTAGTGGGTTTACGACGTAGGGTAAAGGTGATTTGATGGGATTTATTTTAATTCTCCAGTTTTGACACCATTCTTCAATGGCTGTGATGTGTGACTGCAGGGTTTGAGATGCGGCAAATGGGTCATTGTTCACAGATAGCGGTAGTGGAGGTGGTGGTATGAAGACCCCTCAAAACAACTCTATATGTTTTTTCTTGTTTTAATTTATAGCAATGGAAGTCATACTGCTTTTCTGTCAAATGGTTGACTAATTTTTTGTAGTTGTCTTTGTTGGTTGAATTGATTCTGATGTCCTTTAATCGGGAAAAACATTTGAAATTTGTTTGTCCAATTAAATTTGCAATTTCATGGCCAAACGTCAAAAAGTCTTGAATATTGCTTACAAATATTGGAGGTGGCTCTGGTTCAGAGAACTGCCGGTGAGTGGTAGATTCGGTTGTATTATTTAGGATTGCAAATTGGTTGCTTATTGGTATGGTAGGAACTGTTGATGTAGATGCTATTTCAATAGGTGCTGCAGTTTTACTGCGGGTGTTAGGTGGGGAAGTTTGTTTGGATTTTACTTTTTTATTTTTTTTTTTATTCGGCGAATTCCCAGCAGAGCCAGGTGCAGCGTTTCGTTGACGCTTCTGGAGGGTCCTTGGCTTCAAATATTGGAAATATGTCTCGCTTATTTCGGAAAAAGCCGTCTCCTCGTCCGTGCCCATATTCGACGATTTATCCATATTAATTAAAATAAATAAATTTTAGAGAATACAAAATTAAAATTTAACTTCTAATTATTTATAATTATGTCCATCAAAAAAAAAATTAATAAGTATAAAAAAAAAAAATTAATAAGTCTATAGAATCGAACTCGTGACTAGACGGAAGAAGGGAACTGATGTATAGCGCCTAGTCCACAGATCTACCTGAGATGTGATAAAAAACTGTCCTACGCGATGATAGCTAGAAGCCAGTAGCGTGCAGGTAACAGATTGCCTTGCCACGTGGGTGACCTCTCTGGTCTACGAGTACATCTTCTCACTATTAAAAGTTAATTAAGGAGCACTCACCTCACTCAATGTTATTATAATATTGTTCAACTTCGTATAAAGTCAATGTTTGCAAAGTTTTTGAATATAACTTGAGCTAATACCACTACGATTACAGAATCAGTGCAGAGCGATAACTAAGTCTAACTTCAGTTGCGGCCATGACACTTGAAACTCGGAAATAGCGATTTAAAATTAACAATTGGAGTAAAAAAAAAATTTCTTTCATGATTTGTATTTTTACAACTTAATAATGTTCGTTGACGCCGAGATCTATTTCTGGTCCCCCATTTGATTGTACCTCATTATATTAAGAACGGATTCTCCTAAACGATGTTCCATTGAAAAGAATTATAGAGCACAAAAATGCAAGGAATATACTCTTGTAGGTTCACGTTTCTAAAAAGAATGCATGATTTTCTTGCTATGGTAGAAAAGACGATAAAATCCCAATAAATTCGAGGTTTTTAGGCTACAGGAAGTTCTCTCGAAGGAAATTTTTTTGGAAAACTGGGTTTTCCCTTGACCTCAATATATACAAATAAGAAAAAAAAATCTTTAACCTGGCCTTTTGCTAGGCAAAATAAACATTTTCCCTGGACTATTTGTGACATATTTAAATCACAAGTTTAACTCTTCTTCGGCAATTTTCTTCATTAAAAAAATCACTAATTGTATTTATTAATAGACTAAAAACAAGAAGGCTGCTGTAAATTGTAACAGTTCCGTTACGTCTTTTCCTTAATCAATTCTTTAGGGCGTTTTTCTGCCATTGTTTAAGGGAAGAAAAAGGTCAAATTGGCCAAAACGCCTCAGCAATCAAATTGGCTTAAATGAAGCCTTTATCTTTTAGATTCATTTATGGTTTCCATTATGGAGAAACGTTCAAGGGGAGATAAAGAAACGTCTCTGCATACCGCCCTAGATGTTTCGAATTTCACGAAATTTTCCTTTGAGTTAGATAATACAGGGGGAAGATTAGCATCGGACGAGCTGAGGTGAAGTGATTGGCAATATAGTGGGACCTCCTAGTGGTAGCAACATCTGTTTTTGCGATAGTGGACATGTTATATGCTAACGTTCTTGTTTTAATGAGCTTACCCTAGCCTCGGAATAATTTAACTCAAAGGCCAATTAGAGCGTTGTATTGCCTCTATAATTGTTGTAGTCTCATTTAATTCACTTGCTCGCCTCTAGAGCAGAACACCCTAAAGCAATCAATCGACTATCCCTCAGTGTGCCTTTTTACAATTCATTGTATTTATTACTAATAACTATATTTGTTTATTATTATTTTTACTAGATTTAAATTATAATTCGTATTAATGAAAACATTATAATTTTTTTAAAACCTGGTGCGGTAATCCATGAAAATTCTATGTAGTTTCGTGAAATTAACAAAGTCGATGATGTGTAAGCCTTAGAAAATACTTTATTAAATAAAAAAAATTAAGAAAAAAATGTCTCCTTATAATCATCAAATTATTTCATAGTTTATATTTACCCATTTTTCATTACTGCTAAAAATCATAAAGGCTTGATTATTTCCAATAAACAAAATTTCGAAATTTCCATTTCGAAAATTCGGCAATTAAGGCTTGCCAGACTATTCCAATGAGGATAAGATCTAGCTGATATTAAAGACCAATTAGTCGTAAATTGATATAATGGGTTATATAAGCCTTATATGGAGCCTTTTTCGAGAAAATTGTAAATATGTGAAAAATCGATGATATAAAGTGGGACTTCTGGTGAGTCGATTTTGGCGAAAAAGTTGCTGTTGCATCACACCTTGAATAGTGGCGGTTTAGCTGTCACATGAACGGTCGCTTGAGAGACAGATATCACACATTGTTTTGTCGGTGTTAATTCCATAAGTGTTTAATTTTTTAGTAGCCTAGTTATTTCTTTAGTTTTTCAGAAGTATATATTAATATACAAATAAAATACTATTCAATTTCAGAAAAAGAAGTATTATTTATTAATAATAGAGCGCACACTCAAAATAATAAAAAATTAAAGCATTCAGCACATACATTTTTTTAATAGTCGTACTCGCTTTTTAATAATTTCCTATTTCTCGCTCCACTTTTGTGTTTTTCTGTCTCTCTATCGTCCAAAATCATAACAGCGTCTTCTTGTCCTCTTGAGTTACATTGATCATCTACCGATTGCTTGCGCAGAATGCGTGTTCGCCGTCATAACTCAATAGAAATTTATGGATTTTTTCTGGGAGAAAAAGTTTTGCTGCTATGCCTCTTGCCCATGGTAGATATGTTATTATGTTTTCCCGCCTGATTCTGACATTTTTTTTTCGACAAAGTGCTGATCCATTTTGTAACCCTATTTTTTTCCTAAGTAAGAACTTCTAGTAATTTGTTCCTCGCCTTCGAGGTTTCCAACCTTATCAGCAGATTGATCAGTTTCCGAATTATGATCACTCTCATCCATATGGATCACTTTAATCAGCATTGGAATCCGCGATGTCATAATCTCTGCATTCTTGATCCAGCTCGTTTAGCCACATTTTCCAGATTTCAGGATCTGAGGAAAATTCAGTTTTAGTTTTTTCTTTATTTCGATTTACAATGAGAAATAATAAAATATTTAAGAAGTACCAAGGTTAGTTGAAGATTAAAAGAAAATAAAGAAATTATAAAGACAAGTGTGATAAAAAAAAATTTATGTTAAGAACTTATTAGGGATTGACTCTATCTTACTAGATTTATAATCATAAATAAATAAAAGGATTTGAAATCTAAATATTACGAAAAACTTACCTTCAAAAGTTACGAAAATGGTCGCTTGGAGGACAGGTGTCAACTAGTGAAATAGTAAACTTTAACACTCTTTAATGAAAAAACAGCATGAAACTGACAAAAGTGGAAAAAGAGGGGAGAAGGGAGGGAGGTTTATTTGAAGGTAGAAGGAGAGTAGAGACTGCTACATTTCCGTTGAAAAATCGAATTTGAAATTTTTTCAAGACCGCAGTACCTTAGCCTTACTATATATTTCATATTTAGGTAAAGTGAAGGTAATAATAGTGTCGAATATCATTGCTGACAGTACAACTGTTAAGAATTCAATGATCCACCATGTAGGATTGAAGAGACCAGATAAAAAAAAATATTCTGGGACAATGCTCTATTTGAATAAAAATATGGTGAAGATAGATGAATTCGCTCGTGGCCAAACCCTTCGTTGTAAACTACCACATCCTGCTCTACATTATCCTTTAATAATATTTCACTTAACCGTGTTGAACAAATATGAAATCCTCGTACAAGTCTATTAGAGAAAAGTCAGCTGCATGATAGTCTAGCCCCGAAAAGGCCTATGGCCGGAGTTGAGGTTTGGAGTTTTACTAAACCATCGAATTGTCTCATGTTAGGAATTTGGCCTTCCATTATATATAAACTCGATACCCGTACAAACCCCCTAATTCTTCGTGACGCCTTCACAAGACACTGTCATGTTATATTTTTAGTGTAATTGGTGGTCGGGGTACGGTGTACACGAACAACTATACACATAGAGAGAACTCTGACGACCACTCTTATCAGGGAGGTAATTAATAGGCTTGGAATCACCGAAACTCCCCATCAGCCTGGCCTTGAGTAATTCGTAGGGGTTTTCCGCCGGAGGTTGCCTGATCAGGTCTATGACATCTCTGAGCGGCTCTCTGTCCAGTTGCGTGGCCACATATCTAAATCTAGTAAGCGAATTAGTGACCCGGTACAGGTCGAAAACCATTTCGCACTGTAAGAAAAACATCTCCGGGTCACCCTTACGAAATGTGGGCATTCGGGCCGCAACTGTGGCCGCCGAAGCAGCTTCGATCACCTGGGGGACAAGCACCGTCTCTTTATCCTCTTCGGCTCCATCCAGAGCCAATAAATCGAATTTATTGCTAAGGGGCATCTTCATTTGTAGTCCTTAGCGTACAAAAGAAAATATGATAGTAATTGTACTCACCGATCACGTCGGGGTCACCACTTTAGGGTAATTGGTGGTACGGTGTACACGAACAACTATACACACAGAGAGAACTCTGACAACGACCACTCTTATCAGGGAGGTAATTAATAGGCTTGCCACTGAACATGCAAGATAATTTGACTATTGAAATCCGAGATAAGAAAATTTGTTAATTAATAATATTTAGCGGAAAAAAACGGAAAATGAAATGATTAATTTTATATATAATGGCAAACCTATTTTACAACAATAACCTCCCTGGCGCTGATATCACTATCACTGCCTTGCCGCCACATATTAATCTGATAGAAAATTTACATTATGTATGATCAATACAGTTGTCAATCTCAATAAATACAACAAACAAAAAAAAAGGGTAACTAGGTATTTTTTACATTGTCTGTTTGTTATAGAATAAGTATATATTTTTTCTCTTACTGTTTTCATGTTTATTATCAAATAAAGGATAACGGATTGTATATCATTTTTGGATATGATTTTCATAAAAATGATGAATCGTTTTTGTCTACATAACATTTTTTATCAAGCTAGTTTAAAAAAATTGTTTTTAAAAACAAAATACTTGAAAAAAAATCAATCAGGTACACAACTTTCACTTACCATCCTATAAATAAAAAATAAAAATGTTTGTTTGTTTTGCAATTTTAATGTGTTTTAATTTATTTATGTTGTTTCAGATCAACTGGAACCTGAATTCATGGGCGCGATGGATAACATCACCGTGCCCGCAGGGAGGTCTGTCCGCCTGTCCTGCACAGTTAGAAATTTGGGTTCTTACAAGGTGAGCTTCTCAGTTTATTTAATCACATTTTTTTTTTCTATTTTATAACAAATATTACTTACTCAGTTGAAGTAAACTTTGGCGACTATCATTGTGGGCGACTATGGAGAGATCTTTTGTATTTGCTGGAGTTAGGAGACAGCGTAATTACAAACTGCGGTGAATTAATCTTTTTCCCGTTTTTTTTATATTTTTATAACGGTCATTAAGGCGGAATTTCCAAACTATTTTTACAGGTGCATTTGCCTGATTATACATAGGCCATTCTGATATCTTTGTCAGCCAGTGTGCAAGCTTTTTCCTGGGCATTACAAAAAAAAAATTTTTGAAAATGAAACTGTTCTAACTCAAGCAAATTTTTTAGTATAAATTAGGCTGTACGAAAACTTAAATCTAATTTTTTTTCATACATTTTTCTGGACACTAATCTAACTTGATTTCTAGTACTCGAAATTCGTGATTTGCTTTTTTCCGTAGAATAAGTTAGTTGATTTTTTTTTATTGTTTTAAAACTTTTTCGTCGTGTTTAATGGACCCTTTCGGAAGATTTCGCATAGCAATCATTTTTGCATGACGACTTGGAATTTTTTTTTTTTTAATCTTAGTTAAGGTTTTCGCTTTTTTATTATTGAAAAAATGTTTGAATTTGTTCGTGAAATTCATTATGTTTTGCTAGCCTGTAACTGTTCTAATTTACAATCAACCAGGAATTCCATCCGTCCGACTGTTAAATTTATTTAATATTACTGAAAATTTATGTGCGAAATATGTTTTGTACGCTTTCTTTACTGATACATGGAAAGGGAATTCTAAACAAGGCAATATTACCAATTGGACAATTAATGGAGGAGACTCAGGAAGCTACGAATTTCAAGAAATTTCGGGAATCTCACTCAAGAAAAAAAATATGGAAGTTTCGAAAAAAGACGTTTTACACCACCAATTGCTGACATCAGATCCATATATTTCATCATTAAAATCAATCATAGTTGGAGACCAGAAACCGGAAAGGATATGCTGTGATGACCCAAAAGAGACACATTCCGATTAAATATGACGTATTAAATTATGTTGTTTTGGTTTTATACTTTCCTAATTATTTTCTTTTCTTTTAGTGTTTTAATTAAACATGAGAAGTGCTTAAATAGTAAATAAATGGGTAAATAACATAATTTAGACAAAATTTTTTTTAATTTAATTTTATTAAATTTATTCCAATTAACTGAATTTTATTTTGTAAATTATGTAGATACCCAATGTTATACCACCATTTAAAATAGGTTGCATTTTAGTTTTAATGTTAGCTATTTATTTATATTCATAATTATTATATTCTACAATAAGTTACTGGTACTAGATAATGGCAAATGGAGGCGTGAACGGCCGTGCCACGTGCCACCTACAATTCATATATAATAATCCCACATATCATTAATTGGTCTAAAATATAATTATGTTTCATAATACTCAAAGAAATAAACAAAGTGTTATGGCTGCCAACTTATTTTGTTGTTTTATTTTCAATAATGAACCTTTGTAATCGAGCACGAAGAAATAAATTATAACCTACCCTCAAAATTTGAGGTTTAACATTTCAAGATACGTAGAATCCAAATGAAATAAAAATAAATCCGTCCCCCGAGACTACGGTACTGATATTCTTGAAATTTGGCACCAAAGTCACAGGCCACCCCAGAATGATCTTCGGAACTCGAAATTTCAATCCGCCTTTTCTTTAAAAATGGCGGGCGAATAAATTTTGTGTACCCCTGTTACTTGGCCATTTATAGCAGTTATCTCGAAAACTATAAAAGATTCGAAAAAAATGAATAGTATAATAATATTCTCAAAGGAAATATTACCAGCTTTAATTTTGGATAGAAAACATTTTTCTGTACGATGCATCGTTTACTTTTTTCATTTTTGTTATGGTCAATCAGAAGATATTCCCTAAAAAAAAAATAAATAATAATAATATCATCGAAATCGGACTATTATTAGCTGAGATATGACGTTTTAAACTTTTTAGACTAACTGTCCGGCGATATAGGTAAGCGCAACCCTTGGCCTCCTGAGTTTTCAATTGCGGATTCCTAGTTCCTCGCATCTCCAATGAATCTTTTCTTGGATCCATCCTCCACTTCTACCTGCTTCTTGGTATTCTCCCTCTTCTTTTTTCACCTTCTTCGAAATGCACCTTCAACGTTTTCTTCTTCATCATTTCACCCTCCATTCTGATACATATCCCCTGGCCATTTTTGTTTACTTGCTTTGATTCATATACTTTCTAACAATCTTAGTTTACGGCAATCATATTAGGACAAATATTAAGTTTCCGCTCCATAGGTCCATAATTTTAATTTCGTTACTTTAGACAAGAGTTGAGGCTTGAGAAGTTTCATTTTTGAGAGTAGGCTCTAATTCCCGCCATCATTCTGCCGTTAATTTCTTTGCTCAACTTGGTAGATATGCTTTATAAACTATTCGCACATATTCCTGTGGAAACTGGTGAACATTTGGTTAGTTATTTGATAACTCGAAAACGTTACATCCCGGAGCATTCCAGATTTCAATTTGAAAGATAATTAATCTAATTTCTGGACCCTGAACTAAAGCGATAAGAAAAGTCGTGTGTAGGGCACACCAGATATTTTTGAAATATAACTATTTGGAAATAATAAACCATTGTGTTATAATTTGCCGCGTTTTTTAATTCGTTCTACTGTGCGGAATGAAATCTACACAGAGGATGTGTGGTTCCACGGCTCTTACATCTCGACTTTCGCTTGTAATTTTGAGGGAAATGCTGCCTGTCAAATTTACTTTTTTGAGCAGTGCGATTTCTTCATCTTTGGATGATCAAAAGAAGAGGATCAGTGTCATTCTATCTTCCAGAAATGAATTGAAGAGTGGTGGAAAATCTCCGGGAGCATCAATAACGGTCGACATTTGGAAGATGCCATTTTTAAAACTTACTGAAATATAACTCAATGTACTTTAGGGTTACAGAAATCCTACGCTGTATAAAGACAATAATATAATATTTTTATAAAATTTCAGAATGTTCAGGAATACCATCCCCCTCCCACCATTTATTCAGTGATGAAAAATTCGAGATCAATTTCAATAGATCAATGTATTTTCAGTCGTTGTTCTTTTTTAGGAGTGGCTACCTATTATTGAACTATGTACTTTCAACTCCAGAGTTCCCTGACATAGATCCTATTAATGTTATCTCCGTCAGAATTCAAGTTGCCTGGTAAATTTATTCATGGGATGCGTATCTAAGTTCCATCCTGATCGTTTCCGATGATTTTTGCCCATTTCATTCGTTCCTGGAAGGTGTAACGAACGATCTTTATGTTTAAAAGCCTAAATGAATTGTTCACGAAGATTGATATGGCGTATCTTCTGGTTGTAAGTTGTGAAGTATTTTCCATCAGATAATAATGACATCCGCATGATGGTAGATGAAGGATCAATCTAATTAGGGATTGATAAATTAGAAGTGGCAGTTAATTTATCAATCCCTAATAATGAGTTAGTCACTATCCAAACATTTGATATTGACTATTATTGCATATTTAAATATGTTTGTCCAGAACTTTGCCCGAGACAGAAGAGATTTGAGAAAGGTGGACAAGAACGGCCCAGGTTCTTACAGTACCGAACGCCAAAAAATAAAAAAATATATATATTTATACACACACCATGTTAAAACGTTAATTTTGAGGGTGGACATTGGACATAATTTCCTACATTGATAACCTAATTTTAGTCTTATTCTGATCTTTACTTTTTTCATTAATTATTAACTTGTTATTATGTTTATCTTAATCTAAACACATTTTAACAAAATTCGTCATAATGCCTCCATTCCTAGAAAAATATGTATTTTGTGAATACCACTGAAAGTGGTCGGTCACCTTTATGACAGATATAATGTATATTTTATTCTTCAATCTTTAAAATAAATGTTTTATCATAATTTTTTTTAGCTGTGTGGAATAAACTTTTAGTCAAAAAAGTAAATTGTTTATCAGTAGTAGTATTTAGGCTAATCCTTACCGACTTTTAGTAAGATTTTTTTTCAATAGAAGGCGACAAAATTCATGCGAAATTTATAAGTTTGCTTATTTAAAAACGGCTGAATGAAACTAAATATTTTTTGCTTATTCAATAGAACAGAATAGCCAATAGCTATATTTGATGACAAAAATTAATTGATTAATTGGATTTTTAATTTTTGATTCGCAAACTATAACTTTTTTGAAAAAAAGCGTCTTATGCAGCCATGGCAAATCATCTATTTATTAAGGGTACCACAAAAAGGTTTCAATTTTCGATCGTTTATAGAACCCAAAAAGTCAAATAAAGTTGATTGGAGGTCATGTGATTTGCCGCAAGATCAGCTGGGTAGCTTGTCTGTCTACCTTGAGTACCGGAGTGGAGGGGATGGTGGGGATGCAGGGTTGGGGCAGTAGTGAGAGAGTGGTCTATTTTTGAAGAAACCTCACCAAAACTCATTTTATCGATTTCATTGTTTTAGCTCCCAATTTTTTTCAAAATGTAATCTTAGGACAGTGCAATTAGCTCGAAAAAGTGTCTGTGATCGTAATAATTTCGGTAGTTCCAATTTTTTATTATGTTCTATCAACTGGTCCTTTGATGTAAAATCCGAGTTTTCGACCTTGGAGTGCCTGAGCTCGCGCCGTCATCTTCAAAACATCAGTCAGAATCACGGAAAAACCGTTTCTCCCTGATATATCTCCTTTCCAATGCAAATTTCGGTTGAAGTACCTTGAATAAATTTTGTAGAGCATAAAATTTCCTATAAACTTGCATTTATAATTATCTTCTAGCTCGATGTAATATCGAGATATAAAGTCATGAGCATGCGTAGAAGTTCATACAAACAAGTAAAATGCACAAGGTTTAATTTTTTGTGATCACCCGGTTTCTTGTACGGTTTTGAGCAATATTAACTAATAACAATGTAGCGGAGCATAACATTTGATAAAACACGCATATGTTCTTATTACGTCTATTGTGCTAACCCACTGAAAACAGTGTTTTGAACTTTTCATTCCTCCATGTCAAAATTGAAAAAGCGGTGAAGGTTTTTTTTATTTTATATGCAATTGTTGGTACTGTCGTAACATTGACATAAAAATAGGAATGTTAATTTTTTTTCTCGCAAAATTAACATTAATTGACAACTAATTCATGAATATAACAACAATAATCAATTTTAATTTTCCTTAATATTATAATATAATTATATTTAACTCATTCAGATTTTTGAAAATGCAATAATCAATCTGGGGTGATCCTGACCCCTTAATTAAATTTATCCAAGCTAGCACCCACCAAAGAAGCTGTCCAACGTCACGCTTCAGGAGCATACTTCCAAGTTCAGACTTGGCTTTGTTACGATAAAATTCCAACTGAATGGGGGTGGAAGAAGAATGCTCTTGGGTTACTAACTTCAGTACCAATGTTCAAGGAAGCTGCACCTCAGGCCTTGCTGAACATTATATCTTGCCAAAGCAAAATAGGTTGTTGTATTCATGACTTAATTGTTGTCAATAAATGTTAATTTTTCGAAAATTCCAATGTTACAATTTTTTACCATTCCTATGTACCAGTGGTCAAAAGAGATTTTGTATATTAAGGTGGCATCTAATTTTGTTTTACGATGAGTGTCGATTTTACTTTATGTTTCATTATTTTTTTTTTCCGTACGATGTTCAGTAGCTCATAAATTTAGATATAAGAACTATTTTTTAATTATTTTTATTCTTTATTGTGTAATTTTTCTTTCTTTAGTTGGTTGTCATGTTAAGCGTTATTCTTTTTGCTTGTTTTTATGTTCAGACTATACTATATGAGTGAAGTTTACGAAAAGTGTTCGTAAACTGGCAGGGGGGAGTTATGGTACAGAGTGGAACATTATGTAACTTAATCCTAATTGTAAGATGTAAACACATCCTAAGTCTATATATATATATATATATATATATATATATATATATATATATATATATATATATATATATATATATATATACACATATATATAGCATTAATAAAGACAATAAAGTTAGTATTTGCTCAGTACTCGTGTGTGCCATTTCGTTCCCTTATTTCCTTTTTTTTATTTTAAGTTACCGGAACGAACATATATATATATATATATATACATTTTTTTTATTTTATGACCCATCCGTTACAAAACAAATATTACTAGGATGAGTGGAGTTTTCAAGCTTCAATAAAAGAACAATTTTATTTACTATAATGATTTATTTGGTAGGTTGATAGGCTTGTAAGTCCATCTTAGGATTTGGAAAAATCAATTTTTAATTTTAGGCTACGCTCTTGTCTAGATAAATAGTTATTAGGAAATAAATTTATTTTGTTATAAATTAATTATGTTTATTAATTTTGTTTACATCATGAACTTTATTAAAAATTCTCCAACAAATCAAATATTTTTTATTTTATCTAAAATTTTAATTTACAATAATTTTACCATTATAAATTATTTACGAAACCAAACTCAGAAAACTATTTTATTACTAAAACGTGTTTCGGAATGAGCCCTTCAACTCCTCATTAGCAGATCTATATCACAACTAATTATGTTCCATATTGCATTATCTTTTAGACTAAATAACATTTTCAAAATAACCTTTTAAAAATAATATTGTTGTCTAGTTGTCAAATTATTATTATTTCTAAATGTGGATTATTTTTTGGACACCTGGCTAAGCAATATTTCAGGAGTTTGCGGGCCAATGGAGCATGTCGGTTGTTTATTTTAGAGGATATACATTTCCATCAAAATTTACAATATTTCAGAATAATCATGAATAATTTGATTTACATAAGGCTAATGGCTATTGTGGAATTTATTCGATTCCATGATGCATCCTTTTATTGTATTATAGCCAAGCGTGTCAGTTTTTTTTTTTTTTTATTTGTTGGAAATTTTCATTTGAATTGAAAATCAATGATTATTAAGCTGGGGGCAAAAAAAGTTTTAATATGGACCGATGTTCCTGAATTGGCCTCAACATGACGAGAAATGTTTTGCCTTTGGTTTGTTTTATCGAGTTTGAGGACGTAAAGCAGCCTGGTTAATCAACGCCCGTTATTTTTAATAATAATCAACATCAAAATAATTTACAATTTTAAAATAAATAAACTTAAAAATAAAATAAATTAATATAATGAAAGAAAAAATTGAAAAATGAAATTAATAGACAAATGTTATTAACGGCTATGAATCAGTTTACACATTGAAGTAAATTTAATAACGACTTTTGTGGTCCTTTCTTCGTCTCTCAACGCTAGAGAAATGCTTAGTGGTGTGGTACCCCTAGCTTGTTATAAATTTTGTGATAATATCGGCATTTTTGAAAAATATGCTTGATATCTGTTTTATTTTGGGTGTTTCGGAGATGTCTTCCTTGTTATGAGGTGGACATGTGAGCGTCTTCTATGGCCTATTCCAAGCAGGGACGGATTTGTTGTACTGCCGCCCGAAGGCATAACAGATAATGTCGCCCTCTCAAGCCACTTCTATCTTCAAAAACAATCATTGCTTTATAGTTGAAAACTAAGTGGATATAATTTTTATATTTGTGTGAGCTTAATTGAGCTGTTTTTATAGTTACGAAATCGTTTGAATCTAAAAATATAATTTCACTCAAATTTTGCCGCTCCCCGAAAATTGCCGCCCCAGGCAAGTGCCTAGCCTTTCTGAGCTTAAATCCGCTACTGATTCTAAGGCAATAGCACTACTGCCACTTATTTTCTGCATTTCCTGCGGCTGGAGGCAGTCCATGAGCACGCACTTTTCTCTATAATCTTTTACTTACTGTGTGGACTCTCATCTCACATCGATTGTCATCTTTTATCAATGATTTCATTTAGTGGAATGACGACTTCTGAAACAGTAGCCTTGTGCTAAGAGTGCCTCTCTGCCAGCTCTATCAGCTATTTCATTTTCTGTGACGCCCAAATGACTGGTTGCCCAGATGAACTGGATCGACTTTTCTATTTCTACCTGCACTCTCAGTAATTGATGGATATGTGGAACGATCGGATGGTCCAAGTATATCTTATTCAGTTTTTTAAGATCTCTTTCATTTTTTAACATCAAATGATTTCCGAGAAATTAGGCCTAACAAACGTAGGATTTCCGATGTAAGGGATATTCATAGTCACTAGCTGTACCAAAATGAAGTGATTTAAGATACCTTCGAACGACGGAGCTCCGAGTTTATCCGATTATGAAAATTATTGTAAGCAATCCACTTATTGCAGATTAATGTTTCCCTCAAACTCGTCTTTTCCTATAAAGTTCTCCAAAAGCCTTTTCCTCGTCTTTCATAAGATAGCAGTTATGTCAACTTTGTAATGAACCACGTTTGTGTTATGAAACATACGTTCTGCTATCGGGTTACTTGTCACGGAACCTAATCAGTTCCATGTAGAGGTGTGCAACGTGACAAACATCTTGGTTTATGATAATCTTATAGAGAGCTATTGCATTTCTATTTATCAAACTTATGCTTTGTTGATGATAAATAATTAATTAATTATTGTCTATAATATGGAGAACAAAATTTATTTATAATTTCATTCTAATCCATTAGCTTTCAGTGCCGGTGGCATGGGATCTGAGATGTGCTGGGATCTGATAGTATCTTAATTTACCACTCACATGAGAGGGGGAGTGGGTTAGGGGGTCCTCAGGCCCAAAATTGTAATATTGTAAATAAGTAAGGATGTGTGTGATTTTTTGTTTTATTTTTCCTATATTTTATTTTACCCTTATTACTAAATAAAATTAACTTTTAACAAGAGGTGTCCCATGAGCGATTCCTTCACTTTGTATTTCTGTTGCTTTATATTGAATTATTTCTGTCTCCAAAATCATTTTAGTTTTGAGTAACACTATTTTATAATCATTCTTAAAGTAATAATTGGAAAAAAAAAAATTTTTATATATATATATTTTTTTTTGTTTAAAGGTTTATATTTACACCATTATTCTTAGACAGAAGGAGGAATAAAAACAATTATTCAAGGACGAGCTGTTATAAATTTTCAATAATTGTGAGCGAAGTGCTCACCGCTACACCTTTCGGGTTAATCAGAAATAAATTTATCTGCATCAGATATCACCATTTCCAAATAATAATTTTAGAATGTGATGAATATTCTATATCTGGTTCATATTCAAATGCAAGACGATTGAACGATGATTGCGTTAATGCACGTTGTATTTTCATCCACTGTGCATTTAAATAAAACATTCAAGACAAATATAGATTTTGGATATCACTTTAACACAATCTATTGGACCCAAGCATATCTATGAATTACCATCCGGAATACATAAATATATTGTGTGAATATGACATTAACTGTTCAAGTCGTTCAGAAGTTACAAAACAGCATAAAGGATTATTATGTATTACTGTTGTGGCTTTTAACATTAATATTACTACCAAAATAATTGTATTTTATACTATATCATCTTCGCCGGATATTGTTTCGTTGGTAAAAAAAAATTGTTTTTACGATTGAATATAATATAGGGTTTTTACTGTTTAAAATTTGGTTCTTTATTTGCCAAAGACTTTTCCAAAATTAATAATAAAATCCATACATTTTTTCAATCATTTAGAATATAATAGCTGTTCCTTTCATCAAGCATTGCTTAGGTCTATTTTCAGCTAATCGATTTACATTGGGCCATACAGACATGATCCAATTTTCTTTACGCCGTTGAAACATTAATAGACACAATTTGAGCCAATATTTATTATTATGAAATTTTTATCTTACATATTTTTACTAATTGCATTAATACTTAAAAACTCACGTCGATCCTTAACCCTTCTAAATGAGATACCTCCATCGAAGTAGTACCGGCGAACATTTGTCGGCTAATTTACCGAATGGGAAAACGGCATTGGGAATGGAGATTTTATACGTAGAGAAAAGTGGATAGGTGGTAATGTGTAATTCCCAAGGAGTATGGGATTATGTGGGAATTAACAAGTCCATAATCCGATAACCCAGTGTCGCCATCATTGCTAAGTCTATTATACAAGTTGTAGTTGATGCCTCCTCTTGGAGGCTGTTTCTTTGTAAGCCGATCCTTATTTACATTATTTCTCTATATTTGTTTTATATTCTATAGTAACTATTTTGTTAATTATGGCCCTAATTTATTAATTAATTGATTGATGCAAATGAGTATCAGATATTAAAACTGAAAAATAGCGTTTAATGTGTTCTCTATTAGTCGTAATTGTTGATGGGATTCTGTAAGCTGATACTATAAAAATAAATCGTAATATTATGTAATTAAAATATATTAAACAAGACTGATTAGATATAAAAAATAAATCGGAATTTGAATGCATTAATGCTCATGTATTTAACTTTTTTTAATATTTAATATACTGAGACATCTTCTAAGTTTTATTTTAATCAACATAGAAAAAAAAATTAAATATTCAGTTGCATTAATATGTGTGTGATTAATATTAAAGTATATTCAAAGTTTAGAAAATGTGAAACCTTATATAGTTCGTACAGTGTAACTTTAATTTATGGTATGTATACCTAACCTATGATTTTGAAGAAAACTGATTGTAAATTGATGTCACATAAATTAGGTTTTCTTTCTTCTTTAGTGTGAATTTTTTTGTTGTGAAAATGACATAACTATGCACGAACAAATCATTTAAAAAACAATTTTGATTATGACAAAAGCATCAGGTATATCACTATCATTCCGGGAAAGCTGTAGGAGACATTTGAAACATCAATAAATGGTGAATTAAATCATCTGCGATTACTTAACACTTAATTTTTCAGGAATATAATTAACAGAGTAATATTTTTTTTTTTTAGTTTATGTCGTTTTTAAGGTAAGAATGGGTTAATTTTTGAGTTTCTAAAATGTTGGTACATTTTTGGCTTAGATATGAAATGTATCTTGTATGCTAGATAGCCATACATATATGTTGGTTTAGGATTAGCGGTGGATATAATTAAACTTACTTAAATTTAAGGAATAAAATATTTTTTTTATAAAGAAGATTAGTTCTATACTTATTGAATATAGATACTAACTAAAATATTAAACATATATACTAACTAAAATATTAAATGAGGAACTAAATAGTGAATATACCCAGCTCTCCAGGTAAATTTTTTTCTCTTTAAAAGAAAAAAAAGACATCAAATGAGGTTGAGAAAACATTATATAGATCATAAAAGTACTAAAAATTAATAAATAAAATAAAACAAACAATAATATACTCAATATTTTTTTTATTTGAAGTAAATTTGGGTTATACTAAATTTTTAGAAATTAATAGATAAATTTGTGTAAGTTAACTATTTTAATAGTAGTTATTAAAGTAATGATTTTATTTAATCAATTATACGGTTCTATTAACGTATAAATTCTCGCCTGCTCCTCTACCCTTTGGAATTCCTTTCCTTCTAATATCCACCATGCTTCTTCTCTATCCTCATTTAAATCTCTCCTTTTCTAACACCTTCTTTTCCTCCAAAATGATGCTCTCTAACTGCGAAATTTCAGTTTGGGATTAACATCTGGATAAGAAATTAATAATAGTCTTTAAATGTACAAACTTCAACTTTGCTAATCAACTCATTATTTTTGTATTTTTCATTCTCTCTCTTTTTCTTTTCTTTTTTCTCTTTTTTTTTGGTCAAATTAATTCACGTTTTCAATAAGCAATATTACAAAATTTTCACTGATCGTGAAAGTCTACTTCTAAAGCTTCTTTGCGATATTTTCTTCACGAAATGAACACGTGCCTATTTTTTTAGAGGTTGTTATATTGCATTATGTTACTCCCCCCCCCCACTCAAATAGCAATGGTTGCCTGCATGCAAAATACATCTACCAGACAAATTTTAATCGTGCACTGTATTGTGCATCTAGCTTTGAAGTACAAATGTCATTAATCCCCTCTATGCACGTTAAATTTCAAAATTATTATATAGTTTTTTAAGCGTTTTATTGCACCGCTACTGGAAAATTATGATAATATTTTGCGAATTGGCCCATACAGTCGGAAACATAGATAGAACTCACTCATGCGTTGATATGATTATTCCATCGCTGCAAGGTATATTATTTTCCAGTATCCGTCCTCACTGTTGGAAGTGAATCTTTTAAATGAATTCATTCTCTAGTGAAGATGGGGCAGGCCCGGGGACGCAAAAAATATCTTCACGGCATTTCATTCTAAATATCCGACACCACAATCTCATTTTTTCCACCTGTTTCAGAATTATCTTTTCGCCTCAACTCCTTTACCACTCTTGTACTTTATTCGTTTCTTTATTTCGGATTCTGTTTTCTCTAACGGAAATAAAATAAGTTAACCTGACAGTTTATATCTTCCTTATTTCTTCCTCCGCATAATAGATTAATTTAAAATGTATACCTAATTATACATACATTAGGCTGCTCCATTTTAATAAAACGCTGCAAATTATTACACAATGGTATATTATTTCCAAATAGTTATATTTCAAAAATATCTGGTGTGTCCATATGACTTTACTTGTAGGAAGAAGGCTAAGATGGCCAGAATATGTGGCCAGAATAGAGGGTGAAAGGTACGACTATAATGTTTTAGACGCACTTCAGTGGGAAAAAGAAATAGCGAAGACCAAGAAGCTGGTGGAAGTGGAGGATGGACCCAATAAAGGATGACGTGGGGAGAGATTCGAGGAAGTTGGGATTCCGCGATTGAAAGAGAGAGCCGCAGGACAGAAAGGGGTGGAAAAGGATATCTCAGGAGGCCAAGGGCCACAAACGTGGGGAAACTAGTTCAATACAGTATATCTCTGCAAATGCTAGTCTGATTTTGTTTTGTAGGAAATTTTATTACCTTTTGATTGACCATAAAAAAAGAAAGTACCATAAAATTGGACGAACGGATTTAGTTTTTATTCGATATTTGGATTCTGCGTATCTTGAAACGTAAAACCTCGAATATTGAGGGAAGGTTAATTTTTTTTTTCTTGGTCGATTACAAAGGTTCATTATTAAACATAATAAACCAAAAAGCAGCGTTTATTCTTAAATGGTGCGGGATAAAATAATTAATCCTATAAACTGTATGCGAGTATAACAATAATCCTTTTCAATATATATTTTTACTTTACCTTACCTATGTATGCAATATAAAGCAAGGGAAAGTATTGCGATCATGAAAAAATCCAAATGCAAGTTATCAATGTAAATATATGTTTTAAAGTTCCCTGAATCTGAATAACCAAGTCTAGCAAAATGGTGTGTATGTTAAGTCCAGCTCCAAAAAGAAAAGTTGTACGAAACAGAAATTGGGTATTAAATGTAGTTGTATAAGCCTGTGATGTTACAGCAACTTTTTCGCTAAAATCGACTTCAAAAAAACGCCGGACTGATACAAGGTAGCAGACATGGAAACCGCCTAATTGACTTTAAATTTGGATTTTGGAACATTTTAACCTTACATAGAGACCTGGAGGACTCCAAGTTCTCCTGAATGAGCTGGACAAATATAAAATTGACCTTACCGCTATCCAAGAGATCCGTTGGACCGGCCATGGATATATACACAATAAACTACAGTTGCCACCCAAGAACCCACACCTTTGGAACAGGTTTTATCGTGAGAGGCTATATGAGATGTGTCATTGGATTCAATCCTATAAATTAACGCCTATGCACCCTTCGAGTGAAATGTTTGACGGAACATTTTATAACTACAGCCTTATCAGTTCCTATGCCCCGACGGAGAAATCTGCAGAGGTGGACAAAGAGGTTTTTTATGATACCCTGGAAACAGCCTATGACGCTTGCTCTCGGAGTGATATCAAGATCTTGCTGAGAGATTTTAATGCCAAGATCGGGAGGGAAGATGTCTATCTGCCAACTTCATAGCCTTCATGAAGAAAGTAACTGTAAAGGGAAGATACTGATTAATTTTGCTTATTTATTGGAAGTACACTATTTCATGAGGATTCACAAGAGTACCTGGAGATGCCCAGGCATTGTTAAATTCAATCAAATTGACCAAATTCTGATCAGTGCGAGACACCGATCAAATCTACTGAGCGCAAAAGCGTATAGAGGGGTCAACATTGATTCAGATCATTACCTGAGTATTGCAAGAATTGGATCAAAGATTTCAAGTATTAGGGCCGAAAGAGCCCAGGGACCCAGGAAGTTCAAAGTAACTAAATTAATAGCTTTAGATACGATATCATCTTTCCAGCGCCATTTGGATAAGACTATAGGTGATGCTCTCCGCAATGCTGAAATAAAAAGTTCAAGACTACTGGGATAAGCTGAAAATGGCCATGACTAAATCGGTCTAGACGATTCTGAGTACCAAGGGAAGTAAAGAAAGATCATCGTGGTTCGACGAGGAATCTAAAGGGCCACTGATGCTAAAAATAAAGTATTCAAGTACATGATCCAGAGACACTATACTAGGAGAGCAATCGAAGAATATTGAAGGAAACGGCGTGCTGAGAAGAATATGCATCAAAGCAGGAAAAGAAAATGGGAGAGGGAAGTACTTAAGGAAATAGAGACCTACAGAACTGCACGCGAAAGAAGGATATTCTTCCAAAAAGTTAATAGTGGGAGGACCTCCTTTAAGTCCAGACTTCAAGCCTGTAAAAAAGAGGACGGAACCCTCCTTACCAACAAAGATGAAATCATAGATCGATGGGTTCAACACTTAAAAAAAACCCTGAATGAAGCATCCGCAGTAGAACCAATGCAAGATATCTGTTTTGATATAAGAGGCGGAATAAATGATGATGATATTTAACCCCCTGACCTCGACGAGGCGATCGATAAGATAAAAAATAATAAGTCTACCGGAGCAGATGGACTGCCTGCTGAACTTTTCAAATATGGTAGCGAAATACTCCATAAGGCTCTTTACGATCTATTCCTGATGATCTGGGAGGAAGAAAGAATACCTCAACAATGCTGCAGTGCTGTGATATGTCCTCTACACAAAAAAAGAGAACAACTGGACTGTAGGAACTATCGAAGTATCTCCCTACTATCATGCCCTTATAAAATATAGTCTAATATATTGTTCAACCACCTCTCACACTTTGCTGAACGTGAAATCGGAAAGTACCAAGCGGGTTTTCGAAAGGGAAGATCGACATTTGACCAAATACTTTCACTAAGCATGATTCTGGAAAAAGGATGGACAAACTTCCAACACACCACCTGTTTATTGATTTTAAAAGATATGCTGTTGACCTTGACATCATATCACGCTCCTTTTCTGCGCCGGAAAAAGCATTTGGGGATTTAATAAACTCTGCATATGCCTGGTTGTGAAGGATACCAAAACGAAGTACATGTTCACCTGAGGAGAAGAGACTGTAAACAATAACTTTTAAAAAGAGATGAAATAAAAATTTTTGGATACTGTTTCTTTGAGATGGTTCAGAAATTACCTACCTGGGATCACAAGTGAACACGACAAATGACACCACATAGGAAATGAAGCGTTGGATGGCCGCAGCAAACAGATGCTATTTTGGGATGTTGAAATGTATGAGAAGTGAACTCATTAATAAAGTCCCAGTTGTATAAGATCCTCATCCACCCTGTTCTTACTTATGCATCGCAACCATGGACTCTACCAAAAGCCGATGATAAGGAACTCCTTATCTTCGAACGGAAGATTTACCGACGAATTTTTGGCTCGACGAAGGAAGGAGACATATGGAGAATTCGTAAAAACAAAGAACTTTATGATCTCTACACCGAACCTGACATAGTGAGAGCTCTTAAACTAGGAAGACCTACCTGAGCGGGCCACCTAGCCAGGATGAACGAGAGAGATATACCAAGGAAAGCATCCGAAGAAGTTCTCAATAGAACTAGAGAAGCGGGTCGGCCTAGGCGAAGGTGGATGGATGGAGAGGCGGCTGATTCCAGGAACCTACTATGGATCAGGAATTGGAAAGTGGCAGCACAAGATAGAGCAGAATGGTGACGGCTTACTGAAGAGGGCAGGACCCACCACAGGCTGTAGCGGCACGGAAATAAATAAATAAAAATCATATAAATGTATAATATTCCATTAGGGAGGCCGGGGTAACCGAGCGGGCTAAGGCACTTGCAATAGGTAAGCAAAGTCTAGCGGCGTAGGTACTTGGATGGGTGACCGCCTACCGGAGAATCCACGCAGCCCGCGAATATCCCCCCAGCGTATGTGAGGGCCGTCAGCCTACTGGAGGCAACTCACCCAGACCGAGCGTAGGAGTGATGACCCTATTCCGTGTACCCAAATTGTGAATCGCGTTGTGGTTTTTCAGGATGTCAAATAGCCACCCGGAGGTTTGGTTCATGGACGATCTGCTTCGGAGAAAGAAATATAGGTCCTCGTGCTCCTGCTGACTCCGAACAGCCATGGATCTAGACAGATTTGCCACTATCCTTTAACCAGAGAGAGCCGGTGGGAAGGACATTGCCGAATTGGCCCAAAAGGGACTTGCTGCTATGGAGGAATGGGCAGCCTCTGCACCATGAACACCATTGTTCACAGTAATGTGAGGTTGGGTGACAGCCCTCCTGGCTGTCTGAGCTCCCGCAAGCGATAAAATATCTGTAGGAAGACTACATCGCGCGGCCAAAGTTCTGCATAGTCTATAATACCAACAGAAAAAAAAAATATTCCGTTAAATGATTTGGAGAGCTAAATAAATGAATATCTAATCTATAAAATCGTACAAGGTAATAAAAATGACGAAATAAGCAAAAACTTTAATTATTGTTGTAGATAATAATTTCTACCTTTATATTATTTGGTGGAAGCTAAACGTTGAAATTAAAAGAATTTCCATGGAAACTTTTAAAAATTGATTTCAAAGAAAGAGGTAAGTGAAAGTTGTGTGATGCGCGCACTAGATTTTTTTTTATATCATGTAAATAAATCATTAGCAATTTTCTCAATTAAAAAAAAAAAATAGTTAACAACCGCCAATCAAGCTATCCAGAATGCAATAATATTAAATGTTATTAAACCTATTAATCAATCAAACAATATTATTATTACCCAATAATGATTAATTAGCTATCGTACATTTTTTTAAATATTTTTCAATAATGATTTCACTGCATCTCGTTTCCAACTACTTAAACATTTACTAGAGAAATGTTCTAAACTTTTAATTAATTACAAATGTATTATTTATATCACTATGAGGCCTACATAAATGTCTGATTTATTCTAAGAGTGCATGAATAGTAATTCATGTACTGTTGGAATAAATCAGGCAGTTCTGAACAAGTAACCTAGCTAGTGATTGATTACTGACGTTCTTCTTCAATCTTCCCATTCAAATGGCTAAGTTAGAGAATGAAAGAATAAAGTCGGCGGTACTCCTGAGATCCTCCAGGTCGTCGTACAGCCTGGTCACCAAATCAGTAGGTTCAGGCCAGCTCTGCTTCCGTTGTTCCTCCATAAGGAAGCATGACTGTAGAATGTGTTCAGTTGTCTGTTCACCCCTTACACATTCCCCCAAAGGGGTTGGGCCAATTTTAAATTTTTTGTGGAGGTGTGAGTTAAGCTGATTATTACCAGGTCTGAGGTGGAAAATTAAAACCTGTTCTTTGGGTTTGAAGTCTGGATGTTGATTGTTCCACCTCTGCTTAGTTGACGCTTTATTTATAGTTCCTCCAGTCGAGGTATGGAGGTGATTTGAGGTATTTTGGAACCTTTCTTGGCAAGTTTATCAGCGAGCTCATTTCATTGTATTCTACAGTGCCCAGGAATCCATTGCAAGGTCATATAGACGTTCCACCACAGAGGAAAGCAATGTCAGCCCCGCTTTCCATTTCTGAGTCCTCTTGAGATCTATTAGAATTCTCGTAGCCTCCAGTAATGAATCTTGCTCGGCTTTGTAATTTGTAGAGCTGAACCCCGTAGCAATCGCCTTCTCAAGTGCATGACCGTCTGGAAATTTTATGTGAATACCTCCGCCTCCATTTCTAATAGAATTTTCGGCTGAACCATTGAAATAGATGGAAGTATGGAGGGTCTGCGAGGACATGACTGGTGAGTTATTGCGGAATGGATTTCTGCTAAATGAAGTTCTGCTTTTATTGAAAGCGTTTTGTATAGTGAGCTTTGCCTCTTGATACGGTTTCGTATCCTTTGATGGCGTGATGATCCTCACATGATCCTTCAGTGGGTGGTTAGGAATGAATTTTGCTTTTGAGTCCAAATTAAGCATTTTTATATCCCTCCTATCCTCCAGTCTGAGAAGGCCCGTTATGAGCCCAATGGAGAATGCCTTTTGGAAATTGGAGTTTGCTGCAACTCCCCGGTTGCAAACTGGTTATCCCATACGCCGACGTGGGCCTGACATATCCAGTGTAAAAACATTTCAGTGTCTAATGAACTGCTCCCCAATTTGAGCAGGTTTGTTCTTTTTGTTGCCTTCACGACATACTTATCAATATCTCCTTTTCAAGTACATCAAGTACGATTTGCATCCGATATATATCCGGGCTATATCTTCAGCATACAGCGAGGTGCTAACATTATTTGGAAAGTCAATTAACGCAACATTAACAAATATGAGGAATAAAGTTGGGGATAAAACTCCACCTTGGAGAACTCCGATTTTAATGAGATCGACTCTGCTCTTTATTCCTCTAGACTGCACTCTGGCCTTTCGCATTTTCAGGAAATTGTGAAGCCATGTCAGTGCCTTGCCTTTTATTCCCATTCATGCTATCTTAAGGACCAGGATTTCTATCCAGACTAGGTTAAATGTTATTTCTATATCTATTCAGACAGCAAGAGTATGTTCCTGATTTTGGAATCCATCCTCAATTTCCTGAGTTATATGTGCAACCTGATCTTATGTGGACCTGTAATTCCTGAATCCTGCTTGCTCAGGAGCTATCAGATTGTTCTTTTCCAGGATCCAGGTTAGTCTTTTATTTAAAATTCTCTCCTTAAGCTTGCCCAGGCGGCTTAACACAGTAATGAGAGCTTATGCTTTGGTTTTCTGGTTTTCAGAATGGGAATCACTGATCCTTTCTTCCAGATTTGAGGGGTTTCGCCCTCATTCCAGCTGGTGTTGAGAAGCCTTAGGAGTCCTTTTTCCTTTAGCTCTGTTATCATTTCATTTATTATACCATCTCTGGAAAACTTGTAGTTTTTAGGGAGCCAATGACATTATCGAGCTCGAATAGAGTGAAGGGGATATCGAGATCGTTCTGGGTCTTCTTAGAAAGTTCGAGATGGTCTTCAACATTCTGTGTACTGTTTTCTTTGTTTGGCGATCCATCTGAATCTCATCAGTATTGCTAATGTCTTTTATTAGCACGCCTGTAGCTGCTTTTCCTGTTAGAAGTTTCCCTTCGCTTACATAATCTTGAAAATTAAGAACACCATATTGTCATTGCAACCGTGAGACCTCCTATGTGACTAAAATTCAGTAAAATTCCACATCATGTGATTTTGATTTTATCTCCTATGTTCTTGTGAAAAGCATTAATGTGTTAAAAAATTCTAACATGATTTTGATAGATCAAAAAGAATCCTCGTATTGTTAGTGTTAATCGCATTAGGCACCGTAAGCCGTTAATCAACCATGAGACACTTCCAAGACAGTCTATACATAGATAGTTTCACGGGTATTTACCTACCATGTTGGAATGTTTATAAAATTATACTTTATAATATTACTTATAAATCAGTTTTTAGTTTGTCCTGTATAATCATGTGCTCGACACATAGGTTTCATGGCGACAATGACGAAATATAGAGGTTTTATGTTTTCATATAAATACGTATATATCTTACATAAATATGTATATGCGTGCATAAATATGTACATATCTTGAAATCATTATATTTTAATTAATAGAACGGTTGTCGTATTTCACACTATATAATAATTGAAAGATTTTTAGCAGAGAAAACACAATGAAAGGTACAATTTAATCCACTAAGTGATGGTTTATCATGAATAATAAATTTGGAATTTGTAGAAAAAGAAACAAACGGAAATGAATCCTTCTTTTTTTTAAATTCATTTCGTTCAACTTCATTCCAATTCACTTCATTACATTCCACTTCGTTCCAATCCACTTCATTCCATTCCACCTCGTTCCAATCCGCTTCATTCCAATCCACTCTATTACTCAATTTATGTAATTACATCATTTTGCACAAAGAGAATATGATGAAATAGATAGTAATGCATTATAAAAAAATTGCACACAAGTCCTTAACTTTGGGCCAAATTGGACATACCATTTTCGAAATATAGCTGTGCGCAAAATATAAGTTTGCGCATGCGTAAGTGAAATTAATATATGTAAATGGCATTTGCTAATCCATACTCTCTTGCAACGCCTCAGAGTAACGCAATGACCAGTAGTGCTAATTTAACGATGTGGTAAATGATAAAAATTAATACTAATTTTTAACATAATTTCTTATTCTTAGCATAGTCATTCATTGTTAACAAATATTTTTAATTTACTAAAAAAAGATATAGATACATATTTGTAGTGTAAAAGAGAGCAAGATCTTATTTTTAGATTAAAAGAGAGCCGATCACTAAAATAGTTAAAACCAATGTACTGTCTTCGAACCTTTTTTCCCAATAATCCTCCGAAGCGCCTGAAGAAAAGATGGTCGCGGGATCTTCTAGCATATAATATTGAAGTTGCTTCCGATGGGCAGTTTCTTTACAAGTCGTTTTCATGTAAATCTGACAGCATATATCCATTCTTGTATTGTAAATAAGTACTGTTTCTAAATTATTATAAGCAAATTAATCATAAATTTAAAATTTAACATAAATAAATGAAATATAATCAAAGACAGTTGAGACATTACACTTACTTGATAAAATATTATATTATGCTGAGACTAATAATTTGAGAATTAATTGCTGTCTTATGTACAGTATACGAACCAGTTTACTTCCCCCCCCCACTCTCTCTCTCTCTCTCTCTCTCTCTCTCTCTCTCTATATATATATATATATATATATATATATATATATATATATATATATATATATATATATATATGCTGAATTGCACAAAAAGTAAACTAAATCGCCGTTTGTTGGTTATCTGTTGCCAGCAGTGTAGAGCATTCATGCACCTACCCATTTTATGAGAACGACCATTTTTTTGTGTGTGTGTTTGATTTATAAATTACTGATATTTTCTTGATCCAGGGTTATTATCAGTTAAAAGGGGACTTTAGGGAAATTTCGCATTGACAATTTATACCAAGGCCTGTTGCTTATTAGGTTTGCTTGAATTATTTGAACAGAAAAAAATATTAGCTAACTTCTTGTTATTTACCAGTTTACGTTGATTTATAAATTAATTACTATTACTTCGTGTATTATTCTGTAAGCCATAAAAATAAATTATTGTAATTTATTATTTGTTCTCTACTAACTCAAAGCCATTTTTTGATGGGTCAGTGATTATTCAGACTTTTGTGGTGTATTTTCGCAATGTTTTTTTTTTTTTACTTAAAATATAAATTAGATTAACCTCAGCGCTAAAGATATTCTTCTTTCCATTCTATTTTATGAATTAAGTCAATATTATGGTTAATATTCAATGAAAACATCCTATCAAATATTGTTGATTTCAGGTTTGACTGATTAATAAATTGATAAAAATAAAATCTAACCTAATTAACACGTCAGTAATCATTGCATATAAATAAAATTAGAGTAACACAAAAATTAGAAAAACTTTGTTTTGGTTCTATTTATCTTAGAATATTTTTTTGTGAAGCAATGTTAACTCCCTCTATAAAAAATATTATTCTGTACCATATAAGAAAACAAGAATGCTCAGCAGTTATTATTCACTTCTTTTTTTTTAAATTAGTAGTTGGAGTTTAAACTTCCAATTGAAATTAATAGTTTGATGTATGTCAATGTACTAACTTAAGTTCACACATCGTAAAAGTAATAAATATTTTTAAATGTCTGAAGAAAAAATGTTTAGTGACCGTAGGTGGGATCAGACGAATGAGAGAAAGAAGGGGCTTTTTTTTTTTTTTTTTTATCTTTTTTCTCTCCTTTTTTTTACGAATAGTGCTCCACTCAGGGGATTACTAGAGATACCCCCATGTTTTTTTTCCCAGATTTTCCCCGTTTTTTGGCTGGTTTATTATTTATATTGAACTGGTTGGCTAGGAGAAGATGCGGTGCACGCTTGGAATGTATAATGGATGTGGGAAACAAGGGAGTTGGAGCACGTCGCCACGTTAGACAAACATACCCTGCAAATCCAGTCGGCACGTATCCAGCCAGCCTTTCTAATTTGCGGGCTCGTCGCTTGTTTTAAATGCATTTAGCCCCTCCCGACTTTCGGCCTTAATTGCATAGCAACCGACGAAGGGCTTACGTCAATTAGAGGAGGTTCCATGTAGATCCGGGCTCGTCACGTATGTACGGGAATCGAACCTTTCATTCGATCGGAATTATCGACTGCGTGGAGCTAGCAGTATTAGTAGTCTTAAGGTGTTAGGAACAAACCGTCTCTCCTCCTCATTGGATCGCGAAATGAAATTTATTTTTACTTTTAGCATATTTTATTATAAACTGCCTCTGTTTAATCAAGCCATGCAAGTTGTGGATAGCCACTCTTTCGTGCCTAACAATCATAAATAACCTAAAACAAATAACAAATAGGAATAACCGATACTAGTTAAGGAAAGAAAAAGAAATATACTTACAATTAATAATAAAATATTGCATACTGAAAATATCTCAAATCTATATTAATAATTTTAAAAAAATTCTCAACAAAAATAATAATGTTTTTCAAGTGTATAATATTATAAGTTTATGGACGTAATGCTTATTAAATTAAAAATACAGTATGATACTATGTTATATGCATCTTGTCAGATTTTAAGCTCATAAAATAGACTGGAGTGGTAGGAACGAACTATGGATAAAACAAATACACGATGCCCGCTGGTTAGAAGCCATCACGTATCACCCTCGACGTAACACTGCGTGGAAACCATCTGTGAAGTGTGTCCAAGACTGACTGTAGTGCCTGACTGACCAAGGAGTACTTCAAGTGTGAGCGCGAACACCTAGAAGTATTTTGAAGCTATTGCTACTGGAAAGTACAGCTAATACATTCACATGGTCTGATACATGTTTCAATAGTTTTCATTAGAAATAAAAATAAGTACATGTTTTTCTTTATATTTCAATTATTATTCCATTCATCCTTTAGGTTTAGATTTTATGATCATCATCGGCGCGTGCCGTGTGAGGTCATATTTTTTTTTTTGGAGCCAACCCCCTTTCCCCCCAAGAGAATGAATATTCCAGAATTATACGGGAATGCTAATGTGATACTCCTCTTCACTTGAGCTTTCAATTTATTTGAGTGTGCACGAACGTTTACTAATCCGATTATATGGTGCAGTACAGGGCTGGTATTCGGATATATTTCAGGAATGGCAAGCTTAATTTTGCAGCCCCTTTTTTCACCCTCCCCCTCAATAAAATTCAACAACAGTATTTTAGCTAATATAATTCTAATTAAATATCATCATCTAATATTATCAACTCATTTTATTGACTAAATTAAGGACAAAACAATCAAAAAGGAAAGAAAATATTTTTGTTTTTTAAAATAAAATTAAAATTTCGATCAAAATTTTTTTGGCCTATAAATTCTCCCGCCCTGGGCAAGTGTCTCCTTTGCCTCTCTCCCCCTCACCTTGATCAGGTATTTGGTGCAGTATTTAGCTAAAGCAATTTCATGTGACGCTTCTATCATTGCTAAATCTTCAAAACTTACTTCAGCAAATATATTCTTATTTCTTAGTCTCATATTCTTTTCACAACTCACAAGCACACCTAAGAACAAACGTGAATTTTTCTTCTATGTTAGTTTGATGCTGTGTTTTAAAGTGCCTATTAAGATCATTTACTACTTCTAGCATGTAAAGTGCTTTCACAAATGACACAAAACGGTTTTCTTGATGAATTAGCTATTATTAACGCCTACTATCACTTTCTCCGCTGCACTGTCATTTTGTCATGTCGAGGGTAAAACGAATTTTAGAAATGGCATAGAAAAGTACACAACTCTAAACAAATTTTGAAAAATATCACATTTACGTACTTCGTATCACACAAAATAAATTTAAAAAACACAAGCATACTTTAACGCTGTCGCAAAAGCACTACTTCAAACCCGGCACCGCGATGGCTCACTCAGTCTGACCCACGACATAAAATATAAAAATATGCTCATACGCAGGATATATGACGTCTCTCACTCTTTCATGCGACGACATTCGGTTGCATCTCGCGTCCGCAGACCCGCAATATAAAAATACACATAGGAGCGAAGATGTAATGCGACATATTTGGCGCATGCGTCATGTTTAGCCCACTACTAGTCCAGAGAATGATGATTAGTTGCTTTGAAAACGATAACGCTTAAAAGAAACTATTTAGTATGCTATTACTTCAACTCTTACACGAGCGCCCGCTGATTCGATGTGATCAGGATAGTGTGCTATCATATCCAAAACATTATTAGCCATTTCTTAAGAAATTTGGTCGGTAAGAACGCTTTCTGAACGTTCCTCAGTCAGATGGTAGTTTGTCTAGAGGTATAGAGGAGGCAGTATATGGGAGATGATCTAGAGAAGAGGAGACTTAAACGTGAGACCTATAATAGTATTTCCTTAGGTTTTTCTCAGCCCTTTGTATAATATAATGAAAATTATATTCATTAGTTATAAAACAATATTTTCAATTGCATCTATAATACAATATTTATTTTAGGACGAGACCATACAAATATATTTATTATTAAATTATTATACAACTATGAATTATAATTGATTAATCATTGAATATAATTTCATTAAGTATATTTGTTTTATAATTAGGCAGTGGAACGAAACTTTACTAAAACTAATTATTACAAGATTCATATACACACACACACACACACACACACACACACACACATATATATATATATATATATATATATATATATATATATATATATATATATATATATATATAAATATATATATGTATGCATATAGATAAGATATATAGATAAATAGAGGACACTTAAACGTGAGACCTATAGTAATATTTCCTCGGGTATTTCCCAGCCCTTTGTTGCTTTCCCATTTTCCTCTGACCTTCCTAGTCATAATCAAACTTCCATGTTTTAAGTTGAGAATATTTATTTAAATAATAAATTGAATTTACTCAATTTAATATTTACTTAATATATAACTAGTAGTTCTTTGAACAGTTGACCTCGCGAACCAATTCGGAGGCGTTTTTAGTTTAATTTACATTGGTCTATTCCAAACACAACGCAAATCTGCAGGACACGCGCAAACCTCTTTCGCCTCAGTTCAAATTGCCCTCTTGTAATATCGTCATCAGTAACACAATTGCAATTCTGAGTACGAAAAATCGGCAGGATTCTACAAGATTCAAGTTAGAGATATCGAAGACAATTCCCCAATAATCACAGAACCCATTATAGAATTGATAAATTTTACTTATTTAAAAAAATGTAATCTCCTCACAATTGTTTTAATTATATCATTTCATTTTCCCTTCACCATTCATGTCAATGGTTGTAGGAAAGAAATAAATAAATGAAATTATTAAACGACTTATGAAAAAATCGTGATTGTAAAACAAACCGTATTAGTGATAAAACGACCGCCATTTTGGATTGAGATCAAAAAATAAAAATCCTTACATATACGCTGTTTTTCTTGACTTCAATGAGCATTTATACCAAATGTGAAAAAATTTGAACGACATGTTTGGCCGTAATCGCGTAACATACAGGCGAATGAAACGGCAAACGGTCGGTGCTTCTTTCTTCAGTTATACATCGTCTCTTGTTCTATTATAATTAATAATGAGCCAGGTGTGATTAGAAGCAGAGATTTGTAATTTTTATCTAGTTTTGGATATTGTTTAAGATTACCAGGGCTATGGAGAGATACCAAGGGACGGACCCACCTCAAATTTTTCTGGCCTTCGATTAAATATTAAATTCACCACTAAAACCCAACCTCGTCCTTTATAATTTATGCAACAAAAAGGTTATGTAAAGATATTATTTATAGAAGTAAAAAGGTAAAACATAAAACCTGGCCAGCCGGACTTCCTCCCCCCCTACCCTCTCGTCAGGACTGAAAATTCCTTGATTGGAACTCGCTTACACTCGGTCATAAATTGCTTATAATTACTTTATATATATATATATATATATATATATATATATATATATATATATATATATATTTTAGTTATTCCTTTTTAATATTTGTCTTCGGCACCTCGAGACGGGCTCATGTCTCCCATCTTTACGGCGAGTTAAAGTGGCTCTTCCCCTCCAACCGTAGACAATGTTTCCTCGGATTTTTCCTATCCCAAACTATCACCACCCACCACCCTTCCTACATCTACAGCCTCCTGCAATTCAAATCCTCGGTCCACGCACAGGAAACAAGATCGCGCCTTTCTGACCTCCAAACCCCCTCCCACTGAACCAAAACATTCGAACGTTCCTTTCTCACCCGCTCCTCTAACTTCTGGAATTCCTTTCCTTCTAATATCCGCCATGCTTCTTCTCTATCCTCATTCAAATCCCTCCTTTTCCAACACCTTTCTTTCCAAAATGATGCTCTCTAATTGCAAAATTTCAGTTTAACATTAACATCTGGATCAGAAATGAATAATTGTTTCTTAATGCACTAACTTCAACTTTCCTGATTAACTCAATATTGTTGTATTTTTTATTTTCTCTCTTTTTCTTTTTTTTACATTTATTATATTTTTTGAGACAAGAATTTATTTTATTTGCTTATTTATTTTCTTGAAAATATTGTAAACATTAACTGATTTGTATTTTGTTGTCTTATGGCTAGATATTGTTTCTGTTTTATTGGTTCAATTGTGTTATTCTTAAGGAACCTAGTCCCATAATAAAGTTCTTCGGAAGAAACAATTCAAATATTATTTAATTAAAAAATGTTGTAATCCTTGTTATTGTTAATCTGTTGATGATTACATTAAGTCCCGATAAAACAGATTGGAGGAAACTGGTTGTAAAAACTTGGTTGCGACTCTGGCCACTGAAGCGTCAGGGATCGGAGGATTCCAAACCAATCTTGAAATAATTACCGGAGAGGATAATAGAGGGACCTGTTGCTGGCTCATGTCGATTGTTTCACCTCTCTCAGATTAAATCGGCCCAAATTAAACCGCCCTCCAATCTGGGGGCCATTGAGTTCCTATACTTCATAAGGTCCTTCGAAGATTGGATTGGATTAATTGATTATTTGTTTCTAATTCAATAACAGCAGCATCAGGAATTAGTCACCCCCTCCTGTCGGCTTATCCTTGATGTGCCTCCTTTGATCCAGCGCTCTTCCATTCTCTCAATCGGCAATCAATTATTAATTGATTCTGTAATTAATTAAGTATAAGTAAATGCATGTTTTAACACAACTAGCAATTGCCTGTTATTCCATTATATCAAACCTTCCTAACTTGGTAACAATTTATTTCTTACTGTTCTTATTTCTCATTTAAGTATATTTCATTATTTTACTTATTAATTTATTTATTTATTCCAAACTTAATACTTATTTAACATAATAATTGTAGTTTTTTATTGGTTGTGGCCCTCTCACGTACCCCAATCTTGGCATTAAGGGCAGGTTATCTTATACATTACCAATATGCCAAAATAACCAACCATATATCATATTTTTTTTTTTAATTTCAGAATTGTATTATCTTTTTTTCTATCTTAAGCATACTTAAGAAGATTCTTTTTTGTTTAAAACTGAGTGCAATGGCGTTAATTATTTCCCTTAGATTAGATATATTGCACAGTATCAACAAATTTTATAATGTAAATATTGATGTAAATATTAAAAATCAATATGGACTTCGATATCAGACAAAATATTATCAAATGATTGTATAAAACAGTCACAATCTATTTATTTATATTTATTTTTGATTCGAGTTCTCATTATATCAGATATCATCCTTGTTTTCGAAATCGGAGACTGCTGCGGTATGTAGGATATATCGTAAAACCTCATCTCTTCATTACAGGCAAACTTTAACTTCGAGAGCAAGAACGTAACTATGCACAAATCCGCCAAATATGTATTCGTTGTTCAGTTTGATCCAATGTAAAGTTCCTGCATAGATTGTAAATTAAATTATGGTTATAAAATGATTTTTGTTGAATTTAAGAAAGGTTTACTATTGTGTCAAAGGACATTGAAGTTGATTGACTCACCAACTATAAATAGTTTTTACCGTAATAAACGGCCTGCTTATTTATGGGTCTTGTTTTGCTTATTACCCATGTTATCCGAATTGCCTTTGGTCCAAGTTAGTCCGAATAAACGAGATTTTATTGAACAAGCTATTCTGCTAAAATTTAGCAGATTGAAACCATTTATATATTAACGTTATCAGATCTTCGGGTTAGAAAATATCTATTTTATGTTTATGTTCTATTTATTTAAAATTAATCGCTAATGAGCTTAATATTTTTCTGCCCCTCACTGTTTATGTCCGTACGTGCAAGTTATCAGAAATTATTATTATTAACAATTATTATAATAATTATTGTTTAACATTTGTTACGCTATCGGTAAGAAACCTTTTTCTCAGCCCTACAATGAGTGGTCACTGAGTGCGTAAAGGCTTTAGAGGTACTGCCCCGAAAGGTTTGACCACAGGTCACACACAAACTTTGCATCCTTAGTACTTCCTCAACGCCTCGTGCCATGATCTTGTCAAGTTCCCTCACATATTTAACAGTTAATAGGTGCCATATTCTTGGTCAGGTTTCAACTCCCTATTCACCCTAAGGATAGCCCTTCCTGACATTTTTACCAGAACACACTTACGGCATCCTCTCTCGGTCAGTGTCATTTATATAACTTGGGCCCCTTTTTTCCAAACCCTGGGAAAGTTAGTCTGACAAAAGATTTTTTGTCTAATACCGTCTCTAATACCCCTTAAAATCCCCTCCCCAGTCTCATCCCTATAAAGTCACCTCTGAATTTACAAAAGACTTCCAGATCAGTCTACAGACCTGTGACATTAGGCATCTAGCCTAATCTAACTGAACCTTAGTCTGTAATTTTTAAATGTTATTGTAGCATTTTGTTTGATAATAAAAGTAAATCTTAAAGTGTTTACTGTTGAGTGTTAGTTAATTTGCAGATTAGTTTCAGGATGATTTATACGACTCGTTTTGCTTCCTCGCTTTTGCAGCTTTATATTCAGGTGCAGGAAATGAAAAAAACTATGTGCCCGAAGAATAAAAAATTCTCGCTTTTTACGATTTAGATATCAAGAAAACTTACTACCATTAATCTGATTTTGATGAAATTTTCAGGGATTGTACGGGTTGATACACCTATATTACGAAAATTGCTATTCTGATTTGGCCCAAAGTTGGAGAAAAGTTGCGGAACAGTGCAGAAATGGATCAGTATCAATTTTATCAAATGCCATCCACTACTTTCTTTTACGCATGCGCAGACGTATTTTCCTTGGGACACCTATATTTCAAATACGGCTCGTTCAATTTAGCCCAAAGCCGGAGACTAGGATGTGATTGTTACAGTATCAATTTCATCAAAATTCATGAGTATATATATTAAAACGAAACAGGTCGAAATAAACAGTTTGTTGTTTTCGATTGTTTTTCCTGATGTAACCAATAGAAACGGTGCAGAAGCTATACTCATCTACTTGCCAGACTTTCTTTTTTCTATTAAAAGTCTTAATATTAAGTAATCTCTATATTTGGTTGAGACTTCTTTTGAGCTTTTGCTTTTGATCCTATTGTGGGGGATTTATTCATGAATGTTACCAAACTCCAGATTCAAAGATATTTCTTCGTTTCATCTGACCTGATTTGACGATAAGAGCTGAGAGTTCAGTAAGATGACTTAATCTAGTGAAAAAAAAACTTCTTTTTTAGAAAATGTTTCAGTAGATAACTAGTCATTTAAAATATATTAAATAGTCATATAGCTCATCTAAATAAAACAAAAAATAAAAATCCAATAGTATTTTATGATAGGTTTCGATTTACTCGATTTATTATCATGCAGGGATTTGATTTTGAATGTTTATTATTCCGCTTTGGGAGAATATTTCTCGGAAATGATTGCGTTCCGCATGGCCCTGAACTAACTTCTTCATTGGACAAGAGTTTTATTAATAGGAGAATGAGAGATACTTTGGCAGCGACGATAGCGAAGTAAGAATATTTGTCATAAAAAGAAAATGAATGTTGTGAACTGGGGTAACATTTGGACATATTTTAAAGATATTTTCCAGTATCACCCTCATGAGAAAAGTTTTTAATTTTATATCCAAGCGAAATGGAAGCTATAACCTTTAGTTACCTTTCAATCCTAAGATTCTTCAGATATCTTTTCAATGTGGTAACAGAGTAGATACATTTCGAAGTGATTTTTTTTTCTCTAGAACGTTTACTGGAATAGTTTTATAAAAAAAACAATGCTTTTCTCTAGAGAAATTTGGAACTTTTTATAAAACCGTTTTATGCGATATGCGCCTTCGGAGCACATCAGATCGGAAAAGTGCTCGATAATAAATTCGTCTTAAAATTTCATTTCCTATCACAGTCCGTAAAAAGATTACCGCGTCTCATTGGAATTTTCAGTGCGCTTAGAGGTAGTGGAGAAAGCTAAGAGTAACATTATGTGCGCTGTAGAGGTAATGGAGAAAGCTAGAGGGATAAATCTGAGCTTTAAGGGAACTTCAGGCCACCCTCTTGTGCCCCACTAGGTTTCACCACTCCTCTATATTCCAAAAATTAAGGATTTTAAGGGGGTGTCTATCCAGCCCTCATCATCCCGTATATATATATATATATATATATATATATATATATATATATATATATATATATATATATATATATTTGTATTATAACGATTGCTATTTTTACTTCCTAAACCTACGGCAGTTGGTCATGGAAAAAAAATGCGTATTTCAATGAAACTTTTGATGGAATTAAAATCTAATGAATCGCATAACGATAGTATATTATCCATATTACTCAATTAATATAGAGGAGAGAGATGACACAAGCGGTATAATCGGAGATGAGAGACAGTGTGGGGTTAGGGGGGGGGGGGGGAGGGTTAGGGGAGGAAGGTAATGTGGGCGAGCACTTGGCCCAGTAATTCCTCTTTACAAGTTGCCCTTTCACAACTGCCATAACAGCCTTATTGCCTATAACAACCTCTTGTCCAGTTTTTCTTCTCCCCAACTTTTCCTCTTTTTTTTTTTTTTTTAATATTTCCCTTAACCCTTCCGAGTATCTTTTTTTTCACCCTCTACCCTTCTGATTGATAATCGCAACGCTTTAATCTTCTTATTTATCCTCTTCTCAATTATGTTCAATGTGATCCTCCCATTTCCATTCTATTCGAATGATAACAGTCCTGAAAACATACATAAAAAATAAATAAATAAAGATATCTATTAGGAAATCACTCCCAGCCAGAGCTACAAAAACCTCCCAAGCATTTGCTATGGCCTCTTCTCATTTCTAATTCTTTATTGATTCGAATAATAATCGACTAGGGGTATTACATTTACATTGTGTCTTAAAGCTAAATAATATATACAATTAACTTTGTGAAGATGTAATTTTTTGCGAATTTCTGCAATATTAAAACTCATGCGCGATCGGAAGATATGAATCGATTTGATTTCTTTATTTACCTTCTTTTTTTTATCTCCATAATTCGCATCTTGTCCGCGATAACACGATTTAAAAAAAAAACCAACTCTAATCAGTATTCTTAATAGTATGAAACCACCGGCAAAATCCCCAGTTTTCAAAACGAGACAAAAAACGTCTAAATAACTAATTTTCATCATATTGAGGTTTTTTTAAAAATAATTTTAGAACGAACGATATATAACGATTAGAAAAATATTAAAATGAACTGTGCATAAAATTGACGCAAAAATAAAATGGTAAAATAACTCTAAATCACACCGTTTTGGACTTCACACTTATATGCGTATTATAGAATCAGTTATACTTATAATTCTCTTAGTTAAATCTGAGTTGCAAATTAAATTCATAGATAACCCTGCATACCACCTCAGAGTTAATAATTAATGAACCTGACACCTCTGTGAAATATATGATTGAAATGTAATTATCATATTTGAATCTAGTATACCATAGCATGGTGTTCTGTGGTATCTAGCTTTTTATTTGATTTTAGGATATAAATTTCATAGATCTGTTCCCACCTGGAAACGCTACAAAAATATTATATAGTAAATAAATTAACAGAATAGATGCTGTTTCTGGAACCCCCAACTGCATTAAAAAAGCAGATAGGTTATAACGTAGCACTGAATGTTAGTTATTGCATTATATCATTGATTCATGGATTTTTACCAAAATCCATTTTTCAAAGTTTTCAGTTATATGTTAATTTTTAGAGAAGCATTGCGCCTACAAGTGCTCTTCAAACTCAAATTACTTACGAGTTTTCTCATGGGATGAATATATTTGACAGATTTAGAGAGCGAAATAAAGATTTTTCACTTGTTGGAAAAAAATATTCAATCTTTGAAGACCTATATCTGAGGAACTACTTAACACACTGAATTGGCTCGGGTCTCAAATTGTAATAAATGGAATCTATTTTAACATATATATGCATAACTTTTTCTTTCAGACGCATGTTTTAGGAGCTATTGGTCAGAAACTGTAAATAGTGCAAACGTTTCGGTGTTTTTTGGCTCGCACTGGTCTTTCGAAGTAGCAAATTTGTTTTTGTTTTACTATTGGCTTAGATCCAAACATCATAATAAAAAATTGGAACTACTTGACCTTTTGCAATGTCGGGCCCTTTTATAAGCCTAAATATGCTGGGCTTTATTGCTACGTGGTCTGTCCGAAGCATTTATTAGTACTGGTCGTATATATTTTATAGAGGAGACACGAAAATCTATATTTCCATTTTAAAATGACCAATCATAAATTTGAAATGTTGAGCTAATTCAAAAACCTAATGAACGATCAATAAATCAATGAAACCCACACCTCTCCCCTCCTTATAAAAATTAAAAGATAATAATTATAATCATAAATATAGAACATTTTTTTAAATTATATAATTGTTTGAAATTAGCTCTTAACATATATTTCTTAATAAACGAAAAAAAATGTCATTTGAAAGTACATTATTTAAATTAAAGTAATTATTTTTAAATAAAAATAAAATATAATTAATTCAAATCCGGTTGGGTCACGATTGAAATAGAAAAGGTTACATTTGAATTAGTAAGAGTTACAATTGAAATTGAAAATATTACAATTAAATTGGAAAAAGTTTAAATCTAAATGGAAAAGGTTATAATTGACTGGACTGTAAAATTTTAATATTTGGAACTAGATTTTCATCTTTTTTTAAAACTGTTCCTTAGACGATTATGTTTAAATATTACATTAAAGCCTATATTTCAACCACCCCTATTTTGATGAGATTGATAATTTAATTGAATAGTACATAGTACACACTTGCCCCTGCCTTAAGGGGTAAGCGCGTAAAAGGTTTCTGGAAGACTCACTATTCAAGCAAATGTGGTTTGGGGCAAGTACAAAATAGTTTGGTTTCCGGAGGATTATTATTCTGGTGTAATCATCGAAAACCGGTGAGCATGTTTGAAGTTCACACTTTACAATCTTCATTGAGTTATGATAGTGGGAAGTGGAATATAATTGAACAAATGTATTGAAAAAAAAAATGTTTTATTTGCTAGTCCGTAGTTGTTTCGACAAAATATTACAGAATGGGCAAGTGTATACCACGCACACTTTTCACACAACAGAGGTCTGCACTTGCCCCTATTATCATATTTTTTCTGGGTGGCTCCGGACAAGCGTTTAAAAATAGAAAACTGTCAAGGAGAAATGTAAATCACAAAGTATTTTGAAGATCAGCATCTGCAGGTTTCGCTCATGGCAAAAAAAGAAAAAAAGGGCCTGCTGATAGATAAACACCGATACCGCAAAAGTTGAAAGACAACTTTATCAACAGGTTGCAACTAATTTCTTTACAACTCGCTATACTTCACCTCAGCGACCTTTCGTGGTAGATTTCTGATTCATCAGTGTTTAGGCTTTATGCTCCGTAAAGGGCAGCTCTCACCAGTTGAAAGTTTGAATTTAACGTGACAATTACCCCACATCACTCTACTTCGACTATATAGGAACTATAAAATAGTATAATATAATATATATTACATAATAACCGCCACCATCATGTTAGTAGGGAAATAGTATTCTTTCAGTTACAGATATTTTTAAGGAAAGCGCTCACTATATGTAGGATCTATACAAAATTGGACTGATACCCAATACCAATGCATCCAAAGTTCAAATTAACTATGAAAATTTATTTACGTTGGTACTTAAATTTTTAACAATGGACTCTTATCAAAATTATACAAGTACCTCTTCCAGAATTTTCTCTTCGTACAATACTTTAAAAATGTTATTTTATTGTATATCTTTTATCTTTTTTTTTTATTATTGAAAAACTTTTAGTGACAAACCACAGGCGTTGTCGACCAAGGTATTTCACGCCTATAAAATAAATACAAACAATTTGCTTTTGAAGTAACTGCCTACTATCTAAAAGATATTCCAATTTTAATAAAAGAAGAAACTGGGGAGATTCCGTTTGGTGTAAAGAGTTGAAAATAAGAGCCGACTTGGCAAGTGGCTACAGTGAAGCCAGAGGACGTGACGGCCGAGTACGTTGGGGCGAGGATCCCAGAGTGCCCGGTTTGGAACCTTGTGGGTTCGATTCCCACCTGGGTCAGTTAATATTTATTTCGTGGCGATCCCGCAAAATGAATCTTGACACACCCACTCTGGTTAGTACGGTGACGTAAAAGTAGCCGTCAGGGGTTGGCAAAAAGGACCATAAGGCCCACTTGCCGGACTAGTTCCCTCCACCAACACCAGTACCAGTACCAGTACAGTGAAGTCACCACGGAGGAATGCCTATACTAAAATTCTTATTTAGGCGATTCAGCAGTCAAACTCATTCGCTATTTTCAAACTCACTATTAATTTCTGCCCTGTCTCTTTTTGGGTTTCGTTCTGACTTCACTTGCTACTTCGCCGTCTTTCGAATTATCTGCTTGATTACTTCTTCAAACTGTCTCCCTCAGTCAACCTTCACTCCTTACATCCGATTCTCCGAATAAGTTTTCTCAGATTGAATATAAATATTGTAAAAAAGTATGGATGTTATTTTAGTGTGCTTTTTTGTTAGTATTTGTCTTAGTTTAATTTACTATTATTATTAATTTTTATTTTTATTTTACTTTATTTGATTGTAAATAAGCTATGAATGTTACTGCTCTCAAATGAGGTAGATTGTAATATATGCCAGCAATTAAATATTTAAATGAATTAAAACGAAAAGAAGATAAATATCGTACAATATGAACTGCTATTATGAAGTTATAGAAAATTGATTATTTTTCTTCTCGTGCAGAATTTCTACCTACAACCCGCTCTTTTTCTCAGCTCTGATTATTGTCCACCGCCCGATCTAGACATTGAAAAAATTTACTTCAGCAATTAGGTTGTCTTCTTCCCCATCAATACAAAAAAGGCACAATACTACCTAAGAGTTAGGAACAAATATCTCGCTGGTATAAAATATGTAAAAAAGGCATATTTTTAGGACTATGTCCGAAGAATATTAATGCATAAAGAAACATTGATAACCTCTAGCCAAATGACATTTTAAATACATAAGTAATACATTTATTAGGTAGAACATGTCTATAAATACATATATAGTTAATCGATTTTGTTTTCCTGGTTTCAGAGGTTGGGAGCACTATCTATTTGCAACTTAAATAGTGACAGCACTAATGAAAACATGAAATCTGATTAACTATAATAAAGCTGAAAAAAAAATATATATATTGATTGATTTTTTATTATTTTACAGCCTTAGGCCCTTCCTTAAAGACAGAATTACAAATTCTCTTAATGTGAGGCGGAAGCTTAAAAAATATGAAAACAATTTTTATATTTTTATATGAAAGTAGATTTTTTTTCTGGCTAGAATGATATATAATATGTGTACTTTATATGAGTATTTAGTTAAACAAAAAAATAATATAAGTACCTCTGCACTAACATTTTCCAGATAATTTTTACCAGTGCAGTTGGAATATTTTGATATAATAATAGTATAATAGTATTCCGAAAGCTATATTAAATTATATTAAACCAATTTACAAAGATATTTCGAATCCAAATTTACTTTTTAAAAATGTCTAATCTTTAAGTTAGAAACCTGATTTTTTTTAGTTGTTTGCATTTTTCCGAAAGTTTATATTTTTGGCAAATTAGGAAAATTTTCTCAGAAAGTAAATGCCTCAATTTGTTGAAATATGTGCGCTGTCATACAACTATATTAACACATATGCTGAGTTATTTCTATTAAAAGATTATAAGATTTGCATAATTAAAAACAAATTAAATATCTTAAATATTTTAAACTCGACTTAGTAAACAATTTTTTTTTTTTTTTACTACGGATTATTTAGATATAGTTACCCAAAAAGAAAATTTGAATGTGATTGATTAAACGGAATTTGAGAAAATGTTCTTTACGTTAGCATGCAGTAGCATACGGGTTCCGCCTCCCCTTAATAATTCTTAGTAAAAGATAATACTTTAAATATATAAAATAATTTAAAAGTATTTTATGACCTATAATGGCAGTATTACATGATCTAAGATGAACAGTATTGCGGGCTAGATATACATGTAACGCTTTCCTGATAATAGTACTAATAATGATACCAATGTTTATTACGTAATTGTCTGAATTTGTTGACATTTTTACACAGTCATATAACTATATTAACACATATGATGTGTTAATGTAATTAACACACTGTAATAACACATATTAAAAATTATAAAGTTTAAATACGTTAAATATTTTAAACTTTTATAACGACTTATAAGGGGAGTGGACGATGTTTCCGTCCCCGATTCTGATCAATTTTTTGGGTGATTATACATTGAATGAATAAATATTTTAAATGAAATAATTAAATTTTGGAGAGTTCTGGCAGGTCTATTGAGTTATATGTAATATAGATCAGTATTATAATAGGATAAAAATATATTTTTTTACTAAAATAATATTTATAGCGGTGGTGTAAAAGTGTAATATTTACTATTTCTTAATCACAAATAATGTTTTTATATTATGATATGTAAATGTTTGAGAACCCAGCATTGCTTGGGGTATCGTAGAATATTAAATATAATTTGAATACTTAAGTCCATGTTCAAAGTGTTCTAAATAATATAAAAACATTATTCCTGACCCATAAATAGTAAATTTTAGTGATACCCTTTTTTAAAACGAAATAATTGAATTTTAGAGCGACCTGAAGGGTGTATTGGCTTATATGTAGTGATAGCGGTATTCTTTACGGAGTGAAGTATATTAACAGGACTTTTTTTTTCAAAACTGGTGTCAGATTTGGTTTTAACACTGTAAAAAATCTATAATCAAATTTTTGAGCGAATCTAAAAATAAAAATTTTACCAAGGATCTTCAAATTTTTTTTTAAGATTTAAATAATCGCTCTTAAATCTGGAACTCATTGAATAATTCAAACCAAATTTGGTGTGTCACTAAAGGTTCTTAAACTACGCAATCTGCTTTAACAGTGATGTTCCAACGTGTTTTAGAACCAACGTTATCTGCAAAAAACTTCAATTTTGTTTTATATGTTAATCACCTTTTTTTACACAGGCCATCTAAGATGCAAAAAATGCAAAAAAAAAAAAAGAAGAAACTTCCCTGTTTTTAACAAGTCCAAGAACGTCGATATCGAGTAAACTAAAGTGGAGATAAAGAGCTTCAAATACAAACTTAATTTTGTGGCTTTTAAAATTTTGAGCACATACGGGACTGATTGTTTTTCGACGATTTTTTTCATCGTAAAGTTTTTTTTATGTGCTGAATCCAAATCTGCAATAATTTTTTATGCGAAAAACTAAGAGGCTAGTTTACTTAATAATTTAAACACTTTTTTAAATTTATTTGACCATAAATCAATTATTTTTTAATGTTTATATTTTTCCTTTATTATATTCTATAGCTGAAAAAATCATGTAGATATCATTCTTCAAGCACGAGATATAAAATAAAGCATTTCCAACATGTTTTATTTTTTTTCTCAATTCTTAAGGCCTGATATTTCTCAGCTCTTAAGACCATTAGATAAAACGGAAGGATATGGCTCAACTTTTTTCAATAGACTCAACAAATTTTGGGACGGAGACATCGTGAACTCCCTTTGTTAGTAAACAAATTTCTTACTACAGATCTTTTAAATATCGGTACTTAAAAAAAAAAACTCATTTGTATCAATAGCCAATATTACTAATAAAAATAATAAAATAAAAATAGATTTGAAATTGATTGATCAAACATATTTTGAGAAAATGTTCCATATATTAACATGTTGTTGTTTATGGATTCCCACCCCTTAAATATTAACAAATACAAATAAATTTGAATAAAAAATACATGTTCCTATTATTATATTTTTCAATATAAATTTAAGTTTCTATTGGAATATATGATAATATGCACACGTATTTACGTGCATATGTATAGATAGATAGATAGATAGATAGATAGATAGATAGATAAAAAGCTTTATTGAAAATAAATTTACATCCTAACAAACAAACAAATTATCTGACAAGTCTTTGTTGACATAGTATAATACCGTCTGCTAAGAGTTGCCTTATATATATACAATTGTTATACAATAAGAAACAAAAAAGAAAGAAAAAACATACCTCACATACATCCTTTTGTTAATAATTTCTTAATTAAATTAAATTTAATTAATTAATTATCAATTTAATAACAAAAACATCCAATTTATAATTAATTTATATTGGTTTTGTGATTTTTATTTACATATAGGAGAAGAATATTATGTGTTGTATTGCCGAATCAATAACATTCTGTAGCCATAAGCTGATCTGTGGTACTGGTACAAACTATTCCAATCCTTACTATTTAATAAGTCTATTAGTTCATGACGACTTAGTAATTTTTTCCTAAAATACTTGGCCCTATATTCTTGTTAAATAGGACAAACGGCCACGTAGTGGTATAAATTCTCAATTACATTTAAATTACAAAGAGTACACAATCATATGTGCATATGTATATAGATCATGTATGTACATATATATATATATATATATATAAGTTAACAGAACTTGTTCGTTTCTTGGTGCGGACGGCTGTTCCTGGTCCCTATATATATATATATATATATATATATATATATATATATATATATATATATATATATATATATATAGAGAGAGAGAGAGAGAGAGAGAGAGAGAGTGAGTGTGAGAGGGAGAGATTTATTAAAAATGCTTACAAAAACTCGCGGTCGTTGGATCTTAGGTATACATGGACCGTTGACGAAGATGTTTGCTTCACTATGGCTAGAAATATCGTAAGGTTTGGTTCCCTCCAAGTTTGGAAGGAGATTCTCTAAACAATACCAACGCGCTTGCAGTCCAAAAAATACGTCTCTGCTTATCACAGATAGAGGGAAAGCAATTCAGTGTTATGTATTTTCCTGGTTCGACAGAGATCCACAAATATAGATATAATAATGAATTTTTCGTTCTCTTGGTTTGTCTGTACTCTCTTCCTTCCGTCTATTATTGTTCTTGTTAGCGTTTCCGTAATGACTGCTTCCAGAAAGGAGGGGACCAGGAACAGCCGTCCGCACCAAGAAACGAACAAGTTCTGTTAACTTGCCTGGACGTTGGGGATTCGAGATAAACCATATTCTAAAGCTATAGGGGAAACTTTCTCCTGTAGTATCGTTTTTCGTTGTTGAAAAAGGATTCCATTCCGAAGCTGGATTTCATTAGAACGAATTCTGCTGCTGGCAGATTATAAAAGATCCCTACTTAACAAAACCGCTTCGGCCCCTTTTCAATCTTAGCGAATGATCTTTTCAAAACGTGACTTTTGTCGTTAGGAATTAGGTTTCTCTGTCCTCGATCCATCATCAGCTTATGATCATCGGGGACCACACACTTTGGCTTATTGTGCTGGACAATGGAAAGCTGACGATAGAAGATATTGTAATACCGAATATAAGCTTTAAAGTTTAAAAAAAAAAAATGATTTATAAAAACAATTCATAGATGATATAGAATGTATAATTATACATAAGAAATCAGAATTAACACCTTAATCGAATATGATAAATCCATAAATTGTTGCTTAATTATTCGCATTCATTTAGGAATAAAAAACAATAAATAAAATTTACAAAATAATTATATAAACAAAAATGAACACTTTAAAATTGAAATATTTAAACATTTTAAATTATCTTAGTAAAATCTAATCACCTTAAAACAATTATAGCCTATTTTTTATTTTATTTTAAAGTTGTAAATTTAAATTTAACAGTGCCACCTATAGGCAGTATTAAATATTAATTGTTGAATTAAACTATCCCATCAATGAACTATAACTACTATCCATTAACTCATTCAAAATGGGTGATATTTTACCAATCAGTATCCACCTACTGAATTTTTATAATTTCCTATTTATTGTACGCAGATAAAAGATCCAATGCTATCTATGATCCATGAATAATTAGTACCATTGAAAACAAACTAAAAAAAATGTATTCCAATTTCATAACTTTCGTTTCTAATCGTGTACAAATGAAATTAATTGCATATCATCATGCATTTTAAATTCTGTTCGTCTGAATTCTTTAAATATATTTATTTATTTTTTAAGCCTGCAATTCACTAGGTTTCTCACGTTTTTATCTTTAACGTATTAATAAAAAATACTATATTAATCAATTAGAATATACCGATTTATCGATCGGTATATTCTATATCTATATATATTCTATATTCTATATTCTATATCTATATATATTCTATATTCTATATTCTATATCTATATATATTCTATATTCTATATTCTATATCTATATATATTCTATATTCTATATTCTATATCTATATATATTCTATATCTATATATATTCTATATTCTATATTCTATATCTATATATATTCTATAATATACCGATATATCGATTTATCGTCGATCTTCATTTTTGAATTATGTAAACAAAAAAAAATTAGAAGAATATATTATTCAATAGCAGAAGTTCATGCTCACGACTTCAAAAAAACACTCTGCGACTGAAGTCATGATAGAGCTATGATCCGAGTCCATGGACAGGCCGATATAAATAATTCAATAATGCATAAAAACTAAATTGATTTTCCATGTCATCAAATGCTCATCGTTCGAGATACAGAACTCCTCCATTCTAGCTCTCGTCTCGACCATCACTTATCTCAAGTAAGATAGTTAAACACTCACTCAAACCCATTCATAGTATTTTTTAGGCACAGATAAGCATTGCAACCTTTTATGGGCTCATTGTACCAACATGAGGTTGAAACTATTTCTAACCAAAGTATGAATGCCAAGATTTATTTCATGGACTATTTTTTATCTGACCCAGATGAAATCGAACCCACAGTATTCCAAACTAGTACCCTCAATCAAGAACAATCGTTTCAAACTCTTCAAGGGTGCCAGGACGGGGACTCGGTCATAATCTATTGCTCAAGTTGGTCGCAGATGAGTTATATTGAATTCAAATCAGGACTTTGAGCTGGCCATACCAAGCACCTAACATCAGGATGTCAACCACAGTACGTGCCTCTCCGATGTACGTTCCTTGATTGTCTTGTAAGTACCTCTATGAAGTTCGAGATCACCCTCGCATTACGACCGATTCATTACAGGTGTCAAGGAATTACTACACCAGAACACCAATAAGCTATCATGGAATGCCACTTGAGTAACCAAACAACATGGGGCGTATCTTTTCCCTGAGAGCCTCCATATGAAACTTCCACCCATCTGAAGATTGAGGTGAACTCTCAACTCATCTGTAAAAAGAACTGTTCCCTAATCTTGCTATGCCCAATTCGCGTGTAAACTGAAGCCTGGCCATTTAGTGAGCTGAGATAAACAGAGGTCCAGGATTCGGGTGCCGCGCAATAAGGTAATTCATTGAACTTTCTTCTTACAATTCTCCTATTAATTGAAACATTTCGGAATATTTTATAAGATTTCCCATCATATTTCCAGTGATGCTGCTGTTTCGGAAAGTTTTGATGACGGGTGTATCTAACGTCTCTCATGTCTGGAGACCTCGACGGACCGTGTTCAGGCCTTTGGTGTAAAAAGGTTAACAGCAAGACCAAACGAAACCAACGAAGGGAAAAGAATAATTGAAAACGAATTATAAGCCTAGCAGAATTAATCAGATCAAAAGTAAACGAAGCCTTTTTTTTTTACAGTTTATTTTGACTAAGATTACTCCTAATTTTCAGTGATTAGCTAATTAATGAAGAACGATAACTGCACTGAATTCAAACTAAATAAATTAAGTGATATACACATATACATGTATTTCAAGACAAAACCTCAAATCTGGAAATAACAATGTGGTTACATCCCTGTGCTCCATCTCATTAGCCAAAGGAAACCAGAGCTTGTACTAAATCGGGAAGAGTATTTTATACTCAGAATCCATATTAAAATTGTTTATGTCATTTAAAAAAAAAGTTTAAATGAAGGTTTATTCTTAATATTAATGTCTATATACTTTTTGTATCTGTCCATGAAGAGCTTAAGTCCCGTGAAGTGATTTTTTTTAGACTTATATAAGATGCGGGAGCACAGACAGCCTAGGGGTCACCCAACCACACGTTGCTCTATACCATAGTTTCTTTGGTGCAGCAGCAGTCTACCGGTAGTTTCGAAAGCCGTTGGAGCCGATTCGGCAGTTTCTACCCATGTACGTTGAAATACTGGAACTCAAAACAGGACGTGTCCGTCTAGATCCTGATTGATCATACTACGAAATGAATTTCGAAGACTCTGGAATAAGTTGGTGTTCTGTAGGATAGCTCATTCTGAATAGCTCATTCTCTGCAAGGTTGTTAGGATATATAAATAAGTTGAGCCCATTTTTTTAAGAAGAAAAATAAATTTCATAATTGGTTCGATTTGCTATCAACACCCAATTACTAACCTTGTATTCATGAGATAAACAGTGATTTTTTTTTCTGACTACAAGTCCATCCGTTGAGAGGAAGGTGGTTCCTCCTTCCTATCTTTACTACAGAAAGGATGAAATGTGCCAGTGAAGGGTTTTTCTTATAAAGTGAAGGTCATCAAAATATCGCGCCTTTTATCGCTCAGATACGAAGACAGCAGATCCGTAAGAAATTTGGATCAGTTTGTATTTGTGTCTTGTAGCCGTATTCTTGTGGTTTTATTCTAGTCATTCAGGTTTTAGATAATATAACAGTCACTAGTTATTACGTTTATTTAAAAGTAATTTTTTTTTTTTTCAACAAAACCGAGCCATGTATCTCAGAGATACAAGGACAGTATTTTTGTAGTTATTTTTTTATTATTGTTCTTACATTCTTGATGATCAATGGTTGAAGAAAAAAAAAGTGGCAGATCCCCAAACTGATGAAGGAAGTTAATAACAGAGAAAATATTTCCAACATTTTTGTGTTTAGAATGGAAGAAAAGCTATTTTCTTATGTCCCACATCATTCTTACTTTTTTTTCTTTAATAAAAGGCAAAAAAATTCCTCTTGTTATTTAATACCTTTCCCCTGAAACAGTAGTGTAAAATTAAGAATAAATCATGGTCTTTATGTTATGAATATCATAGATACGACAACAGCAATGACCTAAGTTTTTTGACGAGAATAATCGAGTGATAAGTAAATGCGAAATAGGCTTAGGTTATTATTTTTAAGAAAAATAAATTATAGTAAGCAAAATAAGTTATTTACAAACTGAGATTACAATTAATTCAATATTAAAAAAAAAGAAGGAAATTATGTGCAATAAAATACGATAAAGAGAAATCATGTTTCATTGCGATTTCAAACAGATCGCCCTATTATTATACTTACGTATCCAGCAGTTTCTTAAGAATCATATTTCCCAACAAATTAAACTTTTTATTTCCATTTAATTTATATTTTCTGAATAAATCAGAAACCTATCAAAATATAATTTAAATCACCTTCTGGTTTATTTTTGATTACTCGTTGGATATCACGGAAGCATCGGGTCTGTTCCTTGCGTTGTCGAAATCGTACAGTTAGGTTTAGACTGCTCGTCACTTCAGCCTTTAGAGATAAATCGAATATATAAGATTAGTCCTTTTTATGTATATATTTTTAAACAAAATTATTGGCCATTTTCAAATTATTTTTCTGTTACCTTAAGGGCCGTTTGCCTTACGGGCAATAAAAATTGCATATTGCATATACATTGCTTGGCCATATGTTGGGCAACATTGCTGGCAATATTTGCGGCAATAGATTTCTAGAAAATAATTAGACGATAATTATAATTAGACAGGCCACACATACAGACAGTGACGATCTTCGTTTCTATTGACTGAGGCGAACGCAACCATTTCGGTTCTGAATTCTATACTATTGTAGGTTATACTGCCTGGACCTTAAAACATTAATTGTGTTGTTTTAGTAGTAGATTTTGTTTAGTAGGGATAGATTTTAGTTTAAAGTGACAGGAAGACAAAAAAAAAAAAATAGGTCTGTTAATGTAGAACACATAGTAGACTGCTGTAAAATACAATATAACATTGTAAAGAGGTTCATTGGTTTAGACTTAAAATAATTTAAATTAAAAAAACAATTTCCCAGAAAGACCTATGTTTAATAGTAAGTCTGTAAATTTATGAGCATTTATAAGTTAAGTATGATATTCTTTTGTAAATAAATAATTAATATTTTTATTTCTAATTTATTTCATGCTTTTTTTTACACCCATCATGTTTTAATTAAATAATATAATATCAATCAATAAAAATCAAAATGTATTGCAGAAAAATATGATGTTCTGATGATGGGGATAAGATCCCAAAACTTTATAAATGAATTGATATGATTGTGGGCGAAAATTAAATGAATTAAAGGAAGTCATGCTCACTGATAAATATAGAAGGACAAACTTGTTTACGATCCAGAAACAAATTTAGCCCTTCTGCTATCTTAAGCAGGCTCGGAAGTAAATTCATTGTTGTTTTTTTCACTGTGTTTTTTTTGTACTTGCGACTTCAGGTGCAATATACGTTCTGTTATTTAAATAATGGTATGAGCCAAACCATCTATAAAAAAAAAACACAGACTTATACTATTCAAGTTAAATTGAAAGTGAATCTAATTGTAATGAAAGTAAATGTAAATTTGGATGTTAAAAAGAAAGATATTGCATTGCCTTCATGTCTTATCTCATTAATAAATGCATCAACTTCACCTATGAAATGTGTTACTTCTGGTACAGAGGGACAATAAGGGTATTGCTATGTTTCTGACAAACTGCTTTTCCAAGGCAGGTGGGGGTTCCAGAAACCACATTTACTCAATTTTATGATCTAATTTAATCTCTAATTCCTATTTCGTTAAAGAAACTTAACTACTTATTTGGCCTTTTCGTGGAGAACACCATTTCCAAGGGCCCTTCTTGCATAGAACATGCTGTTGAATTGGATTGAACATTTATTCCTCTATTAATAAATAGATATATTTAAAATAAAGGAAAGGCATTATTAAAAAAACAATACTTATGCCTTATTATATGTTAAGCTTAAAAAAATAAATATAAGCTTGAGTTAAATAAAATATATTTGCACTTTGCGATCTCGAAAAAATAAAATAAAACTAGTCACCTGATGTACAGTAAGATGTTTAAATAAAAGTAAAGGCTTCTGATATCACTATATACATTTTCATTAAGTAACTAAAAACTAGTTGAGGAAATATTGCTAGTGACCAGATTTATTTGGTAAAACTGTTAACACATACACACATAAATGTTAAAAAATAGGATTTTCTCACTCTCATTTGTCAGCTCATCCTCTGGACTCCTATATACTGGGTCAGATCTTATTAGTTGATTGTCCCTTCAACACTTCTAATTGTCCTGTCTCGACTTTCTCCTAGTTCCATCCCGCTACTCTACTGGATACTCTTTGTTTGAGGCCTTCTGATACCTTTTATCACCCACACCTCAACCACATTGCAATATTGACTACATTTACAATACCTCAATAGGTCTATAAGGACACAAAAACAGTCGTACTATTATCATTTATTTCTTGATTGGAATGAGATTTTGAAGGGATATTCTGGATATCATATTGAAGTCATTACACTATTTTTCGCAAAAAGGACACACGGGGTTATAATTACTTATTGCAGCTGTAGTGTCAATTGAACATTAACATATGCACCAATATGTTATTTGAATAAGAATAAGATAAAATCATTCATATTCCTATATTTGACTGCATTTGTTGATAAAATAATTTTATCTGCATTTATATGTTATGTTTTCCAAATCAATGTGTATTAAAAGAGGTAATATGGATTAATATATATTAAAAGAATTTCATTAAGATGCATTGAAAGAGCTAAAATGCATTGAAGAGATAGGTATTAAAAGAGCTTCATTAATATGTTATAAAAGAGGTAATATGCATTACAGATATATATATTAAAATTAATATGTATTTAAAGAGCTAATAAGTATTAAAGAGATTTACATTAAAATTAATATTTATTAAAAAAGCTAATATGGAAATTCAGTATATCTGGATATGAAGCAAAAAAAATATATAAATGTATTCCTTTTTCGTTTCACAAAAATAACTGAAGAATTCTTTTATGAATTCAATTACCTAATTGAAGGTAATTATTGAAAATAACGAAAATTATATTAATTATTTTGAGTATTTTTTTCAAATGTTTGACATATTAATTATTGTTTAGTTATAATAATACCCTATAGTTATATTAAAGAACCTATGCATTATTTGAAATATTGTGAGCGAATAATAATTTTCATGTAAAATAATTTTAAAATGCTTAAACATATTTATATTAAAAAATCAAATGAAAAATAATCTAATAATACATATTCTCCTCTAGAAGGAAGGGAGAGAATGGAAAAGCGAGTATGAGAGAAGAATTTACAGAGACAGAGGCGAGTATGGCCCGGCATATGAAATATTCTCCAACCCCTCTGGACAACACCGGCAATCCCTCGGCAATACTCGGCAATCCTCGGCTACAAGGCAATGTAGCCGACAATATGGCCGGTCCATACGTAAATATTTGGCTAACATTGCAGCCACACATTGTCCGAAAATATGGCCCGTATAAACGGCCCTTTAGCCAAAATATCAATTATTCAGGTCAAGTATTTCATGCTGGTGACAGCATTTCTTAAAAACATAAATTAATATTTTTCAACATATACTTAAAATTATTATAATTATTAATAAACCATAATTTAATTAAAACGTAAATTAATATTTTTCAACACATACTTAAAACTATTATTATTATTGATAAACCATAATTTAATTAAAACATAAATTAATATTTTTCAACACATACTTAAAATTATTATAATTATTGATAAACCATGATTTAATTAAAACATAAATTAATATTTTTTCCAACATATACTTAAAACTATTATTATTATTGATAAACCATAATTTAATTTTAAATTGATATTTGGGCAAAATTTATTTTATTTATTTATTAACATTCATTAAATTCAGTAAAACCAATTTCGTTCTACCTTATTCTCCTTGTCTTAAGTCACTCTTTTTAAAATAAAAAACTATTACTTTCTGAGGCATACTTTACTATCATATTAATTTAGTTGGAAATGAGACATAAGATTGGTTTAGGAATTTAAAATTCCTTTTGAAACTGTTTTTGTTTGCAAGATAGAGAAATAGTATTTTATTTATTGAACTCAACTCTGCATTAGTTATATTAATATTTATTGAATTAATATTTTATAATTTATTGCATTTTCCTTAAAAAAAGAAAATAAGAACATTTAAAATTTTAACAAGTACTGGCTTGAGTAGTATGTTGAGAATAATTGACATTCTGATTAAGGTGACAGCAGAAACGTTTGAAAATGGCCAATGATTTTGTTTAAGAAAAAAATGGGCCGAAACGTTTCATAATAAAATAATGTTTTAAAATAGAGATTATATAATAGGTTTTTATTAATAAAATAAATGTGGTATTAAATAGTTCTTTTATTCCTTAATCTATACTGATTAATATTATAAATCAAATAAGAATCTCACAATAAGAAATGAAAAACCACAATAAAGTTGTTGATCACAAATAAATCGAATAGTTAGGTGATCCATTAGTAGCAGTCGGGTTGATAATATATTTATTTTTTTCTGATAAACCGTTTTCTGTTATGGAGTAATACAAGGTTTCACACTCTAGGGTAATAGGTACTTGTGCTATGAGTAACCATTCATACCATAAAAAATAATCAAACTCTATTCCGATCCCTGTATCAAATCCGTTACAAGATGAAAACCCATTTTATAAACTTTCGATTTATTTAGCTTTCATCTCAATAAATAAATATGAGACCAAACATCTCTCGATAGAGACAAGCCCTACCGAATCAGTTTCCGTTCTCATTACGGTCTAATGTTGTATTGTGTATGATGGTCAAGCAAATGTGTTTCGTAACGACTCTAATTTTTCAGACCATCTCAAAATCTTTCACTCCTTCCCCTAGTGTGCATAGATTTTCTAAAACCCATTTTCTTGCATTCATTATTTTTAAAAAGTGGTAAATAAAATCAAGAAAGGAAAATCGTTTTATGATAAATGAAATATTAAATTACGATTTTTTTTTTTTTACATATTAGGAACATGAAATAGAAATTTCTCACGGAGAATGTAATCATGTAGGTGTAGATCATGAGTCAATAAAAACATAAACAAATGAGTCAATACCTAAATGATGAAATCAGTTCCAAAAAAGAGGTATGGCATTTTTTCGTAATTGACATTTAAATTTATTTCCTGGGACTTGAACTAAAGGCCTACGGCATCACGTCTTATATTATCTTTAAATTATATCCCCTTCATTCACAACTAGCGAGTACTACTCCCATTTTCTCGTCCTTGATCTTTATATCCTCTGTTTCTAGTACTTGATCTGAAGTAGTTACATGTCTTTTTATTAAGAATTCCATGCCCAGACCCACTTGTTTGTAACAGTGCATCGAAATATATTCCCAATAATCACCCGAGGCGCCTGAAGATATTTTGGCCCAGAGACCTTTTAGCACAGGACATAGTTCTACAAACGGGTTACTTTCAGTTATTTTCCATTGTCGTTTTCGTTTCCAATAATCTGTTTCAGCATATCTTGGTTTTTACGAAAAAATATCCTATGTGCTAAAGACTTTATTTTTCAGTAGACTCTAATAAACAGTTGGAATTATTGGTAATATTTACAATGATTATAGCTAATTTTAATGCTCTGAATAGAGAATAAGTTTTGGTTAATTCTCATTGAGTCTTATTATTCCAAATTAATTTAGACACTGAAAAAGATAAAAGCAATAATATTAAAATCACATGGGATATTTTATGGCACACACAGGATATTTTCTCGTGAAAAGACGATATTATTGGGAATATAGTTGTAAATATCAATAAATATTATTTTTTTTAAATAGTTGGAATTCCAATTATAATAATGGGATAATAGTTTCCAATAAATGCAGCATAATAGCTGATGCCTCATTGTAATGTATAAGGTCATTTACAGGTCTTTCTATGAAATATAATTATAAAATAATAATTGTATTTTCACAGGTTTTTATACATATATGTTTAAGTTATTTTCAATATTTATAATAATTTCATTTCGATAAAAAAACAGAAAAAATTAAATAAAAAAAAACAGGCGGCTGGAGGCAGTGTTGCTGATTATTTGATGTTCTATTTCAATATGAAGTATGAACGTGGTGTAGTGATGAGAATTGACTCATTTAGTCCTGTCCTTGCTTTGGCCAATCGACGTCATCAATAATTTAGTATTTATTAAATTGGTTGATTCGGTATTATAAGGATGATTCTCTGTAAAGGGCAATTTTCTGTGGCAAATTTTCAAAAAAAGTTAGAAGTCTCAAAAAAAAAAAAATAATATTCTTTGACCAATGATCAAGGGAATAAGCCATATTTTTGAGATAGAAATCTTTTTTTATATTAATCATAAATAATAAATCTGAAAAAATAGAATTAAAGAAAATACTTTACAAAACATGAAAAATTTATTTTATAAAAAGGATTTGAAATGTTTTAATGTTATTTGGTGAAGTTTAGACTCAGTTACCATCTTAGTTGTCAGTTCTATGGGCCTATTAACCACCCCGAGGAATTATAGTACTTCCAAGGGATGACCACAACAGACCCACAGTACGGACAACTTAAACTTTCAGGTCGAATAATCAGTATTTAAAATGAATTAATTGGTAACAGAAGAAAAAAAATTAAATAAAAGTTTGAAACATTGAAGCATAGGATTGATATTAATAAAATGTCCTGCTTGCAATACTGGTTGGAAAATTAGGCATGAGGATTATAAAAGAAAAGTTATTTTAAGACAACAGGGTTGTCACAACAAAATGACACCTTATAATAACCGTTCCTACTTATGAATGATGAGAGATTTCTTTTCATTCAACCTCAGGATGGACCTTCTTCTATACAAAGTTCATGGAACGCATATATAAACACAATTTTGTTTTATGAAATGGGTTAATTTTCATTACTATCATCCCAGTAGCTTATTATCTGGGACAGAAACCTTTTAGAACTTATTGTGTATTTTGAAGCCAAGAATTGGGTCTTGAAATCCGAAAGCAGTAGTGGCTATACCCACGGTACGAACTTTTCCATGTTTATGAAAAGGAACTAGCCCTTAAATAATATAAATCACCCCGAATGGTGGCCAATCTGAACATCTGAATATGCTTGTATATAGAAAATATATAGATATATATATAGGATTCCAGAGCGTAAAGTTCTGAAGATATCTACCTCATACATAATAATTACCCTTTTTTTGAGAATCACCCATAAGAATTATAAATGTAGAAAATTCTTAGTTAGTTTTTAGTAATTATACTTAAATTCTTATTTCTTAGTTATATTTTTTAGCAATTTTATGGAATATCCGTCATTAATATGTAGGACATGGAAATCTGGATAGACTTGTATTCTGCTAACGACAGGGCTTTTATGGTTGTATTAGTATTGTGAATATCTACGACACTTGGCCATTCCAGAGAAAAATGGAGTTTCAGGTTGAAGATACTAAACATTTAAGAATGTTTCTAAATGCGAAAACGAAGAAAATCTAGTTTTCTATCAGAAGATTGGTGCTTGAGAGGAATGGCAGATTGGAACTAAGGTAGTAGAGTTTTCCTATTGACTCGCAAATGGTTGGAGCTGGCATTCGGGTTCGGCTTGCCCATGCATTCTCTTACTCTCTACGTAAGCTATGACAATTGTCCATCCGGATTCCCTGCGTTCCTTCTCCCTAGTAAATAATCCCCTGCCTCTCCCTCCTCACCCTATCTCACTTCAAGGAATAGCCAAAATTATAGATAATCTCTCCCTCTGGCCATTTTTGTCTTTGCTATAATATAAATTTTCCTAGAAAACTATTAACATATTTTTATATTTTTTTTTATACAAGTCTTTCTGCGGTTAATTTTACCGTCAGCCGGGGTAAGAATGACCAAACATTTGGGGTTTTCTGCGTCAGTACCGTTCGATTCAAAAAAGGCCCCCCTGGAGTGATTTTTTAGAGTACCTTTTCAGTTATATTTTCAGATTTTTTAGACTAGGTGTGCGAGTGAGAGAACAAAATATGTCCCTGACCATAGAATGGCCACGGCTTGTCTTAAAAACTCACATATTTAAAGGGTGGGGTGAAAGATAAATACCCAGAAAGATAAACTTTTAATCTTAAAAAATTTTAATTTTGTTTTTTATTACGTGTTTTATTTTAATGCTGGATCATTTAAAGAATCGAAACATTTTATTTTTATTCTAATGTTATATTATATTATCCATAAAGTCACATGAAAAATTACAAATAATATTTTTATCTAGAGAGATGTGATGATGAGAGACTCTCTCTGAATCTGAGCTAGCCTAAAACTTGCTTGCCTTCCTAGAAATTAATAAATAAACATAAGAACTTATGAAATTATTCTTCAGGAACTTGTACCGAAAATTAAAAAATGTCTTGTAAATGAATCATAGGTTTAAATAGAAAGAAAAGGAACAAAAAAATTCCATAAAGCAAAACTAGAAAAATTGGAGATCTTAAAAATGTGTCCTCATTGAATCTGAGCTATCCTTTTGTTTTGTTTTTGGTGGATGTTAGCGTTCTCACGATGTTTATCTTTTCAGCGGCAGCTATTTCCGGATTCTCAGGTCGAGAATGGCCATAAATCCATTAACCCATATCCATCCTACAAATGAATCGAACTTTGGCTTATATTAGAAAATTTTCATTGTGTTCACAAAATAATTAAAAAAAGCTTACCTTTCTTCACAGAAGGAATTGTTCCAGCACCTAGGCAAACGGTACTAGAAAACAATTAAACAATCGGTTTAAAAAGATAGCTATAGCACAATAAAAATTATGCAGCAGAGCAAAATATACTTAATTTTATTTTCTGCATGGAAATGTTAGAATAAAATTATTGAAAGCATATATAGTTCTATACAATTACCTAAACTCACTTAAACCACTGCTGAATGAAAAAAACATTGAGCGGGAAGATTTTGAGAACCAAATTCACCTTTTCCCTAATTGTGGCCATTATCGCCCCTTTGACCATTCTCGCCCCTTGACCATTTTCACCCCGGTTGACGGTATTTTTAAATTGGTAATAACAATGTATTGTATCTCATTAAAGAGACAAGTTGTGACTAGAATATAATTCACCGTAACCGAACCATTAATCCTTTAACAAAGCAGTTACTCAATCATCTTCTAGAACTGTGCTTAGTCCATTTCATAACTAACTTTTCGGTTTTAGGACAAGAGGTGGACGATCTGCTAATAACTGATTCAAAGATCTGATTTTGGTGAGTAAGTGATCGGTGATTCTGAAAAATAGACTAAACACCCACCCGTCCGGTACCATTCTTTGTACTGAGCGCTGAGGTTAGTAGCTTATAATCACTAATTTTTTGAGTGATGAATGGATTTTGGAATTTTAATATAATGCAATATTTGTATTATTATAAAATATTTACTTCAACTATATAGCTGCCAAAACTAGAGATCCAAAATTAAACTCTCCATCAACTCCAAAATCTGCCATCAAAAATGTTTCGAATTCACAGCAGTATTTCATCCAAAGAAAATTACATAATTTTCTCTGATCCATTTAATGCGTCCGGGTGTATGTGCTTTCACGCACACTGACCGCGAAAATCATAAAGCGGATCTACTTGTAACTTTGAATTTAAGCTTCTTTTGGGCTTATGATGCAGTGTGAAATTTTGTTTCAAAACTTTTCCAAAAAAATTTAACTGAATCTTATTATTTTTTTTTTCAAAATATCGCGACAGATTTCGTAGTTTTTAAAGGGTTTGGATATAGTTGACTTACGAGAAATAATTTCTGATGAATTTAGAATGGAACAACGTACTATATTATTTTGTTTATTATATCTTTAGGCTAACTCAATCGTGTCATTTGTGTACCTCTAGTTACGAATGTTTTATAACTTGGTTCGATTACCGATGGCTCAGGTAATGTTTTGACATTCTACCTGCTGTTTGATATTATTCCGTTTGCAAGGATAACTACCAACAACTCTATAGAATGCTCAATAGATCGCCATATCTCTCATCCGAATTAATTATTGGAAGTTGCATATCCATTTCAGGTAGTATATATTACAAGATTATTAGGTAGGGGATTATTAGATTTACGATATTATAAGGGATTTAGAAAGAGTTCGGTTATCGATTAAAGGCTATGTTAGCGGGCTCGAATCTGTAAGTATTTCCCAGGGCGGGTCCGAGTCCAGCGGCAGTTAAAAAATTATTTTCTGTTCTACCAGCCGTAAATTGAGTTTGGGGTCGGTAGAATATTCTGATGCACAACAAGCCTCTGAAATCTGGAGACCTAACCCTCAATGAGAAAGAGGAAAAACGTTGATTGAGCGTATTCCTAACAACATTAGCTCCATGTGAAACCATTGTTCTGCACTCAGTACATTCTTATAACGCACTGATTCCATGTCTCGTAGTCAGGTGAAATGGTTCTGATTTTATGGTATTTACGGATTTTTGGATTGAGTGGTCCTTTAGCGCACATATTTTCACTAAAATTGTTTGCAGTCACATAAGGCACTGAAACCCTTAGGTCATTAAAACCCACTAGTACCTTCGGCGTATAAACTGCCATTGGAACTTTTCAATTCCGTACAACAGCAGGTGTCATTTCAATGTGTCCTAGGCCAAAAAGAATGCCACCACCGCTAGATTTTACTCTTAGATTTAAGTCAGTTTCATAATATTGTGTTCACTAAATAGTTCTTTAGTGGTTTAATATTTCAGAGGGTTTGCTGATCTGTATCAGTTGTGATGATTGGTCCGATGGCGTGCTTTTTGTGTTTCTCGTTGTCTGCTATAAGACCAAGTATGAAGTTTGGTGACAACGGAGATATCCTTGTGAGTGGCTCTTAAGAAAGAGGAGAGTATCGAACCCCGAAGCTGAAGAGACGCCGCTGATAGAAAACCTATAAGGGCTATAGTGTAGCCGCTATGAATGTATATTAGTTGGAGGGGGCGCGGAACCATTAGGTCCACCCGGTGCTGTAATGAGAGAGGCCAGCTTTCATTTCTGGGGAATGCTTAATACAAGCCGTGCACGTAACGGCATAGAACTTGGCGGATCCCTCATTATAAAACTGCCGACTGACCCGCAACCATCCGGTGCCATATCGTCGCGGTGGACGTCCGCACTTCCTTTTATCCTTGTCTCCTCAGTTTGGGAGTCTCATCTGTGAAGGATTTCTTGAAAGAAAGAATATGATGTAACGCCCCAAACATTACTCAGCTTTTTACTCCGCTTTACCTATATATGAAATATATAATACCTAAGGGGGAAGTATTGCCATCGTGAAATATTAAATAACCAAGTCTCGCAAAATGTCTGTGTGTGTTTGTGTATATTTTAACAATTACGTATTTAAGGTAGATATATGCCTGGGATATATGTCTCGGAACATGAACTTTTTCGCTAAAATAGATTCTCCTGAAGTGCAACTTAATATCATCGATTTTAAACTTTCCTCGAAAACAGCTGTAACGATTTGATGAAACATGCTTACAGTCTTCTCCATAATGTCCTTAAACTTTTCATTCATGTAGTGCATCACCAAAAAATGCAGGAAAAAAAGTCATGACGAAAAGACAATTTTATTTGCGCATAACTCAGAAAGTATGAATTTGATGGCATATTATGTTCATAATTATATGAAAGGTAATTAAGTTATCTAAAAAATCAAAAACAAAAATTATCTCAATCGGATCGATATCAGCAAAGATACAGCGTATTTACTACAATAACTTTGAGTCTGAACCTAGATGGAATACAAGTGCGTCCAATGGAACACAAGACGGATATGACTAGCTATTCAACAATACGCTCTGTTCTCAACATTGTTGACATGTTTGGGGTTAAATTAATTAATTATTTTTTTAAATATCTTATGTTATAAATGTTCTAGAGTTTATCCTGATTGAAAAACAAAATTTTAAGCTTAATGAACGTATTTGGGGTTCCTCATAAGCTTGAGGATAGACGGATTTGGGTTCCTCATAAGCTTGAGGGTAGATGGATTTGGGGTTCCTCATAAGCTTGAGGATAGACGAATTTGGGGTTCCTCATAAGCTTGAGGGTAGATGGATTTGGGGTTCCTCATAAGCTTGAGGATAGATGGATTTGGGATTCCTCGTAAGCTTGAGGATAGATGGATTTGATCGAAATAGTAAATGATGATATCGATACCATCGAGGCATTAAGACGTCTTAATTTCAGAGAAGGTAGAGTTACAAATTAAGTAGATTTCATGATGACTTCTGACTTTCAAAATTATGGGCCATTCTTAATTAAAAAATTGATCTTGATTTCTCATACAGCATGAATATAATTAAAAGTAAGCTCTGGAATCATTTTTAATTTTATTAAAATTAATACTTTCAGTTATTTGTTTTACGGTTATATTTTATATTTTTCTTTATGCAATAATATTATTATTTTGTTAGAGCAATGTTAAAAAATTAGGTATATCTGTTTGTCGTTCTTTACCACCTGTAATTGGGCACTTTTGTCTGTTGGTGAAACTTTGTCATTAAACAAAATAAATAAATATCGGAAAATATATTTTTGTATTTTCATATATTAATTTCAATTTATGAGAAATTGCATGGGTAGGAAAAACAAATGCAAACAGAAAACCATAGATACTTATCATCATCTATAATCATGAAAAAAGGAAGATAATTCCTCGAAAACTTCTTAGAAAAGGATTGTTTCAAAGAGTTTTTCATTTATTCCATTACCACCTTCTATTCCAATCTCAATTTAATTTTAATCTTCCATTTGAACAATCTTTTCTACATTTTAATTTTTTTTTGTTCTAAATTTTCCACAAAAAAAAGTCTGCTAAGTTGGCCAGTGTAGCTTCCTCGCCATTGCTATTGAGTATATAAGCAAAAACAAATGCAAACAACGAATGTGTAAGAAAATAAACAAAATTTAAAATTTTAATCGTTTATTTCGACATATTTTGGAAAATAACACAATTCATATATATATAATATAGAATTTGATGTAATTGATACATAACATAACCGTTTGTACACTAGTCTCCAACAATCCTCCAACTCAGGGAAAAATCGAATGAGCCGTTTACGAAAAATAGGTATGTCAAATAAAATACGTTTGATCATAGGTAAGCGAAATTGGTGGATGGAATTCGATGAAATTGATATGGAACCTTCTAAATACCGAAATTGGAATTAAGGTGGTAGGTATTATGCCCATAACATGGATTTTGACGACAGACAGACTCGGAATCAAATTTGTTCCTTCATTTCAAAAACATAAAATGCGAGTGGAAATTTTCGATTCTTAAGTTCTTATACTGGTTTTCACAAAATAAGAAACACTTCTATAACTATTTATTTATTTTCTTTAAACATGTTTGAGTATAAAACAAATAATCATGCGTTATGATGATACATGTTTTATACATACAAAAAATGTTTTAACTTTGTTCGTTTTAACTTTTACAACACAGTTTTTTAGTAATACGCTTATATTATATTATATTCTTGTAAAATACCTATTTTCAGCTTAATTTATTTTTATGTTAAATCTTTTCTTACAACATCAACATTGGGTTTCACTTCATCGTCAGAATTCATGTTCCTGCCTCTTAATGGGTTTTGGAGACTGCGAAAAAGGTGATAATCCTAAGGCGCAAAGTCAGGAGAATATGGTGGATAAGGAATAATTTCCCATGCAAGTCCTTCAATTTTTGCATTTTTTTTTTTTCAACATGGGGCCTCGCATTGTTATGGTGGAAAAATTGCCTCGTCTATTGATAAGTGAGGGGCCTTTTTCCTCAATTGCCCGCTTCAATCGATCCAGCTGATCACAGTAGAGATCTTTAGTGATAGTTTGGTTAAGATATAGGAATGCGTGATGAAGGATTCCTTCCATATCCCACCAAACAGACGTCATTGGATGAAGTCCTTCTCTCGCTTCTGTTCTCGGTGTTTCTCCATGGCTTGACAACTGTAGCGATAACCTATAGAGATAGAGATAACTGTAACCACTAGCGACCGTTTAATATGGCGATTGATAACCCACTTTTCATCTCCAGTTACTATCCTATTTAGATAAGGTTCTTCATCTAAACGGAAGAGGAGAGAAAAGCAAGTGTCCATCCGTTGTTGCAAATTAGCGACGCTTAACTCGTGAGGGACCCACTCTCCTAATTTCGGCACCTTTCCTATCAGCTGCAAATGACGGTGGACAGTATAATGTGCTGATCCACGTTTTTCTGATAATTCTTCAACTGTTACAACATGATTTTCTTTAATAGTATTCTGCAGGAGTTCGTCATCAAGCTCTATTGGTCGACCTGTCCGAATCTCGTTTTAAAGTTTGCGGTTTCCCGCTCGAAGCTTTTCAAGCATCTGCACTTACCGTTCTCTAATTATGTTTTCTCTATATATTTCTGCAAGTTTTATTTAAGCACAGACTTACTAACTTTCTCTTACAAAAACATGATAAATAAAAGAGTACGTAATGCTATAACAAACAAAATATGTAAGCACAACTTAATTGTAAACGAGGGATTAGTAATATCAACATAAAGAGATAGATTTTTAAAAGCTGACGTTACTTATGATATGACCTGATAATAGCAAAATAATAAATAAGAAAACAAAAAATAATAATAAACTACATAAAATAAAATTAAACATAAACATCTTAAGCGCAAGCATAGTACTTATATACACTATTCACAATCAGCATGGCCCTCGCCTATTCAACCCCGAGCATGGATGGCTTGTCTCTCCACTAATGGGTGGGAAATCAGGATTCTCGGATATTCCAGCGCTTCTCTCTCAATCGCGTCACGGCATTGAAAACCAATGGAGATTAAGCGAGGACGCTATAGCTTGAGTGGAGGATCTGACCATTGCCAGAACTCCAATATACATTTTAACAATAAGTCTTGGGGCCACTGCCGTTTCAACCTTCGAGGAGGATTGTAGGGATGGGTTGAGCTGGATAGGGATCGTCCTAAAGGATTAGGATGATGAATAAGGTTCTAGTGAAACTTGGAGGATTTGGATGGAATGAGGTCCAAAACAAAGGGGATATTCAGGACATGAGGTCGTGAACTGTTGGTCACATAGTATGGAGAATTGACTATTTTTCGAGGGACTTTGGACTGAAAGGATTGGATGCGCTTGATGTTCGAAAATTTAGCTTTCCTCCAAAGTTCGACCCCATAGGTTCAGATAGGTTTCAGGATTGTCTTGTAAAAAGATTGTCTCTGATTGTTTTCCATTGAAAGCTGAGATTTTCTATTTACTTTGGTCAAATCGTCGGCTTAGCTTTTGTCTTTTAAGTCTAGTATGCGGGTTCCATGTCAGTCTTCTGTCTAGGAGGAAGTCATGATACCGGTCTGTGTCTGAGAAAGGAAGCGGTGTGGAGTTAAAATATAAAGGCGGAGTGTGAACGTGACATGTTTGCATTTAGATTCATTTACTTCTATTTGCCAATTATTACAGCAGTGTTCGATCAGTGAAAGGTGCCTTTGCAGGTTCCAGGATCTGAGTTGGATGATAAGATGGCAGTAACATCAGAAAATGTTGCCAAGAAAGTATCGGGATGAATAGCAATATCAGCTGTAAATAAAATGTAGAGGACTATCTATCTATCTATCTATCTAGAGGACGGATCCCAAGACGCTGTCTTGAGGAACACGGGTCTCAACTGGATAATGGTTGAAGAATTCTGTGCCACGTCGGACTCGAAGGAGTGGTTAGAGAGATATGATCGGACTGTTTGCATTCTAGGGCTAAGGAAATATGATCAAAAACTCTCAGTCCTTGTTGAACACTGAAATGTTTTTAAAGAAGTCCGAACTGATGGGAAGGAAGATTTTAAAATTCTAGTATGGGTTGGATTCGTTTAAGAAGGATCTTTTCGAATATTTTTGAGAGGAGTGAGAGTAGGGTAATTTGTTTATAAGATGTCATGTTGTTATTAGGTTTACCTGGTTTTAGGAAAAGGGTGATAGTGGAATGTTTCCATAAGAGACGAAAGTGGGTGGTTCGTAGGATGCAGTTGAAGATGTATGCAAGGAACATGACAGCTTTAGGTGGAATTTTTCGAAGGTTCTGAAGGGTAAGAAGATCGTATCCAGGGGATTTACGGGGAGTAAGTTTTTGTAGAAGATATTTGACCTAGGAGGGATTCACAGTTTTAGGAGGTAAGGAGAGTGCATATCCAAATCATCAATGCCAATCTTTTTTCCGATCAAGCGAATGATGAGATGCCCGATTATAATTATTCACAATCATAATACTAATTTAATGATCTTTATCTTGTGGCCTCCAGAATTTATGTGATATTTTCTGCCTTAGGTGGCTTGGATGCACTTTGAGCAGTCTGCCATCTTAGCGGTCCACAGCCACGTCATAACACGCAACCCCCGGATCACGGTTTCTCATGAAAATCACAGAACTTGGAACTTGCACATTGCCGATGTGAAGGAAGAAGATGGAGGTCGGTATATGTGCCAAATCAACACTGCAACAGCTAAGACTCAGTTTGGTTACTTAAGTGTTGTAGGTAAGTCAACCATTATTGAAATAATTTTGCAAAAACAGCTCAATTATATTAATTAATTAATAACTAATAATTATTATTAAATAATTAATAAACTATAATCTATGGACACAAATAATAAAGATAAAATTAACAAAGAGAGACAACTAATATAATTTACCAAACTGGTTGTATAGACTGTAAAATAACTAATAATAATTGAGATAATTGTATACAAACTTGTTAGATTGGACCAATAAAACAAAATTTCTGAAACAGAATCAGCAAGCATATAAGTAATTGTAATTCTAAAATTATAATAATAAATAAAACCTCTTGTCGTATGCATAGCACTGAATGCAAACACAATTCTGATTTCAATATTACTAAGATAATACCAACATAAAATATCGATAACAAAAGAAAAATTCTTGAATCCATATACATAACTAAAAAAATAATTAGAATCTTCAATTTTCAATGTGACACTAATGGTCTAAATTATACGTATGTGTACATAATAACTAAATTAAAATTTTAATGTATAATAATATATAATTATATTAACTTTATATCGTTAGCTTAGAAGAAGAGTTCTACAAGTTAGCCTAGGGTTTATTGATGTCCCTAACTCATTTTAATACATAAAGTCGGACATTTACTTACAATTAGTCAATACTACTTACATTTTCTATTCTACAAAAAACGCTAATCTTCCTTTTTTGATCATTTAAATATGAATCGTTTAGTAAGTTGTGGCAGCTTTTCATAAAAACTAAAATAAATTATTGCATTAAATATTGAGACTAAAAGTCTGACATTCTTTTTTATGAATGGCAGCTTTCAAAGCAAAAAAAAAAAAAGAAGAAAACTTTTGTATACAAGCTACTCCCGATATAAGCGATATAGGCAAATAAACAACTAGTATTTTCATTACAAATTATTAATTTATTAATAATTTTTTTTTTAAATATATGTATAATTGTGAATGTTATGCATAATAATTAATTACTATAATAGACATATGCAAGCATTAATATAAAATTACCTTCTTCTTTGGAGTTTTACCTTAACTGCGAATAACTCAGTAGTAGCCTTCCCAACATAAGTTGTGAGTTTCATCATATAAATCACATAGGAATTTTTTTTGTCTAACTTATTAAACCAATTTTTTTCTTTATGCACATTCAACATACTATTACTTAATCTATTCCGAACTTTTCGAGAAAATTTAATCATGTATAGAAATTTTTATGTTCATTATAAACATATTTACATTAAATTTAAGACACACACAAAAAAGGAGCCACTTTGTAATTTATCCTACCTATTATTTCTCATATCTATTTTTCACTTTAATTATTTTATTTATTTATCAGGAATTGTTCATTTGTTTTAGTTTTATTTAAAAAAGAATGTTTAGTCATACTATTTTTGTAGCTTTCAACTATGGCTAGTAATGCGTTGCTGTATTTTATTTATATAAAATGTTACAATTTTTCAACTACAAATATTGTGCATTGATTATTTAATTTCATGAGTGATTGTGGTGAGATAAAAAAAAAAAAAAATACAAAATAATATTTTCTTTGTTTTATTTTCAGGGGACGGAATAAAGTTGTTTTTTTTTTCATTTTTATTAGAAAACGTGTGATTTTCAGTTTACAACCATTAACTGTACAGACGGTATCATTCAACACAAGATTGGTTAATCATTTCGTCACTAAGCAAAAATCAGGGAACAATTTATCTGTTAGGAGGAGGAGGGGACGAAATAAGAAACCTTTCGAAAAGTTTTTATTTGCCATTATTTTTGCTTATGACCTGAATATACGGAAAGAATCTCTCTCCAACTCTCCAACCTAATCCCAGCCTAAATGACAGCAAAGGCGACTGCCCTGTTCCAGTGTAAGAGGGCAGTTAAAGGATGAGTTGCAGATGGGCAAGTATCCTCCACGGCAGAGCTAAATCCAAGCCCCTGTTTCCTTTTGTTCGAAATATATCCCAACCTCCTTCCTCTGGTCGACACCTCACAACGAATAGCCCCCTTCGCAGCCGATTTAGCAAGATATACTACAAAATATGTTACTGCTAGGGGTTCTAGCTCTGTAATACTTGCTTGTTAATATTAGGTTATAGTTCAATTTTGTAAAAGCGATCGAAGCGATTTTTAACATCAAAATTATTATAATAAAAATAAATTGTAGATTACAGAAAAATTGTATTTGAGGAATCACCTAACTGTGGACCGAGTCATGCTCGGAAATCATAAAATTTAATTAGTTGATGTGTATCAAAAAAATTACAGTCATGTACTTGACAATAATTTTATTACTCTATTAGATACAGTGCAATGCCGATACAATCTAGATGTCAAAATATGTCTAAATATTCAAACATATTAAAGGTAATGATCAGGACATATAGTCGTTCCTATGCTAAACTAACGAATATGAAAATTCTTTCTTTTCATGAGAGTCTAAAATCCCTCGTATCCTTCTGCCTATAAGGGGCACATTCGAGAATTTAAATTGTTTCTGTTGGTGTTGCATATACAAAAATTAAAAATATAGAAGTTGGCACTTATACAGAGAAGGGTAGAACGGTTTGTTCACTCTCCTGAAAAGTAGTGATTTTCATATCCGTAAGCTTAGGCTCCTAACCACGATATATCCGCCCAAAAATAATCAAACTTGTATGTTGGCAAGTAACGCTGGTCCACGCTAGTCAATTCTGTCATCAGGTCACCTAACATAACTTATGTATTTCGTATTTTTAGCCGATTAAGTATTATTTTCAAAGTCTTACAAGCATTGACCTGTTAATTATAGTAAGAATGCAATTGAATAAACAATCGGCCAATAAAAAGGTGGTTGAATTTACCAATAGAAAAAAATTAAATTATCAAAGGTGCCCCTTATACATAGAAGAATGCAACAGTTTTTTTCCCTCCTAAAAATTAGTGATTTTCATATTCGTTAGTTCAGCGTGGGAACGATGGCATGTTTCTATATCATGGATAGGAAGGTGATATTGAATTTAAAATTGTTTGTGGTTTTTTTTACTAAATAAGAGTTTTTCTAGGGGAAAGGATTACGCCAATCAGTTTATCAGGCCCTTAAACCCTTATTCAAATATATTAAGCAAAATCATTCAGCGGGATTTAGAAATCCATTTCGTAGACAGGCAGAAATTTCACGCATTAGAGTCGGCTTGGGATTTTGATTGCACGAAAAAGATATTAGTTCTACCTACTATGCTAGAAGCTACCGAGACCACATTCTTTCCAGAAACCTCGAAAGATAATTTTTGGGATCACAAAAAAAAAATTAATTGTTTATATTTTTATTACATTTGATTACGTGTCCCCTGATCAATATTTAAGCAAGGTTAAATGCCTGCGCCGAAGAGAGTATCTGTTTTTAGATATCAATAAGGAAATCGGCTCTCCTCTTGGCCAAATTGGGTGCGTTGAAGAGAAGCTGGCGCAATCCCCAGTGAGCAAGGTCTCTCACAACTGGCTTTTGCCTTATTTATTGCGGTTATCTTTTATTTGTTTTATCTTCTTATCATCCACTCCAGAGCCACATCAACCACTCCAGCTCTGTTTGGTGACTAGAACCCTCTGCTGGAGCTAGAAATATGAGACCTAATGAGTGGCACCTCCTGAAGATCCTTATCATGAAATCCTCAATCCGTCAAAGATTTTCGAAGAAAATGAAGGAAAAAATGTATAAACTTTTTTTAGTTTCAGTAACCTTTACTGTTCCTTTGAGTTTTTATGAGTTTTTATCATAATAATAATTACAGACATAGGAGCTACAATGTGCTAATTTGCGTGCTGCCCGATCACATCATCAATAATTACAATAATTACAGACATAGGAGCTACAATGTGCTAATTTGCGTGCTTCCCGATCACATCATCAATAAAAGAATTGATGCTGCATTATTTTATTTTTTTGGTTTCAAAAAGGCTTACAATTCTACTGACCGCAAAAGGTAATATCATATATTGATTTAAGAGGTATTACCAAATAAGTTAGTTAATCTAGTTAGAGTGTGAATGTCCGAAACATTAAATAAATTTCGAAAAGTCCGTACAGATTAAAAACAGGAAATTTTCGTTTTCCCAGTTTTGCTTAATTTAGCACTGGAATAGGTAATCAGAAAAGTAATACGTATCGAGAATAGTTTAACTCTGGGTTTTTAAATAATAAACATATATTTAAAATGTTCCAATAGGAACTTCTATTAACAGAACATTTATAAAAAAAGTTTTGGCAAGAACTTATATTAACAGAACTTTTTATCAACACATTTTAATGATATAAGTTCTTAAGAAACTGTTTATCAAAAGGTTCATTTGTGTAGAACGTTTACGTTAACATCTTAATTGTAAAAGTTCTTGTAAATCAGTTAAACTGAAACTTTTTTAAAAAGTTCAATAACTGTTTCGAGCTCTGCTTAATACATTATCTCTAATTCAAATACAAACCCAAAATGGTTTTTTGTTATCATATCCATGAGTTAATTTATGTTCAATAAATTATTAGCATATTTTTACCTGAAAAAGCTAAGTGGGCGAATGCATATTTATTAAGTAATAAACGATTGAAGTAAATAAAATAGAAACATAAAATTGTAATAAAAATAAGTACTATATTTATATATATTTTTTTAATTACTTTTTTATTTTAAACTTTAATTTTTAATGCACTTTATTTATTTAACGAATTCGCGGAAACCACATTGAGAACCACTGATCTACAACTACGTTTAATGCTATTAATAATTGGTTCTTTGAACACCTAGATAGTAATTTATATGGTATATCTATTTTTATTCTAGAAATACTATTATATACTATATACTAAATTATTATTCCATTATTCAAAAGTTCATTTGAGTATAGAACATATCCATCAGCAATATTGCCGCTACTTGTCACCAAGGCGTTGCGTGTATATCAAACCCGCAACGCTGTCCTGTCCTGCGTAATAGAATAACTAACCCTCGAGGCGTTAGCTTTATTGTATGCTTTAAGCACATAAATGTCAGTGCTGTCATTGTTGACTTTGTAATTCCTTTTTAGTACACTATATTTTTAAACTATAGCTACAAAAAATGTATAAAAAAATAATCGAAGAATTATATATAATTATTAATATTATTTAAAATAATATTTAGTAGCTGTTTCATCTTGGTCTTGTTTGCGTATTAAATATAAATAACATAGATTCACTGTGAAACGATAATCTATAAATATTAGAAGAAATCTATCTCTATTAGAAGAAAATTCATAATCTTTTGTGGTGTTTTAATAATACTAATAAAACAATGAGACAGCAAACCCGGATGTTCGAAGCTGATACCTCTATAAACACATATAAACTATTTCTGTAATTATATTTATAATATTTTTCTAGAATGTTTTTAATTTGTTACATCTGAGTTTAATATTTATTTTAGTATAGTTGATGTTTTGTTTTTTCAATATTATTTCGTTTTTTTCCATAATTTTTACATAAAAGTAATCAGTTTCTGATTTATTCTTTTAATGAAATCCATTGTATAGTTTACAAATTCAGAATTAACAATTATTTTTATTGTATCTCTTTCAATATTTTAACGATTGGTGTTGTTTCAACTATTCAATTTAGTTAGTTATTATATATATAAAAGTAAAAATCTGAATAGAATTGTCATTTTTAAAACTGACACAAAAATATTGGTCAACTTTATGTTAATGTAAATTAAAATATTAAATAACAATTAAAAAGTTCAGGTGCAATTAATATAATAATCAAAATATATATGAGTGGGGTGTGGAGTAGGACTAAAATATAAATTTAATTTATAGATAATTTAAACTAATAAAATTATGGTTTAAGAATTATTGAAATAATGACAAGTTAGAAAACTTATAATAAATAGAAGATTTTGACATGAAGAATTTTCGATATAGTTAATTTAACAAATAATTAGCCCAACATATAAGTTGTTAAAATTAATGTAAGTGAAATGTTAAGCCTATTCTCATAATATATAAAAAATAAAAATAAAAAAGCATACAAAAATATGCTAGAGAACTAGGATGAATCAACATGTATAATAAGGAAAACAATATAATTGGTGCAATAATAATAAAAAATTCTAAAATTTTATTATTTGAATTTATTTTTAGATTAAACAATCTCAAAATGGGCACAGAGCCTGAAACGTTGTTGATATGTTGAAGTGTTTTAGTAATAAATATTAATCTAAAAGGTTAATCAAGTGAAATTTCTTGAATGGTATTATAATATTACAAATTATATTATAATATTGTAAATTATATTATCATATAATGTTATAAATTACCCTTTTGATCATTAGTATATATAATTGATATTTCCTTGACTTGGCAGAAGAGTGCCACAATACGATAATTTTCGTCTTTCCTTTTTTTGCTTGGAAAGCTGCCATTCATGTATATTTCTTTCAGAAAAAATATCAGATTTTCAGTTTCAAGATTTACCGCAATAAAAATGTTTTTATTTTTCTTATGAAATGCTGCCACAATTTAATACAAGTTTCATATTTAAATAATTAAAAAATGAAGATTAACTTAAAAAATAAATAAATGTAAGTAACGCTTCTTCTGTAAAATTCCACTTTTTCGTATTGTGGCACTCTTCTAAGCCAGCGATATTTTAAAAACTGTTCTATTTAGGTTTTTAATTATTATGCTGTTTATATACAAATGTGTATACAGTGTTTGGATGCATATACATATTTTACTTTTTATTAAAGAAATTAATACCGATTAGGCCGGCCTCTTTGCTAATTGTTATAATTGAAAAACTCCAAACAGAGCCTTTATTATCTCAAGTAGCAATTGATAACTAATCGTTCAAAATTTCGCTAATTCTGGCACGATCATTATTCAAAACCACAAAATCAATTTGATACTGATTTGAGATAGGAAATTGCTATGTTTAATGTAGGTTAAGTTGAGCTTGATATATATTTAGCTGCTAATATATTAGTCTATATATAGGGATACAATTGGGCAATCATTGCGGATGATTATCCCAAAATTATGTAAGATTATGAATAAATAGGAATTACTTACTTTGTCCTCTAAATTGGATACCTTTCCAAGGGCCTGATTTGTGGTTACCATTATTTAATAATTAAACAAGATAATGCTCCTACTTTTAAGTTTAATAATAATGCTAATCAAATTTACTGCTATCATACTTGAAATATGTTCAAATTAATAATGGGCATGGTTACTAAAGAACAACCTCCTTTCTAACATTTATCTTTATTCCTCAAAATTAAAATAATAAACTATTACAATAAACGGTTAACCATGGAATGATTCAGACTAGACCTAGCCGTTAACTGTTCTAACATAAATCTCTTATCTGTAATAATTGGTGTTGATGGACCCTCAGCATCTCTCCATCGGGTTCCCCTGCATATCTTAAGTCATGGAGCCAGAGCATCTGTCATCTTCAGAGGAAGACCTAGTAATTGTTCCCCATGTTCAGCCCTCAAGCCTGATCAGAGAAGAAGTCCTGAGTCAAGCGAGATCAGAGATGGAGTACTTTTTTTTCCTGCCTCCTCGGCTTCTCCCCCTTTCTCTCTTGTTCTTCCTAACTGGGGGTCGAAGACGTTGTTCGTTGGTTAGATCCCCGACACCCTTGTCATTATTGGCCGAATAGTTTTATAGAGGGAGGAAATTATGGGATTTCAACGGATGGCTCCACCCCTTGTTCTGACATCTCCTGAGTGGTCCGAATTCCGCGAATGCATTAAGATAGCTCTAATCGAATGACACCCTTCCCAGGCCGCCTCCATTTTTTCCTCGAGGCCAGCCGGTACCCAAGGGTGACTGTTTTCATAAAATTGATTAAGTCTTTCAAGACAAACCACTTCTCGCCTTTGTCACACTGCCCACTTCTCGGTAGCTTTTTAAATTAACTTACTTCTTATATAAAAGCTGTGGTGACATCTGTCATCGCCTGTCAGTTACCTTTCTACCTACCTGCTCGTCCCTTATTATTTTTGTTCGCACCTGGTGCTGGTTATGTAATATAAGGATAATATTGTCCAATATCAATACATATTAACATCACACTTAAACATCTTTATAAAGTCTAGCCGAATATTGATAGTTTTAATAAAGAGACAGTGACTCCTTAAAAGTTTAGATTATAATTAATAAAATCAAATAAATCCAGTACTTATAAATTAGGCAAGAACCTTCCTACACTTTTTAGGTGTAACTCTTTTTTTTGTGTGTGTGTGTGTGTGTGTGGTAAAGTCCAGCGGGTATTTGTTAAAATTCATTTGGGTTTGTAGCGCGGCAGAGGAGGGTTGGATTGGAGTTGGCCGATGGTGTGTACTTTTTGTTTCCGACTGGAGCTAACCGGTAGCTGGCTCTAAAAGTAAACATAGCAAGTCCCACAATGGATATTGTTCTTGGCTCATCTGGCCACGCGCCACGAGCCAGGCCCAAAAATGTTTCCAAGTCAAATACCGCTAGAGCATTGTTACCTGCTGGCTGATCTGATTCATTGGATTAATATAGCATTCCTCTTTTTACTCCGATGGTGACATCCTTGGCGGTTAGAGTCGGTCCGATTTTTCTTCTCGTATTTCATGTCCACACTCTGTGACTCCGGGTTTTTGGTCATGTAACGCCGCGTTCATAAGCTGAAGGAAACAAAAACGTTTGTAATTATAGTTGACAGAACACGTTTTTTACTAAAACTATATATTTTTTTAATTTTTATTTAAGTTCTATTTAAAAATAATACATGCTGCCACACTCGAGGGCAATAGGTATAAGGACTGTAAGGATCCATTTATACCATATATGTAGAATAATAAATTAAAGTAATAAAAAAAATTGTTGTTAAATGAATCTAAAACTAAGGATATGCTAATTAGGGATTGATAAATTATTTGCCACTTCTATAAATTTGTTTTATTGAAAACTAGTTTCGAATGTTATACATTCATCATTAGTTCTAAAAACACACAAAAAATTCAAAAATAAGCAATTCAAAATATATTTTGGTATTATTATACATATTAAATTAGATGTAATATAAATCAAAATTATAAATCATTATTGAATTATGAATTTAATTATGACAAGAAATCAAATACATATTGGTACTTACCAAGGTTTAAATGCATTAAATCAAACAGAAATAATATATCAAACCAGTTTGTACTGGTTCCTTCTCGCATTGTAATAACACTGAAAGAAAGGTAGGTAGGATGTTTATAGGTAAACGGTATAAGGGTCGGAGTTTTTCCAGTAATGCCGGTGAGTAATTGGTTTTTCTGTTATAGGTGGGAATAAATTTAAGACTAGTTTTCAATAAAATAAATTTTTAGAAGTGGCAAATAATTTATCAATCCCTAATTAGATTGATCCTTATATACCATCATGCGGATGTCAACTGACTAAGGATATGCTGTGCAATCCTAAAAGAGGATACTATCTAGAGGGGAAATAAAAATCGGAGACTTCATCATCGAGGAATTTATTTACCTAGGAACACAGTTGAACTCGATCAATAATATACAACCGGAGATTCAGCGTCGGATTATGGGTGCCAATAGGTGATATCATGGGCTTCAGAAACTCCTGAGAAGCAATCCCCTCTCTAGGACAAGCAATATACGATCCTACGATATACCATAATTAGGACTGTTCTCAAATTTTCGTCGGATACTGGACGCTGACTTTATGAATCTCTATTACCGGAATCTGGCTCGGGTCGGTGACAGAGGCACATTGGGCCCTCGATTGTCTTTTCCATAGGTGGTTTCTTGTCATCCGATTTTTCCGGGTGTGGGCCAAGAGAGGCTATGGATCGATTTTTGAACTTTTGTGGAAATTTACCGAAGATATTGGCCAGAAACAGGAGATAGAGAAAGCGGCGAGCGACCGAGACCAGACTTCTTATCTGAGGTAAGGTCCGTACCTGCAGGCTACCGCCTCTCTCCTGCTCCAGCGGCTCGGCCAAGGCCAGTGTCGTCTTATCAATCCCCGCCACTGACGTCTGTCTTCGAAGGAGCCAGGCTTCTATTGTAATTTTATCCAGTTATATTGTTTTTCAATTTTATTGTAGTTTTATTCCGTTCCAGTTTCAAATCAGTTTATTCGCTCTTTTTTTTTTCTCCATACCGAATGAATAAATCCTTTTTTCCAGTAATAAAAATGACTATTGATGCATATATTTATACATTGTTGACCTACTTATACATCATTATATACTTTTATAATATTAACATATTTCTTAACCTATATATATATATATTTTTTTTTTGAATCTTTATATATTTTTTTTAACTTAAAATATTTTTTTTAAAAAATATATACATGGGTTAAAATAATATAAGTTTAACCCATGTATATATTTTTTTAACTTGTTTACATAATTTTAACCCATGTTTATTTTTTTAACCTATATATATATATATATATATATATATATATATATATATATATATATATATATATATAACCCATGTACATAGTTTTAATCTATTTATATATTTTAGCTAACCCACAAATTTAACATTGTTTCATATAATTTAACATTAACTTTTAAATATACCACTTATTACATATATGATTTATCTTGTTAGTATTTAGGCTCTGTTTTCAAATATTTATTACTATTTTATTTTTTTCTTCTATGCAGTTGTATTTGCTTAGGTATGTTTTAGTGTATTATTGTAAGAATAGAAATATATGGACCCAAGACATAATTTCAAAAGAGTTGGCATAGGTCGAACAGTATGGGTTTTGAGATCGGGAGGCCCGGTTCAAAAAGCAGTGGTGGGCTCTGTGTGTCCATGGCTGCCGCGGGAGGCGGCGAAAAGAAGTTCGTTAAGGTAGAGTGGCAAGACAAGCAAGGTCAATTATTGGGCAAAACAGTATCTATTGATGATGTTTTTCCTAGTTTGCCCTAGCCACAGACAACGGAGGAGCCTAATAAAGAACCAAATAAGAAGGAATTAGATCTTTCCTCAGGGACCAACGATAAAGGCTGTCCCATCTGTGGCCTGACTTTCAAGGGCGATAGAGGTCTCGGAACCCATATAGCTAAAAATCACCCCAGGGAGGCGAACAACAAACTAAGGGGTATAATTGAAAATGAAATGAATAATAATTATGGAGAGGATGAGGCAGAAGGCGTTAAAAAAGAGATTAATGAATGGTCGGCTGCCTTTCTAAACTGAAATAATTTTAATGCTGCGGATTTCGACTAACTGGTGGACAATTTTTTTTCATTTCTTAAGAATATTAATACAAAATAGCCCGTCCCATAGTACCCTGCCGTTAAATTCTATAAAATGAGGAGAAAGAATAATATTGAAAAGACCAACAAGGGTGAAGGCAGTATCGAATCCGCAGAGAGCCTACAAGGCAGGGAGGAGCCATCGGAGCAATACCACTACGAAGTGACCCAGTACAATTACTACAATAAAAGGAAGAAAGTGTACAAAACATGATGAACGCCGGCGCTCCTAAGCAATACCCTTTGAAGATAGCCGCTATCAAAAATCATTTTAGGATTCTCTTTGAAAATAAAAATTTCTACAAACGTGCTGACTATGAAAAATTTGATGTCCTTAAATGTACAAGCAGTAAAAAAGGCATTAAAGTCGACGATGCCCGGGGCCGGACGGATTTTTAGTCCACAAAATAAAATACTTTTATGTATCACACATCATCGGGTTGATTACCAAGATCATGCTGCAGGTGCCTTATGTACCAGAGCCTCTTCGTTAGGGGCGCACATTCTTAGTATACAATTGTAAAGGTGATGCTGATAACATGTCTTATTACCATCTACTCAATTGTGCACCTAATCATAGAGATGGTTCTGGATTTCTACTTAAGAAAACAGGTCATCTTCAGCAAAAATCAAAGAGGCTTCGTTAAATACCTGCCGGGAACATTCGTCAGCGCGAGAGTCATTGGTGCGATCATAAAAGATGCCACACAAAAGAAACATGATTGCGCGGTGGTGTTTCTTGAAGTTGTTGGCGCTTTTGACAACGTCGGGCATCATCACATTGTCTGCTCGCTAGAAGTAAGAGGGGTGTCACCGAATCTGAAGAACGCGATAGCAGCTCTCCTGTGCACTAACAAAATTAAGATCTCTGTAGGAGCCCAAATGACAAGCCAGATCAATGTGCTGCAAAGAGTACCCCAAGGTGGACCCTTGGGGAGACCTAGCGAATCTCCTTCGCTATTCAATCCGGCCATTGATCATTTATACCGCGAACTCAGTGATCAAGATTTCTTCAAGTGCTATGGATACAACTTAAGAAGTGACCAAGATTGTGTGGTACTCTCAGGGCTCGCGGACGATTTGTTGTCTCCGCACGCGACAAGTGTGCTGCTGAAAGAGTAATTAATAGAGTACAAAGGGTATTGGCAGAAATTGGTCTGGTTATTAACCCATGGATAAGTGTGGGTGTCATAGCGAATAAAGAAGAGCTGCAGTCAACGACACTCTCTCTTGAGAATGGAGATGCCATCCAATCATCAGAGGTAGGAGATGCCATGAAATATTTAGGATGCACATTCTAGATCGGGAGAGCTATTATTCAACGAGGAAATATTCGAGTATCAAGGCCATTATCGGGTTTGCTGCTAACACCTCTACGGCGATGTTACACGCACCGAGGAGGTATCGAGGGTTGGGAGTGATCCCCTGTCAATGGGAGGCTCCATTACAGCATTGGTCCATTGCTCAGCAACTGTCATAGGTATTGAATGTCCTGTTTCAGTCCACATTCGATTATTTTGAGGTTTGAAAGTAACGACCTTGATCAGGCAGATGGGGTGGAAAGGGAAAAGAGGGAAAGTTATGAGAAGTGCATCCCTTTTCTAAAAGAGACCTTCGGAGAGAGAGAGTTCACCGTGAGAGGCCTCTGGTTTGGGTCTCGCGGAACAATCCCAAACAGAACAAGAAGCTTTCTGGAAGACCTAGGTGTTAGCAATAAGGTTGTTGTGATATTGGCCGAGAATATTAGCCTGGACTCCCGGGGGATCATCCACCATCACTTGTATGGAGTCGATATTCATTATTTATTTATTATGATTATTGTTTATTTATTTTTTCTTTAAGTATATTAGTTACCATTGTTATTTATCCATATATTTTTATTTATCTATTAATAATTGCACTAATTGTGATTCTCAGGTGTGCGTTCCTAAAATGTGAACATTTGATTAATTTTTAATTATTTTATTTAATTATTTATTTTTTGAATTTATAAAAAAAAAAAAAAAAAAGAAAGGCGTTATTTCAAGTTATGTAATAGTTGAGGGTCACTGGAAAAGAGAAATAAGTGATAGATTAGAGAGTGATAGAAGGTTTACAGGAAACAAAAGGAAAATAAAAAAATAATAGATATAATGTGGTAATGTAGATATGATAATATAGTATTTAGAGTTAAAATGAAAGGAAAAAAAATGTTATGTAGATATTATGTCTAGCATTAGATTGATAAGTATTTTGTGTGTGTAGCAACACAAGGTATTTGGGCAGTATTGCTGTAAATAAAGCATTTCTCTCTCTTGGGCATCTGAGATAGGACATTCTGCCTAGGGAACTCGGAACCAAGATTTGTCTTCCCACAAGCGGATAGCAAAGTACGACTCCTGAAGGTCCCAGCGCTTCCCTGCCAGCCGCGTCACTGGTATTGGAAGCCGGTAGAATCTGAATAAGGGCACTTGAGTCACAGGCGCACGGGATACTAAAACTAGGCAAGCATTCACTCCCCTTCACATGCCTTTGCCTACCCCAAGCAGAAATCGGAGTAGTCAAAAATTTTAATAACTTTGAAACAAGTTATTGCAGCTCAAAAATTCCAACGTTATTTGAAAAACAGATAATAACTTTCATGAAATTATGTTGTAAACTTAAAAAAAAAATTCAAATTATAGTTTGTTCTAACTGATAATAAAAGTTAAAAAAAAGTCGAAATTATTCGCTCTTGTTCAATTGCTGGCAGATTTACATAAGTTATTGTAAGACATAAAAACTAACGGGGTTTGTAATGTAGTCCCTTTTCCTTTATAATGAGCGGTATAGTGATCCATTTCGTATTTTTTTACCTATTATGAGACTATTTTTAAATTAACCTCAGAGAATAATAAGTGTCACAATTACATCTTTAATTTAATTTTTTTGTTAACTTTTCTAAGCCATAAAAAAAATACATTTTTTTTTACCACAGCTCTTTATTCAAAAGCACAATACTTTTTCTTTTTTTATATCTTTCATTGTTTTTGATATATTTGCAATCGGGAAAACCTTATTTTATAAAAAAAGTCTACAATAAAGTCTAAAAAAAAATTTACGAAATCGGTCGCTACACCGCTCATTTTATATGTAAACGGTCTACCTATCAAACCCCGTTTGTTTTTATATCTTACAATAACTGTTCAGTATTAAATCTACTAGCAATTGAACAAGATCAACAATTTTCGAATTTGAATTTTTTTAAGCCTGCAACTTGAACGTTTTTGCCTGTTGTTTCAAATGACGTTGGAATTTTTGAATTGCGATAACTTGTTTCAAAGTTATTATACATTTTACCTACTCCAATTTTTTCTTGGAGTGCGCAAAAGCATGTGAAGTGTAGTTTATATATTATATTAGAGATAGTAAAACATAATCGTTGCTACAGTGATATGAAAGTGCCTACGATAACCCAATTTTTAGTTTATTTTTCTAGTTAATGTAGCATATCTACATTTGTCTATGTTTCCCCTTGAACTTAGTTAATTTTAGATTCTAGGCACTTGCATATCTTCGTATTTAATCGTATTCCCAGCTATATCTGTTTATATTATATTTATTTCGTTTTATCCGCATTTAATTCGAGAAATAATTCTTTACCTGCATCCATCAAAATATATGTTTAGTAGAAGAAAGAGAAATGATTTCGGTGATACTGAACCTTAAATTAATTAAATTGTATTTATAAAAACTAAGTAACTTAGGAAAGAAGAAATGGATCTTATTTATTTTTATTTCCCCTATAACTATATATCATGAATTTTAAGGATCACTTGATCGTTTAAGGAAAATTAATTAATTATTTACCACTTGAAAAATGAATTACTCAACTAGATTAAAATTCTCATGAATGTTTGATTGGAATTTGCAAATTTAAAAAATAATTATACCAAATATGACCGCAAACATAATTAATTTAATCAAATAATTTTAAATTGATGAAATTAATGTTATTGACGATATTAACGTTATTTATATACAATTCGGGATGAAAAATTTCATATTATTCAAAGTTTCATAAATCATAGACAAAATTATTTGGAATTGGAAAACATTTTATTTTATTTTACAATTTGCACCTACCTACATGCCATAAGAGATAAGATGTATCAATAAGTTTAAAAAATTTTGGCCCTTAAAACAAAACTGATTTATTGTTGATCAATTTTCGAAATTTATAATGTGCGCGACTCCTGGTAAAATGTTGTAGCATTGTAAGGTCTTTAAGTGAAAAGGCCGTCTTTGAGTGAATATTTTTGTAACTATCCCGTTACAAGAACTATTTATTGACACAGTAAGAGTGCTGCATTAGAAAATTTTCCTCAGCAATGTAGCGGAGGAGAAGGAAATGGTGTGATTGGAGAGTGTTGTTGGATCGCTGGGTGATGAGAAGTGTTGGGAGCAGCCATTTGGAGGTGTGGGGAGGGAATTTTCGGATTTGTCGGCGGATTTAACTGGCGCTCAGACCTGGCACAAATCCCCATTTTAAGTTTCTACCTCCTGTTTGTTTATTTATGGTGTTTGTTTGTTCTTGCTAGCACTAGCCTCTCGATAACTTTTATTTAATTTTTATAAACAATTTTTCGATAATCTTCCATTTAAGAAAATGCTATGTTTTTAATATATATAAATGTAAATGTTTCTAAAAGGAAAAAAAATCTTTGTTATATTACCTATTGACCAATTTACAAAACTCATTATTACAAACAGTGCAAAATATATATACCACAAACAAATACTTACAGTTACGTAATTTCCAATTCTATCTGATAATTTTATCAATACCACCTTTCCTTGGATAAATATTGGCTTCATTGCGATAAAATGTATCACAGTTCAATAAATTTAGATATTAAATTTGTTTACGTTTTAGTTACAATCGTAAATATCAAAAAATAAAAATCATATTTTTTTTTTTTACCGGCTATTTTGAAACAGATCGGTTTGATGTGTTCTAATACAACCATTATTATTTAAAAAAATAAAGATATTTCAAAAATATATATTATATTGATCGAAACCTTATGTTTATAGAAATATTATTAACTTATATCTTTATTTAATAAATTAAGTTGTTTCTCTTTGTATAAAACTATTATTTTCTTTTTTACCAAAAAGTGATTATTGTGTACTATTTCGTAATTTAAATGCATATTTGAGTATAGAACCAAGATTTGAAATTGATAATTATTTTTTTTCCACCAATCATGAAATAATCATTATTTTTTAACAACAAATTTAAAAATTATGCTGATTTATTGATGCAAATCAATCATTGAGTTTTATTGATTCCATTCAAAATAATTATCACTCTCAGAGCGATACCTTTTGAATTAAAAATAATGATTAATTCTTGATCGAAAAAATATCACGCAAAAAATAAAAATCAGATTGGGAAAATTCATTTTTTCTCACTATTTGCTAGTTTTTTCTTAAATGGGAATTATGGAATATTGATTATTATTAAATTAAAATAAAAATACTATGAAACATTTACTTATCACCTATAAACTTATTTTTGTGCATATTTTTATTTATCTCTCCCTTTCTCTCTTCCTAATTCTAAGAATGTATAGGAATAATTCAGCAAACAATTAATTCATGATTGTAAGTCTGTAGTTTCAGATATATAAATTATTTAGATAAGATTAAAAAAAAAATATATTGCTTACAAAAGGTCATTATTATTGATCAATAAGACTTTGCTCAGAAATAATTTCTTTTTTCAGCTGTTGATCACAAAATGAAAATACTCTTTAAAAAATTCATTTTATGATTTTTAAAATTACCCGATAACAGTTTCGATCGAATTTAATTTTTATTTATTTAGTTTTAATTATCAATTTCAATCATTGTATTGAGCATTGGTATCATTAATAACTATTACCGGGAAGGCGCTACACGTACATCTAACCCACAACACTGTTCTGTCGTGCCTAATAGAATAACTAGAGATTTGGTGTAGGTGATGTTAAATGGTTTTAGCAAAAACTGCCATTATAGGTCATGTAATACTTTTAAATTAATTTATATATTTATAGTATTATTTTTCACTAAGAATTATTAAGGGGAGGCGGAATCTCTGCAATACTTTATGGTAACATAAGGAACATTTTCTCAAAATCTGTTTTATCAATCATTTTCAATTTATTTTTTTTGAGTTCTACGGACTTTTGGTACATATCCTGCGTTTTTTTTTGTTAACTTTATCTAAATAATCTGTAGTCAAAAAATTGTTTACCAAGTCGTGTTTAAAGTTAAATTTTTTTTTTTTTAAGTATGCAAATCTTATTATTTTTTAATTGAAAGAGGTCAGCATACGTGTTAATATAATTATATGACAGTATAAAAATTTCAACAAATTGGGACACTTACATTCTGAAAATTTTTTCCTTATTTGCCAAAAATGTAAAATTTCGGAAAAACGCAACAAAAAGAAAGAAAAGATTTCACAACTAACAAATCACGCATTTTTTTCTAGTGGATTTGTGTCAGAAAAACCTTTGTAAATTGGTTTGATAGCATTCATTACATTGGAATACTGTTACTATTTTAAAATATTTCTACAATACGATTATTAAGTAAAAATATTCCTACAACATTCGCAAAATATCTGGAAAATGTTAGTGCGGAGATACTTACATTGTTTTTGTTTTTATTATAACAAAATACTTATATAAAGCACACATACTATATATCATTCTAACCAGAAAAAGTTCTGCTTTCCAATAAAAATATGTTTATTTTTTGCGTATTTTTCTGCCTTCTGCATCCGCTTAAAGGATAATTTATAATTATTATTATCATCCGAAACAATATTAAATATATTTATAAACGAAGTTTAGTTTGCATCTTAAATATAAACATTATGTTTTATTTTATATATTATATTTTTTAGCTTATACATATATATATATATATATATATATATATATATATATATATATATATATATATATATATATATATATATATATGTCCATTTTAAAGTCCCAAAAAATAAAAAAAATACAGAAAAATTTTGGGAGCCTTCAAGAAAATATTGTTTATAAATATAGGGGAACGGGTTTTATAAAGCCTGTATTTGTTTAAATCTCAATAGAAACGGATTCCTTGAAGTCAATTTATGGATCATTAATATTAATATAAATGATTACAGAAGTAATAGGGCCTGTTGACCTGGCGGAAGAGGTAATTAGCTACAGCAAGTTAAATATTAAGTATTATAGTAAGAAGTTGTTGAATTAAGTTGACTTCTCAAGTCTTCATAATTATTAACGTAGGTTAGACTTTATACGCTTATTACTCTGTTTATTCTAACAACAAATTTTATACATTTGCCATTTTTTTGGTAGTTATAATTATTTTATTAGATCAATCTTCTTTTTATATATAAATGTGTATTGTTTATCATAGAAAATTACGGTAACTAAAAAAATATAAGAATTTTCAGTATATAAAAATATTGCAATCATTTACATTCATATGTATATTGTATACAGGTACTAAAAACATATGGAAAATATAGTCTATACTAAAAAAGCAAAATTAGATTTGTAAATTTGAATGATTTTTTCATAATAAAAGAAAAAAATCTGGTGCGTTGCGCACATCATACAACTTTCACTATATATAACTTACTAACTTATAATAATTATCCACTGTTCAAAATACTTTTAAAGAATTCACACAAACATTGCATGAAATATTTTCAGCAGTATACACTTTTTCACGTCTTTTCTTATAATTATGTACAATATATATATATATATATATATATATATATATATATATATATATATATATATATATATATATATATATATATATATATATACACATGTACACACAGTTATACTTATATACAGATTTTCGGCATTTAAGTCCTGTCACACTATTTCAATGCGAATAATAACCTAGCTGATATTAAAGATTATTTAATTGTACATCGATGTAACGAATGTTTTCAAAATCGTTAAAGCCTTTTTCAAGAAAATTATAAAAATGTGAAAAATCAATTATATATAGTGGCACTATTATATACAGCAGTTAAAAAGAAGAAGTTTAAAAATAAATCAGACAAAACAAGTGATGTCAAATCAACTTGCATAAGTTTAGGATATGACAACTTCCCAAAAGATAAGTCATAAAACATGCATGCTTTAATAATATTTAAAAAAATAGATAGTTTAATGTGAAAAGTAGTTTAGCTAATTTTTTCATTAAACATTATATTGATTAAAGTATAGTTATACATTTGATAAAATATGGTATACATGTAGTCATGCTGATAGTATGTAAAGTAAATCACATGTATTTTTAGATGTTTGATGATGGACGAATTTTAATCCATGTAATAATCCGAAATGTCACAAAATAAATGCATAATGAGAAGTATGAAGTTCTTAAAACAAATTTCCAGAGACAAAAAAAAATTGATAAAAAAAAAATCTTTTAGTTGATTTTTATGCTTGATATTGTGTTTCCTGGTTCTCCTCCTCATTTTATCTTATAAATGTTCAAAGCTTAAAGTCGGGAGACTGAGGTGGTTGGTGTATAAACTTGTTTTGGGACGTTGTGGATAAGCAAAACATGACATCCTTCTTAGCCGTGTCTTTAGGTCATTGTCTTGTTGAAAAGAAAATGATCTGTTAAATCCATTGTGTTACGGGCATTTGACTTTAAATATTTTTTTAAGCATACTCAAATAAACATACAATTCCATTTTACTATCGATAAATAGCAAGTCCCCAACACCAGAAGCGCTCATGCATCCATCCCAATCTAAAACGTTTTCTCCATCTTGTTTGATAGTTTTCTTTTATTAAACTTTGGAGTTTTAAATGTTCTCCAAGCTTTCACCATCCACAAACCATCTAAAGAAACAACATTAAAATTTATCTATATATCTTATTTGTTTCTTTAGAATTTACCCTTAGAGCGTGGACCCAGTATGCATACCTTATTGATGGACGCGGTATGTCATACCGCCAGGCAAGAAAATTTTCAATGTTGCCAGAATCTGCATAGCTTCCTGTAATTTCTTTTCTCAAATAAATTTAGAATTTTCGTGGCAATGAGGTAATAAAAATAATTTCAAATTCAGAAAAAATAACATTTATTAAACTCAGACATGACTTTTTATCGATATTTTTTTTTTTGTCTATTTCACAATTTCAGCTACCATCTCTTTGACCGAATCTTCTACTTCTATTTCTTGCTAACAGGGAATATGACCAATCTCATCAAACTCGCGTGATGCTTGGTGAATAATACATGCGAAATCTGGATCGTCTGATCTATAAATTGGGATGGTTGTTTATCTGGCATCAAAAAATACCATTTATAAGCGCGACAGTGGGTTACAATGTAAGAAAAGTATTTAGAAATTCAAATCTCTCGCAGATTGGAAACATTTTTTTTTTGTATCAGGTTGATAGGTCTGACAATCGAATCATTTTAAAAATTTTAATAACACTATAAAAATCATCAATTAAAATTAAGTAGTTCTCTAAAAAGGGATCCTTTAAGCATTTAAATATATGGTTTAAAAAGACTTTTTTGGCCTAGACTATGCATAAAATATTATTTCTTAAAATGATTTTATAAATATTAAATCACTTCATAATGAAAAATACATTTAAAAAAAATATATTGTCCACTTTGTTGAGTAAGGTCTTAAAAGAGGCGACACCGTGAATTTGTTAAACTTCAATATGGAGATAAGGTTATTAGGAATATTTGGAGGTGGGGGAAGGTTGATCGGGGCAGCTAAGAAGACATTGTTTGCCGAAGGAGAGGGGTGCTCTTTCTAAATCAGCGCTTTGGAAAACCCGGCACGTATTGCATTAGTGATGGACAAGCATGCCTACCAGCGACCTGTTTGCACTTCACTTTATACATATTAAGGCAATTCCTTATAAAGTAGACCGGGATTAGGAGGCGATAAGGAAATGAGGAGGATCCCCCCCTTGCCCCCCTCATCCCTCCTTACCTCCCGCTGTTTGTTCTACCTAAGGTTAGGGGTACCTTTTCACTTGTCTATCATCCACGCTTACTTCTGTCTGGTCAGCAAAACCGGGAGAGACACCTCTAGGAATTTATCGTTGTTGGATGTTTTCAACGAGGGTATGGAATCTTTACATCATCTTGTAGATCTTTAAAAATCAGTGCTATATCATCCTTTATGACTAATTTTTCGGAATTCATATTAACATTTTCAGTAAGTACTAAATTGGCAATATACCAGGAGGCTTTAGCCTCTTTTGTTTGTTGAAGCCCGGTGAAGTCAAGTGTCAGTAGATTAAAACTGTAATTGTTGAATAGTTACTACATAATCACCAGTGACTCTAAATGTTTCAAAAAATCCTAAAATATGCCGTTCTCAAAGTCGGAATATCCGACAAAATATTCAAGACCAGCGAACCCGATGTTATACGTGTATATGTTTTGTCCGAACAAATGATATGAATAACGTTAATAACGAAATTTCAGTTTGTTTTATTATCAGACAAAACCATGTTATACTATTTACAAGGATGTTTTTTTATTAAAACAATTTAACATTCTGCTAAATAGCCGACTAATGTTGGATAATTCTCGTCATTATTGTTCATAAGACTTCTTCACATGTAACAACGACCATAGTTTATAGAAAATATAAGTATTCGATCGTCCTTTTCATGAAGGAAACATGTCCCCGCCAGCTGTGCCTCCGGTGAAGAAAATCCTATAAGTCGCACTCAAATGCATCCTATCTATTTCATATATATCCTAGGTGGCCGAGCGGGTTAACGCACTTACTCACAAACCCAAAGGTTGTGAGTTCGAATTCCGGCAGCAGCATGAATTTAATTTAATTAAATTAAATACTTCAAGAAATTTATCCCGCCCTCCCCCGGGTATGTGAGGCCCGTCAGCCTACTTGGAGGCAACTCAAAAAAAGGCCGGGGGTAGGAGTGATGACCCTACCCCGTGTACCTAAAGTGAGAATCGCTCGGCCAAGGATCTCCACGGTCTACGGTGCCAACAGAAAAAAAGTATATATATTTTGCTCTTGCAAAGGTGCACCTACTCACAAACCCAAAGGTTGTGAGTTCGAATCCCGGTACCGGCATCACTTTAATTTAATTAATAACAAGCAATTTATTACCCCTTCCCCGCGGGTATGTGATTCCCGGCAACTCACAAAGGCCCTCACAATGACCCTACCCCGTGTATTTAAATTGAGAATCGCGGTGTGGTTTTCCTGGATGAAAATAGCCACCCGGAGGTTTGGTCCATGGACGGTCTGCTTCGGAAAAAGAAATATAGGTCCTCGTGCGCCTGCTGACTCCGAACAGCCATGATCCGTGGATCTTGACCGGTTTGTCATTGTCCTTGAACCCGAGTGAGTCGGTGGGAAGGACACTGCCGAATTGACCCCAAAGGGACCGGCTATGGAGCTATGGATAGCCTGCCGCTGCACCATGGAAACCATGGTTCGTAGCAACGTGAGGTTGGGTGACCCCTCCAGGCTGTCTGTTCTCCCGCAAGCAATACATGTCTATGAATATCACATCGCGCGGCCAAAGATCTCCATGATCTATAGTGCCAACCGAAAAAATAAATATATATATATATATATATATATATATCATTTGCCGACTCTATTTTAAAAAGTTAAGAACATCGAAATTTCGTTGTTCGACATTAAAATAGATAATAACGAGGGTTAAGTGTAGTTGAGGAAGCACGTTTTTGCAAATGAAAATTATAATTTATAAAATTTAATTATCTTTTTAATCAGTTTTAAAATATAATTAAAGATGGTTTAATAAAATTTAAATTCAATTCTTATAAGGGCGGAAGAATAATCCAGATAAGCGATTAATATTGATATTAAAAATAATATTGATGAGCTTATTAATTATACTAGGTGCCGAGCGGAGTTTGATGCCCGATGTCAGCACTATACAAGAGACAGAAGTATTGTTATCTTAACAAAGCATGAGGAAAGGAAGAGAGGAGAAGAGCCATATTAGTTGGGGTTATTGGATGAATGTTGTAGATATCTTTCAGCTCACGTAGAAGTAGGCCTTTGCCCAATATAAACCCTGCCTACCTACAGCCTATAACCTTCTCAGTCTCTAAACATCTACATTTCACTGAGAATATAAACTCTATTCATATATATTTTAAATGTAAATTAGAATAAAATAAGACTCGAACTCTGGAATAGCGAATTTTAACTGAATTTTGTCACATAAGAACTAAATTTGGCAAAGCTGGGAAAATAACAAAAGCTATGATAAATTTTGACCTTGAGGGAAACAGGCAAAGAATTCTGTTAGTCATGAGAGGCTTCAAGGAGACGCACCCAAAAATGATTTAAAAAAATAATAATAATAAAAAAAAGTTTTGTTGCCTTTTCTGAAACTGCAATTCAAACAGAAAATTTTGATATGTGTTTCATAGATTTATGACAATTATAACCAAGTTAAAAATGCTTGCGAATACAGGTGAACCAATAGTTTTTCGTAAATGCATAATTCGTAAATGCTTGTTACAGGGCTTTGAATGAAACTCTCATTAGGTAAACTGAGATACGTGCTCATTCCTCAACAAACTGAGAAAGTGCTCTGGTTAGAAGTGAATAAAGAGAAGTTATTAGCATTACACAATGAAATACTCGTAGACTCAGCTTTTCACTGAGTACCTGCTCACATAGTGGAGCGTTCTCACGTTTTATTCACTAAGAAAGATGAGGTACTCCGAATCAAATATTTGGAGCACGTCCTCCATACAATTTGCAGGCATTCCATTCCGTAACTTTTCTTTATTCATATCTAACCGGAGCACCTGCTCAATTTTATTCCCTTTACCTAATGTCTAAATTTTACACAAATATGTGTTTTTTCATTTAGTGTATATACTGTGAATATTTACATTCAGTTGTGGACAAGCCTGCCTAAAATAAAAGTAAATAAATAGTCTGACAGGGCTTGATTGCTCAATTTTCAAAATTTCTACTTCTAAAGTACCATTAATTTTGTTTATTTGAAATAATTAACCGTCTCTCATTGTTAGTAGTGATAAAAAGTGGATAGATATAAACTTAGGAAGAATTTGATAGTTAAAATGATCATGACAGTGTCTTCATCTTTAGCGCTCGGCGGTATGAGGTACCTACTTATTCAGCCGCCTTCATGCATCTCTGTCCGCCTCTAATCATATTCTCTATTACCACCTCAAGTTTCTCTTACGAAAGGCTTCCTTAACACTCTGCTTCCATGTAATGCTGGGCTTACCTCTAGACCTCTTCCCTTCTTGGCCTCAAAAGCCTCTCTGGCAAGGCGGTGGTTTTGCATTCTAAGACGATGGCCAAACTATCTTAGTTGGGATTCCTCTATTACAGTTTGTATAGAGTTGTCACCGAGGCTGGACCTTATTGCAGTTTTCCTGATCCTGTCTGAATCTGCCTTCAACCTTCCTCAACTACCGCATTTCCAATACATAATTAACTGAAGGAGAAATTTGTTTGCAGTTTAAAAAAAATTTCCGGGAATAAGAGTTGTAATATAGATGTATATTATACCGTTGGAAAGCTGCGCATTTTAGAAAAAATTATTTTTTTCATATGAAGTCGTTGAAGTTAATGGAGAGTGACGAAAAACACATTAAGATAAGTGATGGTTGTAGTTGATAATTTCTAACCCCCTGTTATTTAAATGTTTCCATGGAAACTAAATGGATTTTCCAGGAAAACTTATAAATTTCTTTAGCTCTACTAGATTTGTTAGTGGAAATTGTGTGACGCACCGCACCAGAATTTTATTATATTAAATTGCATTAATGCTTTCATATTACATGTTATTTATTCCAACGTTTTGCCGCATATTTATCTCTTTCTATAACAGTGCCAGAGGACTTAGCATGAATAGGATTACTCTTAACGAAATCTGAATTGAAAGAAACTTCATTCGAAATGCTTTGTTTCGGATTACCGATGAGGGTGAAAAATAAATAAATAGAAATTCAAATTAGAAAAAAATTATCACATAAAAAGAGAACTTGATAAAATTCATATAAGTCGTCCAAAAAAAAAAATCTGTAACAGTTGGTAGGAGAGGAACAATAGAAAAAAGACGGACTCCTGACAATCTCCGACCCCAATCCTATAGAGAAGGAAGCAGATAGAGGCTTGGCAAAATAAGCTCTACAACCCTACATCGCAAGCTGCCCTTTGGACAATTTTCCAAGATGAATGGCTAAAGATTACGGTGGGGAAACTTTGCCAATAATGGATCACTGCCTTGTCAGAACTGTCCGGTCAGAATTTGGAAGGTATCAAATCTGACTGGCCCTATGTATTTTATGATTTTATTTAATTCGAAAATCATTTTATTATTTTAATGTTTTGAAAATGATTCATGAGCATCGAACTTGGCTGTTGGAGCTTGGTAATGTCGTTCCCATCAACTGTTCTTCTGCTGGTTGCCATGTATTAGAATTAATAATACACTGATAATAGAATAATATATTGCTATGCTGTCCTCTGGCTCTATCAGTTTATGATCTAAGGGAATCTAAAGAATAATTATTCTAATTCATTTATACAAAAGAAAACACCGGGAAGCCATCCTGAGATTGCCTCAACAGAGATTATTCTTACTGATCTCCATAACAGGATGTTCACATACATTATTAAATCCCATAATAAAACTACTTACAAAAATTTATAAACATATATCTTTACAAATGAAAGACAATGTCTCTTTCTTATCCAAAGGCATTCGTGTAGATTGAGGGGAGTTGTTATTTGAAAGTTATAAATAAAATGAATTCAAATGACATAAAAGTTTAAAAGTTTTAACTATAATGTTTAGTTAGATTGCATTTTTTGCATATGAATTGATCTTTCAAATGTGCCTATAAACAATCGGTACTTACAATAAGAATTTGTCTTGGGCAAATAGAAAGTACAATATATCTATGGGAACTAAACATGAGGAGGTAACTTGATGATGCTGACTCCTGCCCGTTCTCATTTCAAGTATCCTGTCCTTCTTTGCTTCCGGCTTTCTCAGGTAAAGTCCCAAAGATAGAAAATGGTGGTTGAGTATTCCTGTCAGTCTGTTGATCTGTTCTATTACCCTACTGCCAGATATCTCATATTTTGCACAATATTAGGACTAGACCTCACCGTTTAAGTTAATTTTAGGACCAACACGTCGCGCTTCAAAATTATGAAAACTTACAAATAAATGTCTCATTTTCGTTCTGTAAATTGCAACTTACTCTTTATTAACATAGAATTGCCAATAACTATGTTTGAAGATAGTAATATGTCAAATAAGCGTACTAAAAATATTTAAATCCAAAAAAAAAACCTCGTGGTTTTTAAATAATTTTTCCATCACTTTTAACTCCTTTATCGTTCACTTTAATAAAACGTGATATGATGTAAATCATATTAGAATGTTATTAAAGATAGTTGTTGTAATAGCATACCGAGATAATCAGCGCAAGTCCGCTCTAAGCATTGTTTACAAATTATTATTACCGATACTCCAATTTTCACAATAAATTATACAAAATTATTAATGAAACCACTCAACACATTTTTTTCAAAATTATCTATTCTAGCTTTTTTTTTTCTTTTTTTTTTTCTTTTTCACATTTGTATAACAAATTTCAAGTTAAACAATGGACTGGATCATCAAAAAACTAACTCTGCTGATGTTAACTGTACTCAGCCTAAGGCAACTCCTAAATTGAATTAGTTGACGTCCAAGTTTCCAAATTAATTTATTTATCAAAATCGAACCGCAGGTAAAGTTTATTATATGTCCAAAGTTTAAAAGGTCAATGTAATTTCTTGAAGTATTTAACTTAACTATTTCGTCACGCTTATTAAGTATATTTAATACATTCTTAATTAATTTATTTTTGAACTTGATTGAATAATTTATAATGTTATTTCTAATTAATGAATTATCAAAACGGATAGTATATTTCGCTTTTGTGATACATAACTTTGCCATATTGAAATTGTCTTTTAATGTTAATATCATTGGAGTCTGGAGGCATGGCTTCATCTCAAAGCTTGGGTAATCTGAGTAAGATTTCCGATGATACAATTTAATTAGATGGATTTTGAAATAATTTGGGAGCTAAAACGATGAAATCGATAAAATGAGTTTTGGCCAGATTTCTTCAAAAGCAGATCACTGTCTCCCCACTACCTCAGCCCTGCATCCCCTCCACCCGGTGCTTCCAGGTAGCCAAATTCCCCGCTGATTTTGCGGCAAATCACATGACCTCGAACCAACTTTATTTTACTTTTAAGGGTATGTAAACGATCAAAAATTGAAACTTTTTTGTTGTATATTTAATAAATAGATGATTTGCCAGGGTTGTATAAGACTTTTTTTTTAAAGTTATAGTTTGCGAAATAAAAATTAAAAATCCAATTAATCAATTAAATTTTGTCATCATAAATAGTTATTGGCTATTCTCTTATCGTGAAATTATCGAATAAGCAAAAAAAATGTAGTTTCATTCAGCCGTTTTCAAATAAACAAGATAATAAATTTCGCATGAATATTGGAAAAAAAATCTTACTAAAATTCTGTGAGGGTTAGCCTTTAGTATGATAGTTCCACATATATCAGCATCAACAAAAATTGTTAAGTTGGCAATGCCTGAGCGATAGGAGGACTGACAGCAGGAGGTTTTTTTTTTTTTTTCCACTACCACTACAACCCGTGAAGGGTTTTGTGTTCAGGTACTTGGTAAGGACCTTTCTGTTTCTAAGCCAACGGTTGTGCAAGGAGGTGATTTGGTCGAGATCACGCTCAACCGCCTGCGTTCCCCCAATTAAGGGCACCCAATTTATAGAGGCTGGGTGAGCCTCAAAAGGGTCTCCTGATCCCACAGGACCGATCCACGGCTGAAAACAAAATAAATATTTTCCTGCCACAGCCGGTCTCGAACTTGGGACCTTGAGATTAGTAGCACAGTACCCTATCCACTGAGCTACCCCGTTCCTCCGGACTATTTACCTGAGGATTCTTTTTGATCATTTTAATTAATGTTACGATTTTTTAACACATAGCCACTTTTCACAAGCACATAGAAGATAACATATTGTTTATAGAAAAATCAAAGTCTGATTTTTGGTTTCATAAAAGGTTTTACGGTGTCAATTTATGTTTCGGTAACGAAAATTTGGCTGCCTTCATCCGTTAAAGAGGTTTCCGTTGCAAAGAGGTATACATTTGAATAGTTATAGGCCAAGAGATTTAGAAATTGTCCGTAGGGTGGGGTGTCCGTTAAGAGAAGTATCTTCTATGGGAATATTTTGAATATTAAGAAATGGCTGATCTTTTTCTTCGTCTTCTGTACATAAGTCAGAGCTCTCATTGGTAATATACGTTTTTGAGGATTAGATAGAACAACGGCTCTATAAGAGGTTATACCTTCAATATTGTAATTTTTAGCTGAATTTAGTGACAACTTTATAGCAGCTGGTTCGTAAGAGATTGATGTAGTAACAGAGGCAGTTGATACAATATAATATTAAATCGTAACACTTCGTATACTTCATGGAACTTTCTCATAGTTTACTACTTGGTTATTACAAAAGTCTTTGTGCATTTATTCATTGCTGACATTAAAGTCTCCATTTGAATCATTATTCAATACTGATATAAACAAATCATATATCGTTGTTTACTTTGACTAATCATTTATTTAATTATGTATACCAACTGTCTCTACCTTTCATCCAATTTTATAAATTTAACTGATAATGATAGAAGAAAAAATTGTCATTCGTGGTCTTCTGAGGCACTACTGGAAAAAAGGATTAAGTGCGAAGGCAGCTGCTGAGGAAATGTGTGCGGTGGAAGGTGAATATGTGGTGCATCGTACTACAGTAGCGTTTTGATTCAGGCGGTTCAATTCTGGGAACTGCAGCCTTCAAGGTAATGCTTTGTGTTTGGTGGAATTATGAGGATGTTTTGCATTCTGATCTGGTTGTAGATGGAAGGGCTACTGACGTTTAGATTTACTGTGAACAACTCGAAGGAGCATATAGAGTTTTAAAAGAGGAGTCTCCTGCTTTGGTCAATCATATTAAAGTGATGTTTCAGCAAGACAATGCTTCTGCCCATCGTTCAGTCTTAATCAAAGAAAAATTCTCAAAACTGGAGGGTGTTAGCATCTTACCCCACCCTCCTTACAGCCCTGACATTTCACTGTTCGCCTATGATCTTTTACGGTCAATGGCACATTTTTTCCAAGACTGGCACTTCAAAAAGAACAGGAGTGCCAAATCAGGATGTGAGGAGTTTTCCGTCTTGAAAACCAAGGACAACCAAATTCAACTTCTGATAGAAAGATGGGTTTAAGTAGTAAGGAATTTATGTTTTGAAGAATAGTTTTAATGTGTAGATTTTATACTGAAATTTAAATAAAACTTATTCTATGCACAAAGACTTTTATAACATCCTAGTATGAACTTCTGGTAACTGATTTATTAAAAAACAGATTTATAAGCAATATAGATCAAATTGTATTCTCTCAAGTATATGAAAATCTTATTTTCAGTAGATTATTAGGATATGTGGCAACTAAATATACAGACAGCTATTGAATAGCATGGGTTCGTACCAAAGCCATCTACCATAACGAATCTTAGTAATTCTACTTAGTTCTTATCAGATTCAGTCAATACATGCAAACAAGTGAATGTAATTTATACTGATTTCCGGAAGGCTGTTGAAATAGTGAACCATGATATACTCATTTCTAAGTTAAATTGAATGGGTATATCAGTGGAATATCTCAGATTATTTGCTTCATATTTAAAAGATGGAACTCAGTTCGTTAAGATAAATGGTGTGAGATCTAAATCTTATGTCTTCTCTGGGGTGCCCCAAGAAAGCAACCTGGTGTCTTTACTGTACTTTTGTTTTAGAAATGATATTAGTAAAATATATAATTACTCTAGATGCCTGCTGTTTGCTTATTATTTGAAGTTTTTTCGAGCTGTTAATGGTAAGTATTGAGTACTGCATTAAGCTCCAACTTGATCTGGAAAAGTTGATGATGTGGTGTTGCATAAATTTATTGTTTTAAATATTATAAATGTTGTGTGGTCTCATACCCGAGGAAAATGAGTACGATTCCATATAAATTTATGATGGGAATGAAACATGGGACAGATTTAAGTAAATAACAGAGCTTCAAATATTATTTTATAGCCATTTGACCTTTAAAGCTCATATTGCTAATATTGATTTAATGTGTTTCGGGAAAATTGGTTTCGTTAGAAGGACTTGTTCAGACTTAACTGGTTCTGAAACCCAATTACTTCAATTTAATACATTTTGCCGGCCTCATGTTGAATATTGTGCTCTTATATGGTTCCCTGTAACGATTAAACGAGGAAATTTGATAGAGAGGTTGCCAAAGAGATTTTTTAAATATTTATTTTTTTAAGAAATAATCATACTATCCTGGTTGTAAAATCTCCTATAATGAGTTAATACTGGAGTTTAATGTCAAAAACACTTTAAAATAGGTGTACAATATCAGCCATTCGTCACCTTGTTAAACTTGTCGAAGCAATATTGATGGCATCAGCATGCTTCAAAGAAAAAACATGTATTCTTACATTACTTTTACGAAAACTTCAATACTTTGATTATGCTGTGGAGCATTAATCAAAGAATTAATGAGTTTAAGTATATGGCTCATGTCTTTTTGTAAATACTTAATGGAATTCCATTAATTTGTCATGAGATTATTTGATTTTGGTTTCTCTAAAATACCCTGAAGTTTAGTGTAAGTAGGAATCATTATACGGGAGTTGAGTTGATAAATGATCCGAAATGAATATTTGACGACGGTTGGTAAGATTGAGTTGGCCAATTGGTACACGCTTCTCAAATAATATTGCCATCCCAACTACTACATTGATAATAACTCTTATTTTCTTGATCCTCGCAATATTATTTTATTTATTCACTTTTTTATGTCTTTGGATAGAACCTTTAAACATATAGTATTCGTTTCAACTAAATATATTAACCTACATAATAATTGATAATATACAAACAAAATGGAAAAATAATTAATTTTAAATTTAAAAAATAAAGATAAATATAAAAATATATCATATATTAAAAAAAATATAAATAATTATAGACAAAAGTAATGCCTGAGCATAAAGAAAGAAAAAATAATTTTTATACAAGGATTACTCCTTGTACTTACGTAAATACTTTCAAATCATGTGAGATTAAAACAGTATTCAAATATGAATAAAATGAAATGATGCATGTTATAAGATTTTAAAAAGATCTGGTGCGGTGCGAGCATTTCACAATTTTCACGTACCACCCTACTTTGAGTAGAAACTAATTTCTGGACAAATAGGACTAGTGAAATAGAAAAATCCATTTAGTTTCAATAGAAATTCCATTCAATTTCCATTGAAACATTTTGTGCCCATTAAATGTTATAAAAGGAGGATTATTAACTACGAGAATCACTTAAGGTTAAGCGTTCATCGTCACCCTTTATTACCTTTTACGACTTTATATGTTAGATATTAATTTTTCTAAAATCATTAGCATCCCAACCGTATATTATACATCTATTTTACTTATTTCCGGAAATTTATTTTCAACCAGGAAAAATATTTCTCCAATAGTTGATTATCAAATTCTTTCAAAGTTTGCATGTATCCATTTTTTATTAATAATACCAATGAAAAGTGGTTAATTTTTTCAGTTAAACAAAATAAAACGTACTTCAGAGGAAACCATTTTGAAAATTTGGAATTTGAGCCCTCTCAAACTATTTTAATGAGGATATAACCTAGCAGATATAAAAGGTCATTTAATTGTGTATTAATATAACGAGGTTAATCAAAATCGTTAGAACCTTTTTTTGAGGAAATTATAAAAATGTTTATAATCAATGACATAAAGTGGCACTTCCGTTAAGTCGATTTTAGCGAAAAGGTAGCTGTAACATCCCGCGAATATACCAATCTTAAACACGTAATTTCAGTTTCGTACAACTTTTCGTTTTTGTGCTGGGCTGTTAGCAAGTACTCAGAAACATACACAGAACACTTTGCAAGACTTGGTTTTTTGGGATGAGGAGACCTTAAAACGTGTATTTCCGTTGAAAAGTCTGAATCGAATTTTTTCACGATCCCAATATTTCCCCTTACTGTATATTTCATATTCTATAGGTAAATGAATATTTACAAAAAAATTATTAAGAAAAGTAGATATATAACACTTATAATTATAATTTGGAACACATCGCTGGCCTTATACTTTTTTTATAACTAAATGACTAGTTAATAAATTATTGTGATAAGGCTGAGTGTACCATAGGGTTGAAAAAATCATTAAATTTCATCCAGATCAGATTTATGTGATCTGACTGATCAAATTAATCATTAAACTTTAATGTATTATAAAATTTGGCAATTACTAAAATAGAAAACTTAATAGACCCAGAGCGATTTTTGAAATTCCATACTTATTCATTTTTATTTTTTTTTTGAAATTTTAATAATAACGTCCCTAGACATGATGTATTGAGAAGTAAGTAAAATATGTTTTCCTTTATTACAACTTGCCATCGTTGGCTACCTCCTTGTGCTTAAATTTTTTTTTTAACCAAAGGTTTTCGCTATTCTATTACTAAATATGGAATGTTATGTAACCTCTATTATGGATTTTTTTAAAACTTTAAATAAATTTAAATTTAAACTTTAAATGAATATATAAAGGACAGAATTTATCAACACACTAGTGATTATAAAAATAATAATAGTTAAAAATATAATTTAAAAAACGACATTCGTACATCAAGCTGAAAAGTTTTATTGAACATATTTATTTAAATTATGTTTTCTAGAAATGCTTTTTAACCCAAATAAAAGACGTATTCTGACTGAGCCAAAAAAAGAAAAATTAGGAAATTCAGAACATTTAAAATTAAAACAAGTATTTACTGCCTAGAAGTAGTATGCTAAGAATATATAATTGATATTTTGATTTCGGTTGTTGAGTTTAAAAATGATCAATGATTTTTTAAAAGAGAGCCGAATCGTTACAAAATAAAATAATGTTTTAAAATAATGATTTTGGAAAAAGTTTATATTAATATAATAAATTTGGTATTAAGTGACTCTATCATTTCTTAATCTATATTGAATTATTTTATAATCATAATTTAAATATAATTTCAGCTTTTATTTAATAAAATAAATCCAGATTATTTAGAAAAACTAAGGGAGTATGATAGACAATTAGATACTGAAAGATAAATTCATGGACTTGATAGCAATACTAAAAAGATTGTTAGGGAATTTAGGAGTCGCAGTTAACAAAAAAGCATATGAGGAAGATGGTTTAGGTCTTTTATTATTCATATTTATAAATTATTGTCAGATCCAAGTTGAGCAATGCCAAATATTTTTGTTAGCATTAGAGTATTACGAATTAAAAAAAAAATTAACTTTTCTCCTTCTTCCAACTCTATTTGTGCTTTATATTTTATAAATATACAATACGAAAAATATAAGCAAAAAACTTAATGGTGAACCTTGTGGGCGGAGCTAAGGTAGGTAGGTTTTGCTAACTGAGGAGAAAAGCCTTCTCCTCTACATAGCGTCAGACAGCTTACCTTGTCAAATAATGGTTTATTTGATTTATTTTTTTAACGTTTTAATTCGTTTTGCACTCTTTCAATCCCGTAATCTAAATCGTAAGTTAATGGTTATTTCAATAACGAAAGGTTAGGCTATTGGAAGGCGATTGTAAATTAGATGGTTCTTCCTTAAGTTGTTTAACACAATACTATGTTATTTTGAATGTTGAATATATTTTATGTTCACCTTTTGAATAGCATAATTGACTTTTTACAAATGTTTACATTATTCTTAAAATTATATTGTAAAACATTATTTCAAAAGATAAACGTGTAGTTTCTAATGAATCTAGTCAATTTTTTTCATTATGAAAATCATATCCTCTTTACTCAAAGATTTTTTTAATGGTTTAATTAAATCTAATTTATTATCGTCGAATATTTGGAAATAGGTTTGTTTATTTTCACCTAACTGAAATTATGCATTCATTAATTTTTATTTACGAGAGACGCAAAATGAAATTCATACAATTTTGCGATAGCAGGTGTGGAATGCATTAATGGAATGCACTCCGCGTGCAAGTACCTACAAATCAGATCTCGCAGCCGTGGCAGGTTAACATTCATGCCCGGCTATTACATACATAATTACCTGAAATTTAGAGGAATTTAATTCGTTTTCTATTCCAAGGCATCGCCTGGCTAATCAAGTAGCCGTTATATCAATTTGTCTAATTCGTATATTTTTGTTTGAATTATATTGTATGTTAGTTAATTTGTCTTATTTGTTATTCAATCAACGTATCATACCTATAACAGGATTGATCAAAAAAGGAATGTATAATTTCAAATTTTCCTTAGAAGAAACATTAGAAGCATTCTTTACGTTTGCAAAATCATTCTTATGTATCTAGAAGATGGTAAGGATCCGATGGATAGGTTGGAGGGATCGAAATGAATATCTGTGTATTTTATTTATGCTCTCCGATGTTTTGGTCCACTTTGCGTACCTTCATCAGGGTGAAACAAGAACCGAAGAGGGATGAAAGATGAAAGACTGCTTCCGTGAGCTAGATTTACGTGATATTGTGTTTTTCAATTCCTGATGATGGCCTAGTTGGCGAAACGTTGAATGGTTAATTATTTATCGCTATTGGAGAGACTCAAGACATTACTTTGTCACCATGGTTACGTTGTAAACATAAGATCATCCTTCCTATTTTATTCCCAAGTGATCATCCCATCACTTTGAGCTCCTCTGTCAAAAACGTAGCCATTACTGTTGACCAAATCCAAAGCCCACGTGCCCAAATTTACCGACGGTCATTAAGTACCCTTAAGTTATTCCACCGTTCCCGCCATCTTCTCCTATTACCTATACTTAAGCTCCTTGTATCCTCACCCATTTCTACCCATTTTGACTATGGTTGTGTGGCATACGGTGGCCTCTCGATTGTACTCGAGGACAGATTGAAGAGAATTATGAAGTGCTTTTTAAGATTTGTCTTCGATGCATCGAGACTCTCTTGTGCGTCCTACCATTATGGTGAGTTAAAGCGGCTCTTCTCCTCCAACCGAAGACAATATTTCTTTGGATCTTACCTATACTAATCCATCATCTCCCGCCACCCTTCCTATATCTACAATCTCCGGCAGTTCAAATCCTCAGTCCATTCAAAGGAAACAAGATCCCGTTCTTCTAACTCCCTTTTCACAGAACTAAAGCACTTGAATGCTCCTTTCTTGCCAGTTCCACAATCCTCTGGAATTAACTACCGTCAAATATTCTATTATAAAAAAAACAAAAAAACATCATGTATGTTTATACCAAGTTTTTTTTAAAAACTGAAAGGGAGATATGTATATATATATATGTCATAATTTAAACAAATAAAATATATTTATATAACAATATATATAATATAATATTTTTAAAAAACCAATGAAGTTTTTTTTACTCCTTAATCGATATTTATTTATTTATTTTAAATATATATTTTACGTGTGTTGTGTGTTTAAGGTGTTCAACGTAAAATATATATTTAATACTAATATAAGAATGCACATACCAATTTTTATGATGGTATCTTAATGGGATCATGTAAAAAAAAGAAAAATTCTGTATGGAAGCTCATCCACCAATGGATGATTCACGAATAGGTAAAGTTAAGCATGGTGGGTAACTTAAAAACGAAGTTCGTATATTGACTTTTAGCAAAGTAATTTTTATTGTTTAAAATATGATATATACAGTGCATATCCATTTCAGTTTGAAAAAAATTTGGCAAAAAATACAAGGTTTTATTTTTGTATAATTTCAAAAATATTTAAAATATCGTTTTTGTGTTTTAAAAAAATTACTTTTTGGAAATTTTAAAAAATTAAAAGATTGGTTTGGTAGAGTTGAAATATTAATTCCTACGTATTTTTAAAAATAATTACGTTATTTTGAGCTTAATAGGTCTAATCAGTTTGAAGCTATAAGTTTTTGAATGATTCAGAACATGTAAAAAAACAATCCATTTTTCGATGTTTTTTTTTAAATTATAAGAAAAATGAAAATGATAAAAATCTGAAACTTTAAACTTTCGAATATGTTTAAACAAAAAACATAAATACCAAGTCTGCCATTTTGAAAAACCTCGAGCCTAAATTTGTATTTTTTTTTCGGTTTATTTGGTGTGGAATGACCGTAGCGTGGAACGACTTACCTGACATTCCTCATGGCTAAATTCCACCCGTATGCAAACTCAACAGCAACGCCAAATTGCTAGTGTCAAATTTAAAAAGTCACTGACCTCATGTTTATGAACCGGCAAGTGAAGTAGGGATAGCTGGCGCGTGTATCCCGTTACGCTATGAATCCAAGGCTCCTTCCCTCAGGCTGTTGTGATATGAGAAGTCGGTGTTGGCTTTCAGAGGCTCCTTCTACCATTTTGTAATGTTGAGCTGGCTACGCTTCAAACACAGTGGGACCCCGTCTTTGACAGTATAATAAAATAATAAAGTCATTGCACGTCATCTGGAATCATTGAGGGAAAAAATAAAGCCTAAAAATGGAAGAAATACAACATATTGACTTATTATTTCCTTCTTTGTTCAATCATGGCTTTCGGTTTTATAGAATCGATATAGTTCTAGCATTCTTAATACTGAAAACATTTATTGTAATTAAATAATATTGATCCTAGTTTTGTTAATGCTTAAATTATAGTAATTTTCAAGTGTCATTGAAAATTTAGTATATTCAGAAAAAAAAAGGAATAAGGCGAGGTGGGATGTTTGTACACAGGCTCTAAACGGTATAATAGTAGTCCAATAATATTGATACACTCAACAAATTTTGTTTATTTACCACATATTAAGGTCATCATTTAATTTTAACACTACTGGACTAATATTATACTGTTTATAAAGCCTCTGTATGCACCTACCCCAACAACGTACTCCTCCTCACCATATCATATTTAATTAAAATAACAATATTCTTCTCCCAAGTTCTGCGCATGCGCTGGATTGTAATGGTCAACTTTCATATCGTCTCTCAGAGTTATATATTTTCTAGAAGAATTTTCAGTGATTTTTTACTGAAAACCTGACAAGATCTTGGGAAAACAGCAGTTATAATCCCACAGTGAGTACTGTTATTATTTAGTTTGTATAGTTGGGAAAAGTGAAAGCAGTGTCTAGAGGCTTATCACAATGCCAACAGACGTGTCTTACTTAGGCCAGTTGACTTCAGTTCGGCTCCACCCTCGGGAGGGGTTGGTCAAGGCCTGTCTTAGATACAAGGTCAAGTTCAAGCACACGTAATTTTCTTCTCTTATTTTTCTTCCCAATGCTAAAAATTACATCAAGTAATGTCGGGTAAAACTTCTACAAAAAATCAAGACCTGTTGGTTCGACACCTCGTGCTTCACCTGATATACAAAAACAACGACGCAGTAAACGAGTAACTACATCAGTAACGCCACCTAGTTCAATAGAATCTGAACCTCAGTCAGGGACATCGTCACAAGGAATGTCTGAAGAATCTCCTTTCTTCACCCCTAACCCCTATCAGCCGCTTCACCCCTAACCCCTATCAGCCGCTTCACCCCTAACCCCTATCAGCCGCTTCACCCCTAACCCCTATCAGCCGCTTCACCCCTAACTCCTATCAGCCACTTCACCACTAATCCCCATTAGAAACTTCAAAATGAAAAGAAATTATGGAGACTGCATCAATACCCAGAAATCCTCACCCTCCTCCAATTTTTGTCAAAAATATAAAAAAATGTCAGCTAGTATGCACCCAGCTAAACAAAACTACAGACTCTGGTATTTACTCGTGTCTTAGTTGAACCAATGACACTAAAATATCACCGGATACAGACGAAGCCTCTTGAAAAATTGTGAACTAGAGCGGATTTTCACACGTACCAACTACGACAGGAGCGATCATTAAGCGTTGAGATTAGAAATTTGCACCCCACAACACCAGCAGACGCCATAGAGGAGAAGTTGGCGGCTCTAGGTTATAGAGTCCGTTAAATAACAAATGTTACAACATAAAATAAAAAACAGTGAGGTGTGAAAAATAAAGCCCCTCTACTCCTATTTTTCGTAGATCTAGAACCATCGCTGGAGGTGGAAAAAATTTACGATCCTAACAAAATATATTATACGAGGGTAAAGGTTGAAAAACCTTATATTCAGAGGTAAATTGTTCAGTGCCACAATTGCCCGGCATATGGCCACACTAAAACGCACTATCACCACTTACCGCGATGCGTGAAATGCGGCGAACAGCACAAATCAGAAGAGTGCAACAAACCGAAAATAACTCCTGCACTACGCGCCTTATGTCTGAAGGGAAATCTGGCTATCTATAAAGGCTGCCAGATTTATAAGAATCTTAAATCTAGACGAAGAAGAGAACCATCTAAAATTGTGGAATCGTTCGCTCAACTACTTGGAGGTGGAAACAAGCGCAATGAATGTGAGGCCCTGCCGGAACAACATATACTTCAAAATCCCCAACAACCTCAAAAACCTATTCCACAACATGTATCCAATCCACAACAACCTTTTCAACACAAAATTTCGCATATCCCTTCCCCATCAAATGCCACAGTCTGCTGACATCCTCCCTTTCAGAATTCAAATCCCTTGTTCCCCCTCTGATATCACAACATACCAATCTTCTATCCCACTTCATCCCTCCCTTAAGAAATCCTTAAATGACTTCTTCTAAACTCATATCCATTCTACTTTGGCATGCTAATGGTGTTCGAAATCACACCGACGAACTAATTGCATTATTATTTGTCAAAATCATTAATGTTGCACTATTTACTAAAATTAGATTGACCAGTAAATAGCTTTTCAAAAAAACACAATACCTAATATATCGTACTTACCACCCAGGAGGTGTAACCGGTACTACTGTCATTGTCCACCAGTCCCTCTCTCATCACTTATTCCCATTGACTACGCATGATTTCCTACAAGCCTCCGCCATAGTAATCAAGACCTTTTCCTTCCCGCTCACATTTACATCAGCTTATTGCGCTCCTAAACAATCTATCTGCAATACCCAATTCACTTCTCTCCTCAATTACTTTGGTATTCTTTTCATTCTAGGTGCAGACTTAAACGCCAGGTATCAACAATGGGGTCCCAGAACCCCGAATTTCTGTTTGCACTAAGTTCTCAACGTTTTAACCTCCTTTCTCTCAACTCCCCTATCTACTGGCCTACTTCCTGACATACCGTAATCCTGATATTCTTGATTTATTCATCAACAGCGGACTAGACCACCTCAACTGCTCCATTAATAAATAGCCTTGATGAGCTTTCCTCTGATCATAGTCACGTAATCCTAAACGTATCAATAGCTTTCAATCCGAAATCTTCCCCACCATCTTTAATCAAAGGCCCAGTTAGCTGGAACCTCTTTCGTCAAATCCCGAACAATGAAATTGACCTCAGAGTAAGCCTAAAAACCCCAAAAGACCTTGATGGTGCTCTGTATTCCTTTGCCACCACGGCACAGCAAGCTGCCTGGACCGCCTCTGCACCACAGTCACTCCCCAAGAATTCCTAACAAAAACCATTTACCGCAACACCTCACTAATCCACCTAATCCACATCAAACGCCGTGCCAGATCATTATGGCAACGTACCAGACATCCAAATGATCGCCGCTCCTATAACTATTATTCTAAACAATTAAAGCGGGAGTTGGCAACCTTTCGTTCTCAATCATTTAATTCCTACCTATTCTCCCTCTCTGCTCGTGACAATTCTCTGTGGAATATCACTAAAATAATTCTAAAATCCTACTCTATTTCCCACCCCTTTGGGCGAAGTGATGGCTCCTGGGCAGCGGGTGATGAAGATAAAACCAAGAAATTCGCCAAACACCTTTCCAATACATTCACTCCCCATTCAAATTCCCATCCCACCGACACCACATTAGTAGAAGAATTCCTAATATCACCAATGCCACTCTCTTTACCTCCAAATCTGTTAATCCCTCTGAGGTCAAATATCTCCTACCCTCAGATCCTTCGATAACTTCCACCTAAAGCAGTCATATTCCTTAGATACATCTGCAATTGCATACTACGTACCACCCACTTTCCTCTCTTATGGAAATATTCCCGCTATCATCTTTTCTCTAAAACCAGCCGAACCTTCCAACAGCATGACATCTTGTACACCGATTAGCTTACTCCCAATATTTTCAAAAATCTTCGAAAAGATCCTTCTCAAACGAATCCTATCCATATTACAAACTCAAAATCTTCCTTCCCTCTTCAGTTCGTATTTCGTTCACAACATTCCACTGTTCAACAAGGACTGCAAGTTGCTGACCATATTTCCTCAGCGCTAGAATGCATTCAGTATTGTTAGGGTGCATTTCTGAGGCATAGTACAAGCTTTGGGCCGGGCATGGCACCCCGGATTGCTCTTGAAGCTAAAAATCCATTTACCTCAATCATTATACCTATTCCTCCGACCCCATCTCTCTAACCGCCCCTTATGAGTCTGCTATGGAACAGAATTTTCCAACCATTATCCAGTTCAGGTCGGTGTTTCTCAAGGCATCATCTTGGGGCCCGTTCTCTACATTTTATTTACCGATGACATTCCTACTCATCCTGAAACATTCCTGGCAACATTTGTTGATAAAACCGCCATCCTATCATCCAACTCAGATCCTGAAACAGCATCCTTAAACCTGCAAAGGCACCTTTCCAAGATCGAACACTGTTGTAATAATTGGCGTATGAAAGTAAATGAATCTAAATGCAAGCATGTCACGTTTACTCTCCGACACAGATCCTGTCCGCCAGTTCATTTTAACTCCATACCACTTCCTTTCTCAGGCACAGTTCGATATCTTGGCTTCCTCCTAGACAGAATACTAACATGGAACTCCCATACTAGACTTAAAAAGACAAAAGCTTAACCGAAGATTTGGCCAAATATATAGACTACTATATAGAAAATTTCAGCTTTCAGTGGGAAACAAGCTACTGATCTATAAGACAATCCTGAAATCTGTTTTTACCTACTGTCTCGAACTCTGGGGGACAGCTCAATTTTCGAACATCAAACGCATCCTTTCAGTCCAAAGTCGTTTGAACAATATTCAATGCTCCATACTATGTAATCAACAATACCCTACATCATGACCTTAATATCCCATTTTTTTTAGACCTTAATCCAAATTCTCCAAATTTCACCAGATCATCCAAATTTCACTCAACATCCAAATCCCTTAGCACAATCCTATCCAACTCCACCCATCCCTACAATCCTCCTCGAAGGTTGAAACGGCAGTTGCCCCGAGACCTGTTGTAAATATGTATATTGGAGTTCTGGCAATGGCCAGGCTCTCCACTCAATTTCTGTATGTCTACGGCTATAGCGCCCTCGCTCAGTCTCTACTGGCTTTCAGTGCCAGTGACGGGATTGAGTGAGTGGCGCTGGGATAACCTAGGGCGGGGCTTTTCCATCCATAAATCGGGGGAAAAGCCTGGCTCGGGATTTCCCAGACCGATTTTAAATAGTGTATATAAGTATGCCTGCGTTTAAGATGTTACGTTTATTTTATATTATATAATTTTATTTATCATTTATGTATTAAGTTTATTTTTTATTTCGCTATTATTTCATTTTTTTTTTTAATTTTTTGTAAATATGGTGTGAATGATTTCTTTATATCACTATTGATATTGTCCTTGCTGAGACAGAATGTAATATTAATCAATCAATAATACAATTTAAAAAATTCTTCTACTATTACAATATTTTTCATTCTTAATCTTTTCATAAAACCATTTTTCATGGAAAGCTGAAACATATCAGATGTTTCAAAATATAGAGAATAATTTTTCCTAATAATGTTTTGTAGATTTTCTTTTTATTTATGCGATCGATATGAAATGAAATATTTTTAAATCCCAGTCTAGGAAGCCTGGAGTATAATGAATTACGTTATGCAAGTTATTATTTGGTTTCGGCTGACTCAAATATCTTACACCATTTTCACTGTTATTCTAGACAAGTACCCCATTTCAATTTTAGAAAAAATAATATAAATATAAAATAATATAATATAAAAACATATAAAGTCGTAGAAGGTAATGGAGAGTGACGAAAAACGCACAAAATTAAATGATTAGGGATTGATAAATTATTTACCACTTCTATAAATTTGTTTTATTGAAAACTAGTTTCGAATGTTATAAATTCATCCTCAGTTCTAAAAACACACAAAAAATTAGCAATTCAAAAAATAGTTTGGTATTATTATACATATTAAATTAGATTAATATAGATCAGTATTATAAAACATTTATGAATTATGAGTTTAATTAAGACAAGACATCAAATACATGTTGGTACTCACCAAGGTTTAAATAGATTATATCATGGATTATATTTGATTTCTTGTCTTACTTAAATTCATAATTCATAAATTTTTTATAATACTGATTTATATTAATCTAATTTAATATGTATAATAATACCAAACTATATTTTTAATTGCTTATTTCTTGAATTTTTTGTGTGTTTTTAGAACTGAGGATGAATGTATAACATTCGAAACTAGTTTTCAATAAAACAAATTTATAGAAGTGGCAAATAATTTATCAATTCCTAATGAGATTGATCCTTCTATACCATCATGCCGATGTCAAAAAATTAAACGATTGCTGTAACTGGTAATTTGCCACTTTTATATTATATCCATAGAAACTAAATGGAATATTCGTCTTCATCTTTACTCAACACTTGTACGTTACGGTGTCGGGGCCAACCCAATGGATCCAAAGAACCTTCTGCTTTTCCACAATATTGTATTGCATGGTGAAAAATCAAATTGAAACTTCAGGCTAAACGTTGTAATATAAAGTCTTGGGTTCGTAGGATTTTATTGTTTGTTCGTTATTTATACGAAAAAGGGGAAGATAAAGAAATATTCTCCCCCAATAGTCATAACAAGTTATTTTATTATTTTTTTTTTTAATGTGGTGTATTACCTGGCAAAAGAAGAATCATAATAGCTTAAATAACTTCTAAAATTGTGATTTAGCTAGACCTGATAGGCAGGAGAGGGCAATGTTTGATTTGTCCCTCAATAGGGCCAACTATTTACCTTAGTCCAGCAATTCTGATTAAGGGAACTTATGTTAACAAATGGGAATGGAATGGTTGAACAATACTACACACCTCTCTACCGCCTGATAGCAAAAACACACCACTGGCAATTGCAACTAATTACTGACGAAACACTTTTTGTTAAATATCAATGTCAATTATTGAAATTAAAATGAAACAAAGTAAAAGAGAATCGTACGAATAATTTCTGTTCTTCTTAACTACCCGTTGATTCCAATTATCCATTCATTTCTTTTTTATGAATATTTTAAACCAACTTTGGGTAATGTCTAGGTAGAGAGCTTATTTATTTTGGACTTCCAAAAACAAGTTCGTGCTACAGTGCATATATATATATCATCACTTCACAGCAGAAATAGCTAACTCCGAAAATTAAACTTCACAGGACAGAGTTTTTTTTCGTTTCATGATATCAAAGTATAAATCAATTTTTTTTTACTTTCTAGCTTAGCCCTAAACTTGGCAGAACATTTTTTATATTTAATATATATATATATATATATATATATATATATATATATATATATATATATATATATATATATATATATATATACATACATACATATTCTTTACATTTTTAAAAACAATTTATTTAAAAAATAAATATTTCTCTAAACTTTGCTGAAATTTTTAATTATAGAACTACATCATGAGAATACGTGAATGAAAGAACTGTTATGTGTGAAAGATATATACATAGTGCCAAATTTAGGGTTTACAGTTATAGAAAGAGATAGGTTACTTCGGCATCAAATCCGCAGTAGTCTCAACTATCTTAAGTGATTGGAAATAGAAAAAGTCAAATTTGGAGATTGGATAGTTCCTAAAACAAAGATATACGAATAACATTAACTAAGCCTCCCGCAAATTTACTAAATAGTATTGAAATTAATACATTTATAAGATTTAAAAAGGATTGTGAGTACTTCAGACAAAGACTTTGTACTAGACATGAGGGTATATTTGAATACTTGTTTACCAAGCTATTACCCATTCAAAAGAAATATAAACTACGGCTGATACCTCATTCTAGGAAAACTTCATTTTTAATTTCCGTCTCGGTAAATCGGATTGAAAAGAAAAAGATGAGTTTTTGTTTTGACGGAGATGAGTGGGGAGAGTTATTGAGCCCTCTCCTTTGTAGTTCATTAATCTAGAATATAAAACATTCCTTACCTTCCTGCCCTGAGATTTTTTCTGTTTCAGAATCGGAATGGCGGAAGACTAAATAAATATTTGTTTTTCTTTGAATAAGGATAAATAGAAGCTCATGCTTAACAAAAGATTTTACTCGTGCATTACGTAGCTGTTGACGTAATATCAGCTTCATCAGTTCCTTTTTTTCTTCTTCTCCTCCCGCCTCTTTTTGCTAATTGGTTTCTTGCTTGTTCCAGTTCCTCCAGACATCGAAGACTCAATGAGCAGTTCGGACGTGATCACCCGAGAAGGAAACAACGTGACTCTCTCTTGCACCGCTAACGGCTCTCCAGAACCGACTATCAAGTGGAGAAGGGACGACGGCCAGATGATTAACATCAATAAGTCATATTCGAGTAAGTTACGATTTACATGAAACTAATTACATTAAATCTTCATTGCATGATAAATGGATAACGATGCTGTTGAAATCTTCTATCTCACGTCTTGTCGAAGGAACATGACTCATTGTCTTTGATTATGTGTTTATTTTCATTATAGTCCAGGCGCGATAGAGAAAATATATTCATTTTTATAAATGAATTTCTAATGGACTTTCTCAAAGCGATAGATAGGAGAAAATTTGTAGAAACAAATCATATATGTATTAGATGAAATCTGTATGTAGCAACATGGTGAAAAAAATTCATAAATATGCCGACATTTTTTTAAGAAAAAAAATAGTACATAGTAGCGTTTTAAGAGACGGAAAAAATGAGTTTTGAACAATGGAAGTTGGTCAACGTTTTGGAAAAAATATTAAAAACCGCGAAATATAGCCATTATGGACATTTTATTACAGAGCTTGTAATTGTCGCAGGAACTTGTTTTGGTGTCTATCTTCAAAAGAAATTGTATGCAAAAAGTGTATTACTTTTTCCATAAATTGAGATAATGGAAAAAAAGGTAATTAAGTTCCTTAAAAAGCGTTTAAACATAGGGTTCTTTCTTGCTCCGGCCGCTAGTGGTGACGTTGCGGTGGGGAAGTAATGGCCAGGCATCGAGCACTGGAAAGTGATAGAGAGCCTTCCACCGCTCTTCGTCACTTCCCCTCCGCTACCTCGCCACTAGGGCCGGAGAAAAAAAAAGATCCTTATGTTCAAATGCGATATTTAGGTATTTAATCGAACCTGACATATATTTTATGAAAATAGCGTTGTAGAAAGACTCCTCGGGTCAAATAGCGCTCTAGGACCATTTTGGACTTTGTTCAAATATTTTTCGAAATTACCTATTTTCACATTATCCCAATTTATGGCCCAAAACAAGTCCCTGCGACAATTACAAGCCCTGTTATAAAATTTCCAAATATGGCTGTTTCGCTGTTTTTAATTTTCTTTCCGAAACGTTGTTGACCGACATACATTGTTTAAAACTCATTTTTTCCGTTTCTTAAAACGCTATTAAGTGAAAAAACTGTTTCCGGCATGTTTATGATTTTTTTTTTCACCAGGTTGGTGCATACCGATTTTATCTAAAACATATAGATACAACTAGTTTCTACTAATTTTCTCGTTAATAATAGCGTTGAGAAATTCCATTAGAAATCGGCTTCGGATTCCATTTAAAAAACTATCGCGCCGGGACTAATTAAAATATTATCCTTAATTCTTTATATTTAGATATGATTACTTGATGAATCAGAATGTACAATTGTATTCAGATTGTATATGTACAATTATACCTCGTTTATCCGTCCGTCGTTGATCCCAATTTTCAGGTTATTCGGTTGAGATTTTCAATCATTTTTTTAAATTTAATTTTCTCATTAGATAATAATTTTAATTACGATAGTAAGAATGTAACTATGTATAAACTACAATATACTATAAGCTATAATATACTATAAAACTGTATAAAATATATACGCTAATTATTCGCTTTTTAGTTTGATTCATTGTATAGTTCCTATATGGATTGTAAAATAAATTATGGTAATAAAATGCCTTTTGCTGAATTTAAGAAATATTTACTAGAGTGTCACACGACAACGACTCACCGCTATTGATAGTTTTTATCGTGTATTAAACGATAAGTCTGCTTATTAAAGGATTTTGTTTTATCAATTACTCATATCCGAATTGGCTTTGGTTCCAATTAGTCCTGATAAACGAGGTTTTACTACATTAGCATTATTAAAAACGAGTGGTTGAGTAAGTGCATTTAAACATTACCTCAGATTAGAAATTATGGATATATTATTACCTTAACGTTTGTCCATGCAGAAGATGTTGCCACATAAGACTTTATCAGAGCAAACGACTAAATTGGAGTCATGCGATACTGAAAAGGGCAAGGACTGCTCGCAGTTTCCGATTACTTCAACGTTTACTAAACAAAAGCTTTAAACTTCTCATTTATTACAATAAAAATCATCTGGATGAATGCTATCAAGCCTCTTCGGGTTTTGGACTATTTTACTCATTTGGCCCGAAATAAAAATCTATCCATCTTTATAAATTCCATACCTTCGCAAACCCATTAGTTTTTCATCCTGCTTCTTTTAGATTCCTGAAAATCCTTTGAAAAAAATTAGTCATGAAATCTTCTAACATTGGAATGCTACCAACGGCATGACTTATGATGAAACTAACAATATCCGATATTATATTAATTGGTAAAAAAAAATACTATGGTGCCCAACTATCTGTCGGTCTAAAATCGGTTATCCATACCCCAACAACTAAAATGTTACTAATGCGTTAGGAACGTTAGGGACGCAGGGCTAAGGATTTTTATATTTGATTTTAAAATGTTTCTTAGACAATAGCATTTCAAAATTATGTGCTTTAATTATAGATTACATTATATATGTATGCACATATATAATATATATATTTATCCTTAATGCCAGTCTTGTCTTTCATATAAAGGCGAAATGTTTTCAATTTACACTTATAAAATATATCATATTTAATATTCTCGCTTAAAGTTCTCCTGGTGGCTGATAGAGCGTGCAATACAGAACACCGACGTGGAATGAGACGAGCCTGCCGCCACAGCTAGATTAGGGCAGTGCAAAACCTGAAGGGGCTGGCAAGAAGGGGTGTCATCGGAAGCCCATTTGCCATCCCTTCCGAATCAAAGAGCCTTAAAGGGCAAAAACTGTTAGTTATAGGGCTCTACTCTAGCCACCAATCGAAATGTACTCCGGTAATATCCCACAATGAGCCTCCATCCGGGGCAAGAACACTCCACCTGTATAAGGGTTTAATCCAAACTCGTAGTAGCCCGTCTTGGCATGGTCTGGGGAGGGGGAGGAGGGGAGCTTGGTAAGGGCCAAAATACTTAAATCATATTCACAACAAATTTATACAACCTTTAAATTATAAACCTGAAATAAAGTTAATTTAATTTCGTTTTCATTTAGTTTCATCAAAAACATTCTTAACAATTTACAGTTATCAAATATGATATACATTTAAGACGAAATAAATTATAGATCATGGATATAATAATGACAAAAAGAGTGAAAAAGGATTATTGTAGTATTGTGATTGAAGACATAAAACACATAAGGTACAAAGATATATAAATTCATTATTATTGGATAATTGTTAAGTTTATTTTTTTTAAATAAGAATGTGAATACTAATAATGTTTTTTTGTAAAGGTGCGTTTATGTGATAACTTTGATAACGTGTTATGAACATTTTTCAAAGATTTGCTCTGAAAAATGTCGATAACATTTTCGGCTATTTGATTTCATTATGTTAATATCATTTCCCAATTGACGGTGTATATAGGGATCAAAATGTTTGGTCAACATTTTTGTTGGAAACCCAGTTGATGTTATTAACATTTGAATGCCTACCGTTTACACCGGTCAACGAAATATTATTAACTCTCAAGTACTCGCGTACGCGTTTTTTTAATGAGTATAAGTGCATATTATGTGTCTATATTAATCGTTTTTGAGAGAAAAATTAATCCAGAATCGTTGTGGACACAACTACTTTTTTGTAGCTTTTATAGTTTACGGGAAATGAACCTCGGAATAAAATAAAAACGCTCTGTGGCTGTTGTGCTGTGTACAGTGATCAAAAACCGGCCTTTTTGCAACAAAAAAAACTAGCCCCTCATTTTGTCTTAATTTGAATAACACTGCGAGAGGGTTGTTTCAGTGTATTTTTTAACGCCCAATCAAATGCAGCAAACCTCGATTCAATAAGAATTAAACATTTTATGATATAATATAATTCAAAATACATGGAAAATAATTGGGTAAATAAAAGGCACAGTTGAAAAAAAAAACTATGTGAATCTTAATAAAATATTATTTTACTAAATAATAATTATTTAAAAACTTTTAACATATCATTAACACATTTTTAATATATTATTTAAATTAAATATCAAATATAGTGCAATATTAACAAAATATAAATTTTTAAAAAATGTGCGCAACTTTATTAATTACATGTCGGAGATCGAGTTTTTGGGTTTGTCTTTAATTTATTAACCAAAGTTTCGGATGTCCCTTGAAGCATGCTGATGACATCCTCATTGGTAGCGATCCAGCTGAAATTTCGGCAATGCTCTATTAAGATACTCTCAATATTTCTTTCCTAGATTCCTGAAAAGTTTTATTCTGTGAGCATCCCGATTGGTTAGATAGCGGCTGAAACCATATTGTTACCAAGCAGAAGAATCTTGTGGATGTAATTAGGCGTGTTATACCATATATGCAGTTGTACATATTGCTTAGCAATTTCATGACAATAAAATTTGGATACGGAATGTAGAAATTTATTTAACTTTTTTTTGTTTGTTTCTGGGAAAAATTTGAGGTGGCAAAGTTGAAATTTACAATCAGCAACCCAAAAATCATAAATGAGCAAATGTTTAGAATTTTTCCAACAATTTTCACCAAGATCCTTTTCTAGGCACGTTCAGTCAGAAGAATTCTTTTACGAATTAAAATCAAAATATCAACGTAGTTCGCAGATTTACGTAGTTGGATAATATTTCTTCACGTAAATAGAAGCCTGATAGGTTTATAATAGCCTGATTAGCTCCGCTGCGCTCAAAAGATGCACACTTCAAAAAAAAGCTATTTAAACAATTAAAAAAAAATACATATAAATAATCCCTTCAACCACCCACAAGTGTCATATATGTCAAATAGATGTGCCAACAGTATGATTGCATATTTTAACATCAAATTCCATACTTCAGAGTACGATTTATGACAGCTACGAGTTTGAGATACGCAAATACAACTGTAAAAATGCCATTTTCCCCCGTAGCCCTGGAATGGCTCGTGAACTATTCTAAAATTGTGGGATTTATTGACTCTCCTTCTATGGCACAAGTTTCTTCGGCGGCTGCCTTTTACGATTAAACCTTTTTTTCAGTAATGTCTTAAAAGGCCGCGAATCACAATTTTTTCTTCTGGCATTGCACGTGCGTTTTAAAAATGTAAATTACTCCATAAAGCCAACTCAAGTCACAAGGAATCAAAGGATTAGTCAAAGTCAACATTGACATAAATAGTAGGAACAAAAACATTCTCATAGGATAATTTTGAGAGTTGGAGTTAAGTGTGAATTAAGAGTTGGAATTGAGTTGTTCACGCCCAAGGACTTTTGTAACAACCTAGTATTTATAACATTGAAATATTATAATAATTAACCACAAATTATTAAAATATTAGCAGGCATGAAAATGTTGATAACAAAAATTTTATAAATATATTGCTAATAACATTTCGATGTAAACGCGCCTCAATTCAGATGTGGCCCAATTTCAATAATTGTTAAGACTTGAAGATTGGGTTATTCCAAAAAAAGTTGAAAAATTATAGTAAGAAATCTTTTAATAAAACAGAAGATTCAGGAAGAAATTTTTCTTCATAAAACTATCCAATATAAAATTAATATTTATTAACTCTAAGCAATGATGACATTCCTTACATTTTTTTCTTTCTTTTCTTACTTCCACTTCATTTTTCTAACCGTATCTACGTTTCGGGGTTTTTCCCCATCTTCAGGATACATTTTTCTTAGTTTTTATTACAATGTGTACAGGAATACTGTATATGTCCAAAAAGCTACCAAAAAGATATTAGCTCATATTTGCTAATAGTTATAATAGTTCATAACTTTTAGCAAATATGAGCTAATATAAATGTCATTTAGGGGCCCAGAAGGGGAAGTGACGCGCCTTATATCGCCTCTCCTTCTCAACCCCAACTCTCACCTTCTCGTGGTGAGCCCTGTTAAGCCGATCCAGAATTAGAATGGTGAACTAACGAGAGATCAGTGAACCCGGCCTACCAGGATATCATGTGCTGGGAGCAGGGTATATGATAAGTGCGGCGGCTGACGAACATCTATGTACTTCAACGGTTGCGCTCACAGGCCCGGTGAGGTGGTTTACTGCGCACGGGTAGAAGAGGCTCGATAGTCCTGTCAAGACAGCTCTTCTAGGACAGGGAGTTCTGAATATAAATCCTCTGGTCCTCCAGGTTGGGGGTTGAGAGTAGGGTTAACGGTCCACCTCGTAAAAAACAACTGTTACGAAACCAGAAGAAAATAACAAAGCCGGACGGATTACTGAAAAAAGGACTGGAACTTGGAAAAGGCGAAATGATATTAGAATTTCGACGTGGAATGTACGTTCCTTATACAGACCTGGAACACTAAAGATTTTATCAAATGAGGCTCTCAAATATAAATTGGATATTTTGGCTTTACAGCAGATGAGATGGACAGGTAGTGGGATTATGGATCGGAGGGACTATTCGGTCTTCTATAGCTGTCACGACCGAGAGCACACATTTGGAACTGGCTTCCTTGTGAACCGGAAAATCAAACAGAGAATAATTAATTTTAGACCAGTTACTCCCAGGATTTTCAAAATAAGAGTGAGAGGTACATTCTTTAACTACACCATAATCAATGCGCATGCTCCAACTGACGATAAACCAGAGGAAGAGAAAGACGAGTTCTACGACTTAATGGAAAGGATATGCTCTGAAAGCCCAAGGCATAATATTAAAATGATTTTAGAGGATCTAAATGCCAAAGTAGGAAAGGACCATTTATGCAGTAACGTTGGAAAGTATGGATTGCATTCAGACTATTCAGACAATGGTTTCCGACTACTGAATTTAGCTGTTAGGCAGAATCTAATTATAGGGGGAACATTGTTTGATCACAAAGAAGTACACAAGGGTACGTGGACCTCTCCGGATGGCAACACAGTAAATCAGATAGATCATATCCTAATTGAGGGACGCCATAGATCAGATCTACAGGATGTTAGAGTGTTCAAAATTGCCAATATCGACAGTGATCACTTCCTTTTGCATGGTTGCAGGGACTGAGGTACGTGATCGACACATAGAAATAGGTGGATACAAGTTCGAAACAGTTCGGGGATTTGTGTACCTTGGGTCATTTGTAGATACTGGCAATAACTTCTCCAAAGAAATAGAAAAGAGAATCATAGCCGCCACGACGGGTTATTACGTTATAATCAAGGTCTTTAAAACAAAAGCAATAAATAAAGACACAAAGGCTATACTCTACAAGACCCTCATCAGACCCATACTGACATACGGTTGTGAATCCTGGGTGCTAAAGAAAGTCGACGAACAGAAGATCGCAATTTTCGAAAGAAGAATTCTCAGAAGGATTTATGGCCATCAAAGAAAATGGCACCTGGAGAATAAGGCACAACCGGGAACTGTACGAAAAGTATAAGGATGTCCCAGCAGTAAAATTTATCCGGATCAGCAGGCTTCGTTGGGCTGGTCATGTACAAAGGATGGCTGAAGATAGTATTCCCAAGAGGATAATGAACCATGCACCAGTGGGAAAAAGAATAGTAGGAAGACCTCGGACAAGATGGTTAGACCAGGTGCGAGGGGACGCGATGCGGCTGGGGGCGTCAAGCTGGTGGGCGATGGCCAGGGACAGAGACCGGTGGGGACAGTTTCTTCTGGAGGCCAGAGCCCGGACTGGGCTGTAGAGCCGAAGATGCATGTATGTATGTATATATGTCGTTTACATTTTTAAAACGCACATGCAATGTCAGAAGACTATGAGAAATTTATCCTGAAGATGGGGAAACAACCCCGAAACAAAATGAAGTGGATGTAAGAAAAGAAAGAAAAAAATGTAAGGAATGCCATCATTGCTAAGAGTTAATAAATAATTGTTTTGGACTTCGTAATGTGCTGAAATAGAAAAATAAATAAAATTAATAATAATTCTTCCATAAAAAATTATATTACTGAAATTTAATTTCAACTTGAGAGTAAAATTCCCTCATTTATTTAATTTTTATAAATCTAGTTATTAATATTAATTTGGAAGAAACAAATTTTCCTTGAATTTTCCTTGATGAACTATTTTAATACAGCCAAAAAAAATAATAAAATAAAATAATTGTTAATAATAAATTAATTGATAAATAATAATTTTTATTTCAATGCTAAATTAATCGTTTGTGTTTAAAATTGTTTAAAATTGAACACCTAATTATGATTTGAAAACTGCAATGCCAACAAAACGCCCTGATGTATTTAAGGTTTTTTTTTTTTTTTAAGAATTGTTCAGATTTATCTCTTGGAAGTGACATTATCACGAACAAATCAATTTGAAATTATAATTTCTTGTTACTAAAATAATGAAAGCTGGTCATTTCTGCACCTTTTGCCCAAGTTTTTTTTAGAGATGTGGTTACTTTGTCGGTTTTGAAATCGGAGTAGAGATAGGAAACTCTACTTCTTGCACCGACTGCTAATGATCCCTCTAGAGATTTGGTGGGATCTGGAATTGCATCTCAGGTCAATTTGCATATATATCGAATCGGCGGCAACAGCTTGAAAAACAATAAACCCACTTCGCCATTATCGTCCCCCCCCCCCCTCATCTGAGAGAGTAATCGGGGCCGTTGACGGATTCCCTTATCAAGTCTCAATTAACAAATTTGGACAAGTAGCATGTTTCAATAACTGTATCGTCCTTAACTTAAATACATGATATTAAATATATACATTTTTTTTTCTTCCGTATAGGCCTATATAATTGGACCTATAATTGAACTATGTAACTGGACCGATTTTTATGGATTGTCCGCTTTGGCATTTCATCATTTATACAGAATATTTATTTTTTATCTGCTTGAAACTTATATATTCTTGAATTCCTTGATTTTCCAGATTAATTTTTCATTTTTGAATAAATGGATTTTTATAACCATTTTCCATTTTTATTAAAAACGTGAAATATAAAATTAGCTTTATACATATTGAGACGAAAAGGAGGTAGGATGTTTTAACCTGGTAGATTTTCATTGAAAATCGTATTTTTTTTTATTTTTTGTGCATTGATAGTTGACAGGTAAATAATGAAGGAAATGGTCCGGGTGACGGTCAAGAATAAAATGAAATAGTAGTAACTATTTATTTAATGCCGAGGTTTCGACCCACATTGTAGGTCTTCATCAGGACTAAAAATAAAAATACGAAGGAGTAATCTAGGTGTATAAAAACATATACTAGGTTGTTACAAAAGTCTTTGTGCATAGAATGAGTTTTATTTAAATTTCAGTTTAAAATCTACACATTAAAACTATTCTTCAAAACATAAATTGCTAACTACTTAAACCCATCTTTCTATCACAATTGAATTTGGTTGTCCTTGGTTTTCAAGACGGAAAACTCCTCACATCCTGATTTGGCACTCCTGTTCTTTTTGAAGTGCCAGTCTTGGAAAAAATGTGCCATTGACCGTAAAAGGTCATAGGCGAACAGTGAAATGTCAGGGCTGTAAGGAGGGTGGGGTAAGATGCTAACACCCTCCAGTTTTGAGAATTTTTCTTTGATTAAGACTGAACGATGGGCAGAAGCATTGTCTTGCTGAAACATCACTTTAATATGATTGACCAAAGCAGGAGACTCCTCTTTTAAAACTCTATATGCTCTTTCGAGTTGTTCACAGTAAACCTATACGTCAGTAGCCCTACCATCTGGAACAAGATCAAAGTGCAAAACATCCTCATAATTCCACCAAACACAAAGCATTACCTTGAAGGCTGTTGTTCACAGAATTGAGCCACCTGAACCAAAACGCTACTGTATCACGATGCACCACATTTTCACCTTCCACCGCACAAATTTCCTCAGCAGCTGCCTTCGCACTTAATCTTTTTTTTCAGTAGTGCCTCAGAAGACCAGGAATGACAATTTTTTCTTCCAGCATTATCAGTGAAATTTATAAAAAGGAATGAAAGGTAGAGATAGTTGGTATACATAATTCAATAAAAGATTAGTCAAAGTAAACCAGGATATATGCATTGTTTACATCAGTGTTGAATAAGGATTCAAATGGAGACTTTAATGTCAGCAATGAATTAATGCACAAAGACTTTTGTAAGAACCTAGTATAAAAAATCTGATGTGAACACCACATGGCTTCGTTGTACGCCTATTAAACTATAAAACAGTGGCTCTTATATTGGTCTTATGTACCAAATTTGAGAATTTTAAGTCTATTATGAACTTCAACTAAAGTAACACTTCCGGTTATCCAATTGTAACCAAAATCAAGAATGTTATTTAAATTAGCATGAAATTCTTATATTTTGAGAATTTTTGTATTTAATATAATTTTTGATGAAAGTCTATCCTGACCTTGAAGTAAAGTACACTTCCGGTTTGTTAATTTTGACCAAAATCCTGTTATTTATATTTATATATAAGTGTTATATACCAAATTTGAAAAGTTTTGCATTATATTTTAATATATATTTTTTTTATGAAAATCTATTATGACCTCCAAGTAAAGTACGACTTCCGGTAATCATTTCTTGGCAAAAAAAATAGATGCACGATTTAATGTTACAAAAATCCCAAATACAAAATTTCAACTTTCTACGGCTAACCGTTTTTGAGTTATGCGAGATAGTAACAAATGTACGAACGTAAGTATATACTAACGTCACGACGAAACTACTCAAAATGGATGCTGGGATGGTCAAAATGGATATTTCCGTTGAGATCTGAAAACCGAAAATTTTTGCTACTACAATACTTCCTTTACTACTTTAAGGATGTAAAAACAAACGGAAAATTGAAAATTGTACTTATTCAATTTTAAGTTTATTTTTTATATATGTTTTTATACCTCTAGATTACTCCTTTGTATCTTTATTTTTAGCCCTGATTCTTTATTTTTTTTTTTTTTTTATTCTATCTTGATGATGCCTGAATTGTTGAAGATGGGCAAGTTCTTTGATTACCGTGATTTCAGAGACACTAGGCTCCGTGTCTGGGATCTTCCATGTATATCTTAACAATTATACCATATATCTGTTTAAGTTTTTACTCCTCTATATTAATAAAACTTTATTCCCAAATTTTTATTTCTAATTAACTTTTTTTTATTAGAGAATGAATGTTTTTATTCGTTAACTATTAATATTTGTATTCAAACATTTCTTTTTAAATACATTATTATTCCAGAAAAAATATTTATTATATCAATAAGATTCCACAATATTTCTTTAAAAAATAATTTAAAGTGTCCTGGAGTATATTATGGAGATAGCGGCCAATATATTAAAGACAGGATCTATCAACATACAAATCATTGAAAAAATAAAAATAACCCAAAATTTAATATAGCATCACACAAAAAGATCACAAGTTTGATTTTGAAGATATTAAAATTCTTTACGAAGAAATAAATGTTTTCGGGAGAAAACTATTGCAAGCCTTTACAATAACAGAACATTTGGATAATGCAGTATATTTTGAGACAGATTCTGGAAATATCAATGATACATATGCAGAATTGCTGAATAAATTGAAGAAATAAGATTCTATACAATTTCTGTATTTTACAAACAAAAAATTGTTCCTAAATTATTCTCAATAGAGTGAGCTATAACATTCATTCTCTTATTTTCAGTGCAATGAATATAGTAGTTAGTGAAATATGGCCCTCAATTGGCAATAGTTCTGTGTTTTAATGAATTTATTTAGAAATGAAAGATAAAGGTAAAATAGAAATTATATTTACTTGTTTTGGTTAGTATGATTACATTTGCCCAGTTTAATTTTAAATTTAAATTTATTTTATTTATTATTTATTTATTTTAGGTATATTAAATTATTAAAATTGTTGAATTTTTTATATAAAATATTTGTTTTAAATATTTTTTTCAGGAAATGCCACGTCACCGAGAAAAAAGAAATAAAGCAATGTGGCAAAATAGAATATGTGAAAGTTCAGTTAAAATTTAAAAACAAATAGTACTTTTTGTAGGTTAATAATATTTTTATATTGTACATAGGTGACGCAATGATATACTTTGAAAATTACCAATAAACATATTAAATAAGGCTAAAACGTTACAAAAAAATAATATATTACGACTATGTAAATATGTTTTTATTAATTAATTTATTATGAGATAAATAAGGTCTATTATCTCTTAATATAAAAGGATTAATTTTATAAAATTATTAAATAATTTAAAATGTCATAAGTATTCAACATGTAAAATTAGCAAGCATTACATTAAAAAAAAAATCCTATTTTGTAATTAATTGTTATATTGAGCATTCATTTATATCCTTACCAAATGATTTCTCAAAAACATAAGTGTAAACGAATAAAATATCAATTATATGAGTAGCGAATGAGAAATATTCTGAATAACAAATTATGAATAAAAAGTAGTTTATTATTGAATAAATTTACATTTGTATAATGCCGAAGTCGGGTACAGGCATCAGCAGCAAAACGAAGCATTTCTTATATGAAATAGTCAGTTTATAAAAAAAAATTGTTTGTGAATAATCCGCTTTATCACTATTTTATAAATTTATTACTGTTTTAAAAATTGTTATTTTTTTTATTTTTAAAGATTTTAAGAACTAAAGCAGTGAGTTTCCTTAACTTAGGAGTTTGTATGGCCTCCCTCCAGATTACTCTATCCTAGGCCCATTCCTCTCGCAGACCACGTCCCGTCTTATATTCCTCCATTTCTTTATCCCACGTCTTTCTCGGTCTACCTCGACTTCTGCTTCCGTCTATTTTCCACCAGTGCACTGAATTTCTTTTGGTTTTTGGAATGATACGTTTCTACTACGTTCTTTACTTAGCTGAGTTGAACTATCTAATTCAATTGTATGGTTAAAGATATTTAAATTGTTCAACTCTTTTCAATGACTCTCCTGGATCAAGTTCTATGTCATTATTACCGGATGTCGTAAATTTCGTTTTCTACGGATTAATAATTATAGCCCTTTGCTCATATTCCTCATCATGGGCAATGCTGTCTTTGTCATCCGCAAATGATTAACTAAAATTGTATAAAGCTATTTGAAAGTTATTTTATAAATAATATACCTAGGTATTAAAAACATTATATAGAGAGAGGGCCCCCTTACATCACAGGTTGGGGTGGGTTTTTTTAAAGTAAATCCTTGGATGGACCCCCTCCCCCTAACGAAATCCTGGCTACACTACTGACTGTGTTAAATATTAACATCAACATTGTCAACTAACGTTATTATTATATATTATTATCAATTTCGAAAAATTTGTTTTTATCGAAATTACGGTTTTACATGTAAGAATCAGACTATCAATAGCTTTCTACACCTTCTTGGAACTTCTTTGATCGTGAAATTGGTGATCAGTGGGAGATTTACGAGATTCGCGTACCAGGTTGAAAAAAATAAAATAAATACCATTGAAATTTAAAATGCTTCAACATGTACGTAACTTAGTAATCTGCAGGACTTTATTTATGAGTTGTACTTAATACGGACGTTTTAAAATGTTTCTTCCACTCAAGTATCATTTTAATTTGTATCTTTTATGGATTGTAAAAAAAAAAGTATGTTTCCTCCGCCTAGATCAATATCTGTTGACTTAATTTAAAATTATTTTTGAAAGGATTTCCACTGCGTATCAGAGTTGGACAAGTTGTAAAAGAGTACTGAGTAGCTGAGTATTTTATACTTTACTCGTACGCAAAATTTTTGGATACAAGTTGAGCAATGATTTACTCAAGAAAAACTTTAACTATGAGTACAGGGAATCCATACTGAAACCAGTTTGAATACGAGTCTTTGTAATTAATTTTAAAAACAAATGTTGAGTGAAAGTAAAGTAATCGAGCTCTTCCTATAGTAATTTGGGTACATTTTACAATTTTGAATGCTCTCTCTCTCTCTCTCTCTCTCTCTCTCTCTCTATATATATATATATATATATATATATATATATATATACTATATATTTGTTAAAATATGGTTTTCTATATAGGTGGGTGGCTAAGCAACAAAAATAAACAGAGAAAACAATTTTTAAATGTAATAGAAACCATATAGTTAGAAATGAATTCCAAATATACAAAAAAGGTGATCTTCCTGTCCTTTTGAAGCATAGTTTTATTTTGTCTTTTATTATTATGCAAGAAATCATTACTTCACACCCAAATAATAAGATTTTATTCAAAGGAAATTAATAGAAGTATGATGAAAAATTGAAGTTTTCAAGGTGTGTGGATAATAAAATAGAAAATAAGGCCCGAAAACCATGTTTTAAGTGTGTTTCTAACATTCCTTTTCTTTATTTTTTTTTATTCATGGAATTGGGAAAAAGTTTATTACTTGCAAGTTAATACAAAATTTTCATTCACTTGATATCAAATTCCAATAATAATTAAGTCTTCATTACATTTTAAAAGCAAAGCAAGTGCGTTTTCTGTGTAAGCGCGTAAAGGTCTCCTTAAATCCAAATCCTCAAGTTATAAGATGTGCCTTTTTGGGAGCAAGTATAAACCCCCATGCATCAGAAATCAGCCACGAAAGCTCGCTAAGGTGAAGTATAACGAGTTGTTCTTGTGATTAAGTTGGTTCTTTCCACTTCTGTATCGTTGTTAATCCACCACTAGTCTTTATATAAAATACAAAATTGCTGTAAGTGGAACATTTAGAAGCTGTTCTTCAAAATACTTCGTGATTTACATTTTTTATGACAGTTTTTAAGTTTTTTAGAGCTTGTGAGTGTTGCCTCAGCAAAACACGACAGATGGGGTAAGTGCAGATCTCTGTTGAGGGGCAAGGTTGTGTGGTGTAAACTTAGCCCAACTATCATGTTTTGCCGGGGCAACTGGGGAATAGCGCATTGAAATAAAAATCCTTTTTTTTTTCAATACATTTATTCAGCTATATTTCACAACGTGGGCTTGAATGTAATATTTAACACAATCGTCTAAGGATTCTGTTTTTAAAAAAAAAAGGAAAAATTTATCTTCGAAAATCAAGATTTTACAGTCATGTAAAGTCGAACTTTGTAAAATCTAGTGCGCACTTACCCCACATTACCTGAAATTGTATTTGAATCCAAAAATAATTTATTAAGAAATTACTCAAAATTTTCATTTACATAGTATTTAAGTACAAGAGATAATTGATTATAAGTTTACTCGCAATTTTTGAGTTTGATTTAATCAATTACAGAAGTACTCATAATTGTTGATTGCGTGTATATTTGATTATACTTTGTACTCAGTACTCATATACTTTTTATTCAAAATGGAAAAAATAATCAATCCTGCTGAGTATGCGACGTTCATCCTTCCGCTAATTCGTAGTTCTTTGGCAAGTTCGATTACTCGGATGATATGGTTTGAACTGAAAGCTTAACGAAGGTTATGTCCAGAAAACATGTAATCGGAAATATAACCTAAATTACAGGCATGATCGTTCATATCATAAAGAATAAGGACCATTCTTAAATCTTCCAGTTCATCCGTATCACCTTCCAGTTATTCCGCTCTTCCGTTTTGACAGGCTAAAATTTCTCAAGCTTCTCGATAAGTTGCATATTATTCTTGATCAGTTGATATTAAAAGCCCGCCGGGGTATCCTGACTCTCGAAACATGTTGCTATGAACCTGAGAGGATCAGAGGATCGAGATTTATAGTGGAATAGTAATCAAGCTAATACCAGAGGATTCCAATCTTGTGATGGGCGTGGAATAAACTAATAAGAATCGAAGAAGACAAGTGTACCCCACCCGCGCTAACCACCTTACTCTCCCATCGCTCCTGACTAATTGTTTTATCCACCTTCCCGGCTCTCCTCCGATAAAGCTATTTTCAGCCTCCAATGCCACTCCTAATTTCTTTGTTAGGTCTGTCTAGGTCTCTTCTTGAGGTTACCCCTCTTTGTAGGAAGCGTGGCTCGCCCACTATTACCGATGCCCTATCAAAAAACGTTTCATAAATGTTGGGACATTCTATAATGGGTGATTCTAGGATGTGAGCATTTTCAAAAACAGATCGAATCATACGGTCTGTCTTAATCATATAGTTATAACAAATAAACTCAATATTCTTCTAGATTATTTGAACATCGATTATTGTATGTAATTTAATACTAGAAATGGTCATATCAGAGATTTCGTTACGATTTGCTAGATACTTAAGTGAGGAAAAATAACACACAATAACAGCAATGGGGAGGAGGGGACGCAGGTGGATGCAGGTGGACGCAGATGGACGCAGGTGAATGCAGGTGGACGCAGAGGGATGCAGGTGGATGCAGGTGGATGCAGGTGGACGCAGGTGGATGCAGATGGACGCAGGTAGATGCAGATGGGCGCAGGTGAATGCAGGTGGATGCAGGTGGATGCAGGTGGACGCAGGTGGATGCAGATGGAAGCAGGTGGATGCAGATGGGCGCAGCTAAATTATCTCCAAACCTGTTTACTTCTATCTCATCCACATTGTGAAATTAAAATTGAAAGGTCCCTCCAAAATTAGCTATTCTTTATTAAAGTCGAAAAAACGTGTAGTCGTAACTCTTAAAGTACTCCATTTTTTAACTCTTTTACTGTGATCGAATATTATTGTTTATGCAAAAAACATGCATATAGGGGATATGAAGAAATGAAAAAACATATACATTAAAGACATCGATTTTGTTTTTAATTTGATTTCAACCAATATACACAAACTAACGGAATGAAAATGGGTGGAATTTTGTCAGTAAATCTATCTGGAATATTTCATTTAAATTTGAATAAATTATTATCAGATATAACTAAAGATTCGAATATAAAACCAAAGTTATACTTGAAATATGTGGATGACATTTTATGCATAATAGAAAAAGATAAAGCAGATTCCTTTTTTAAAAGTCTGAATAATGATAATAAAAGTATAAAATTCAGAAAAGAAACAGAAAATAATTATACGATAAGATTTCTAGACATGAAAATAAACAGGGAGGATGAGGGACTAACTACAGAATGGACAAGAAGATAAGGAGCTAGTCATGTTATATTGAATTATTTTTCTAAACAATCAAATCACATGAAAATAAATTTAATTAGGAATGTTATAAGCAAAGCAGTAAATATAAACCAAAAATCAAAATAATAAAAGCAAAATATATAATTTTTTTTAGATAAATTTTACTCGATAAATATTATGAGAAAAACCTGGAATTGTGTTATAAATATGGATAAGAATATAAATAAAGTCGTAGGAAATGAAAATATTATAACAGCAAGCATGAATGATTTAAAATATAGACAATGTACCTAAATTATCCCATTGTTTAAATAGAACGTTTAAAAATTATGACGTATCGGAATATAAATTCGGTTATAAGCCAACAAATCAATTAGCCAATCTATACAGCAACATGAAAGATAAAATAGAAGAAAATAAAACTGCAGGTGTAGTATATATAAAATTAACTGCTAAAATTTCCCTGGAATATATTATAGAGAAAGCGGCCAATATATAAAGGACAGAATCTATCAACATAATAATGATTGTAACAATTAAAATAATCCAAAATATAATTAAATAAAAACAGCATCAGTAAAAAATCATAAATTTGATTTTGAAGATATTTTAATTCTTTACAAAGAAAAAAAGATTTTCAGAGGAAAATTGTTAGAGGCCATTACAATAACAGATAATTTAGAAAATTCTATAAATTTTAAGAAATATTCTAGAAATATGAATATAACATATGCAGAATTGCTGAATAAATCGAACAAATAATATAATACGCAATTCTATATTTTACAAACAAAAATAGTTTCAAAATAAATCTCCATAGAGTGTGCTATAACATTCCTACTCTCATTTTCAGTGAAATGAATACAGTTGTTAGTCAAGTATGACCCTCATTAAGTAATAGTTTTGTACTTGAAATAATTTTATAAGAAATAAAGAAACGGGTAAAATAGAAATATTTTTTACTGGATTTATTTAGTTGGTATATTATAAATTTTGCCCTAATTATAATTTTATATTTAATTTTTTAAAGTATTGTTGTAAAATATTTGTTTAAATTATTTTTTGAAATTTCATGACACCGATAGAGAAGAACTAAACTATTGCGCCAATAAAAGCAAAATTTAAAGTTCAGCACAGTTAAATTTGAGAACAAATACTGCTTTTAGTAGTAGGTTTAATATTTTATAATCGGACGTAGGTGGCACAATATTATATAGTTTGAAAATGGCCAACGGTTTGTTTAAAAAGATCGAAACGTTAGTAAAAATAAAATAACTTGACTATATAATAAAGATTTTATTAATAGATATATGTCGGATTAAATTGGTCCATTATCTTTTAATCTAAACTGATTAATTTTATAAACTCAAGTAGAATCTCATTAGATAATGAACAGCCATAATATTGTTGTTGATCATTAACGATGATCTTATTTCATTCAAATTTGCTTTGGAATTAAATTTCAGCCTGAAAAAGCTTTTTAAAACAATCCTTTCTTGTACATTCGATGTCGCTAATTATCTGTCTTCATGTTAATATAAAAGGTTTCGGGAAAATATAATACTTTATTTATTATAAATTCATCCCCGAGTGCGGCAGAGGAAAACGCCCTTATCAAATTTGGACTTTTTCCAGACAAATTAAAGTATTCACCAAACAAACTATACTGTTTTCAAGCTAATTAATCCATACCCAATCAAAGCCTACTCTGACTAAAACATATTATATCACCTTGGCTGGTCTTTTCGTAGCAAAGTGGATGATAATTAAGATTAATTAGTTGCTTGTTAGCATTTAAATTTCATAAATTAATATGTTTTATTTTGTTGGAGAAAGGGTTTAGTCATTTTGTTATTTGTTTTCCTATTTAATTACATTTTAATCTAGTTTAATTAGTCCTAAATGAGCATACTGCGGTTAAACTTCTACATATTGATCCATATACTCGTATACCATACTGTTTACTGTTTATAGAATCTTTTAAAATGAACCTTGAATTTCTATTTTTAAAAATGTATACCAATCCAAATACTTTCGCATACCTCAATAATAGATAAATTAAAAAAACAAATTAAACAGCAAAAATTGTAAACAAAAACAAAGAATAGAAGTGTTCCGAAATGTGATAAACAGCTTGATGATTATTTCTAACATTTTTACCACTCTCAATTAAATTGAAAACTACTTTTAAATTAATATGTTAGTATAAAGACAAAATAATAACATGTTCTCCGCACCTTCAACATAAAAATTCAACAGTGCTATGTTTCAAGTAACTACTACATACATTATGAATTACGAAAAATATCATTTTTCTGCATACCACATATTTTTAAGAAACCTTCATGTTTGATATAAAGGGAGGTTGGGTACATACTTATATACAATCTGTCCATAAATATATACAGTGGTAAAAATAAATAAAAAAAAACCGTAAACTTAGTTTTTCGACTAAAAATATTATTCATACAGTAAAAGTTGTCGTGATAATAACAATTCTTAATCATTTCGATCTACGACCCATTTTGGGGGGATTATCCTACAATTCGAATCATTAGGCCCATTTTGGGTTTGAATGAATAAGAGATTATGTATGAAGTGAAAACCATAAGCTGAGAATTAACTAACGAGTTATTTTCACGATGCCTGTTACTGTATGAATACTTTTTTTGCCTGATAAATTTTCAATTTTTATTGTTAATAAGGTTAACAAACCTATTCCCCCCAAAACGGGTTGCAAATCGAAATGATTAAGTTCTATATGAAAAGATGAATTGTTCAATTTTCGTTGTTAATTAGGTTGTAGTGGTTTCTAATTTCCTTCACTTGTAAAAATTAGTGCGGATTTTTTTTTTTTTTGTCGTATGCATTAGTTAATTTATGTTCAATAATTTTTTTAACATATTCTTACCCGAAAAACTTAGTGTACGAATACTTATTTTGAACCACTAGGAACATATATTCCTTTTATATCTTGATTCAGATTTTAATTTTATTTTTCATTTCTATTATGCTCTACTCACTACATTTGTATTATTAACCCTTTTTTCTGCTGGCCACTAATCCCTCAATACTTAGATATGCTAAAGATGCTTCTACCTCTATGAAGGGGAGGGAAAATCTTGGACCAATGAAAGGGGAACTGAGGTTGGACGAAAAAGGGTTAAAAATAAGTAGCCTGCCATTTCTATTCTGTCAGTTCCGTTTATAAGAACTTTTTGATGGACAGTTGCAGAGGTTGAGGGACCCACTTTGGAGATGAGCCGTATCAGCCGCTTAGACATGGGAGCCTACCTCTGTATCGCTTCCAATGGAGTACCACCCACAGTATCAAAGAGAATCAGCGTCAATGTTGACTGTGAGTACCATACATTATTTGTATAATTTATGTTATATTGCATTCGTTATTTAGCTTCATATTGCATGTTCCTTTCCATTGAATTTCAGAGTTTTTAAAAAATATTTACACTTTTTTTTTTTTGTAAATAAGTATGAATATGATTTTAGTGTTTTTTTTATTCCGTTATTATCCTTATGTTTTAGTTCATTCAATTATTATCTTATTTTATTTTTGGCGTAAATAATTTTATAAACTTATTGCCTTTGATTGTCGAAGATTGAAATATTTTCCAATAAATAAAAAAAATATATAATGTTAAAACTCAAAGCAACTATACTTCAAATCTTATGAAGCATAAAAAAAAAAAAAAAAAAGATACAATTTATTGTCCAATTATAATAATATTATGTACTCGAAATTGGTCGAAAAAAATGTATAATTTAAAAACGTAAATTAAAAATGTATGAATGCTATGTCTTAACACATTTCGCATACCATTTTTCCTTATTTTAAACAAAAATTTAGCACTTATCCCTTTCCAGTTTATTTATAAACTCGCTCCTCAAAAAAAAAAAAAAAATCAATATTACAGATATTTATGAAAAAATGCTTAATCGGAGGTAACAATCACTGCGTAATGCAAAGCCAAGGAATGTATTGAAAGAAAAAAAAGGCTGGAATAATAAAGTATAAATAACGTCAAATAAATATACGATCGCCAAATTTCACAGATTAGTTGCACCTGACGGGCTAATACTAATAAGTAATTTTCCTTACGTACCTAACAATAATTTATTTAAAATAAGTTTACAAACAGTCCGGAGATTTAATGGATAAGTTATCTAATTTGATTTAAATTTAAACTAGCAGAACTGTGAAATGAATTCGAACATGAGGAAATAATATATTCAGCATAATTTTTTTTTTAAATTGTAACTTGTATGAATTTTTTTGGACAGGATTAATTAAAATCGGATTGATTTTCTGGAAGTCATTGTGCATCGCTTCACCAGTTTTACACTCAACATTTCTGGGAATTGTCCTAGATCATAGGACCTTTTGCCGCCATTCATAAACTCAATATCTACTCTCTCTTCCCCCTCCCCCCCAATAAACTCTGTTTTTTGTGTTTAACTCGATCTCAGTTAATTTAACACGGGAATTTACATTTTTAGTACGAGGTTTAATCAAATTTAGTCGTTAATTATGTTTTATACATTTATTGATTAATGTTATAATCCTCGCAAACCAACCCACACGCGTCCTCTATCTCCATTATGTATTTTAGACCTATAACGACCTGTATCTTTAGAGAAGGAGTCGAGTAGTTAGTCTCTCAGCTAGTATGTTTATATTTTAAAGATATGGTAAATGGCAGATGGTTCAATGAAGTAGTCATTATTATACTTTCTTATAAAGAAAACTAAATTGTTATCACTCAACTGTTGGTGAATTCAGTCCTTGCTTTAAGCGAACTTTGATTATTCAATTTAATATGAACAAGCATTTAAAGGGTTTTTATATAAAATGGATTTAATTTTTTTTCTAAAATAATGATTAAAATAGCATATTAAATGTGATTATTAGAAAAACAAATTGTTATTTGCAATTAACTATCGGAGTTGCAGGCTATCATGAATCGCTAAGTACCACGGGGTACTTTGTAGTACTTTGGAGTACTACGGGGGTTCTTTGTGGACCTCAATCCACTTCCAACCTCACATTAATGAATAGGAAGTTAAAAATTGGTACTTCCGCTTATTTTTGGGTGCTCCTAATGAACTCCACCTTCCCGTTTGATTTTCTTTTTACCTAGGTCCAAAAATAAATAAAAATTGCGTCTTATTTTTTTTTCTTCTTGGATTTTGAGCTCTTATATAAAAAAATATTCTCTTTTTTGCTTATTTGTAATTTAAAATTCGAATATCCAATATTTACTGGCAACCAGTAAAGAAAGAGGGCATGAATAAAAAAATTACCAAGAAGTGAAACTGAAATAAAAAATTATGGAAAAATTGAGCTACAGATAATAATCACTAATACTTCATATACACTATTTTTTTAGACCTATACATTTGACACAACTTTTTTTCAGTACAAAATAAATAAAATCAGTAAATTAATCAGCAATTTTTACTAGAAATTATTCGTAAATTTATTATAAAGGATATTTTTAAAATAAACAAACAAAAAAGGTTACGTATAATTCCACCGATGTACCTTTTTTGAGAGAATAAAAAATCGCATATATTCGAAAATGCCCCCTAATAGATTCCTACCTAAATATTCCAAATAGCTTCACGCTATCTATTGAACATGACTAGTGTCAAAGGAGTTATTCAAATATTGTTTCAAAAAATATAAATGGGTGGAGTTCTAAAAGGCACCTCTATGATCGTATTTTTCTCAACGAATTTATAATGAACGTGATTAAGGGATCTTGAAAAGATACAAAATGATCCATGAAACCGGCAATGTAAGTGAATAATGAATATACATAATAATAATAAATTATTTTAAGAACTAAATATAGAGAAGGGTAGAGAAAGGTGAGAGTATCAGATGTACTAAGAGCATATCAAAAGACGATTCCGCATGTAAAGCCTTCATTAGCAGGCAACTTATGTCTCAAAGCACAAACAATAAAGTCTCAACCTAAGAGATATAATCTTGCAATTTTCAACATCATCCCAACAATTTTCTTCAGCAATCCATCAGTGGTATTATATAAATATTACATAAGTTGATTTGAGGATTAGAAAGGATTCTTCTGAAACAGGAAAGCTGCAGACATAACATATTTGTTCAATCCTTTCTATATAGCAGGGGTTTCCAGCATGCGAGAGCACGGGGCCACTTTGGAAACCATCTTCATGATAGGACACTTTTTAAATATGATTCTGCAAATAGGGCAGATATCAGTATGAAATAATATACATAGATTATTGTTACAGTTTATATACTGAGCTTTAATTATTTCAATTGTTAATAAGACTATTGAGCTCGAGATAATTAAAAATAAACAGAATCTATAATACCAAAATCAATTAAATTTAGTATTTACCATACATTATTCCAATTTTTTTTTTTGTTTAATTTTTACTTTCCTTTTTAATTCAATTGCAAATATTTTAAATTTCTTATTTTTTAATTAAATGCTGTCCTGATTATTATAGTATACATATTACTAAGTAAACTTCTTTTATTAAATAATCCTTATTTTCGAATTGAAATAAATAAGATTATGAAACCATATTATGAAATTTGAAACAATTATTAATATATTTGTATGAAATGCTACAGATTCCTCATTTATTGACTCCATATTGTTATTGTTTAAAAAATGTTTACTTTATAACTGTTTAATGACACTCTAGGAACTAAGAGGATAATCAACTGACTATGACTTATCACTGACGCAGCCCTGCCTGCTCAGGTGGCTATCTCTCATCTTTCAAATTTCAATTTAGCAGTACTCAGGCCTTTTATTCATTTGAAATAAGTTCACTATGTATTGAATCTTCTTTGTTTATAACCAATAGTCTAAACTAAAATACACTACTGTGCCCAATATATTGGACTCAATAAACCATTAAAATCACGGATCCACACAAACATGATATACACACCAGTATGACTGTCAATACACTCCAATATATATATATATATATATATATATATATATATATATATATATATATATATATATATATATATATATATATATATTCTTTCATTATCATTTTATTTAAAACAATATTATATAGAGAAATATTTTATATAATGCCCCTATGGCGATGGGTATCACCAATCTAACAAAAATATAAATTAATATATCCGTTCTTTCTTAATTCTGGTTTTAAATTTATATATATATATATATATATATATATATATATATATATATATAAATTTAAAACCAGAATTAAGAAAGAACGGATATATTAATTTATATTTTTGTTAGATTGGTGATACCCATCGCCATAGGGGCATTATATAAAATATTTCTCTATATAATATTGTTTTAAATAAAATGATAATGAAAGAATTAATTATTTGTGATTCAAAACAACGAATAAAGTTAATTTATTTTGGTTATTTGGAATAATATTGGCCAAAGTCTGCTTCCGAGCCTTAACATTACTTATAATTAGTCTAAAATCCATATAGTTTCATTATTATTCATTTATTTATTTTAAGAATTACATAAAATCAAAAATTATCTTTACTAGCAACCAATGCATCTAGCCTAAAAAATAAAAAAAAAAAAATTGCCTTATACTCAATTATTATTATTACGTTCTTGCAAAAGTCGCTAAATCCCAAATTGTAAAAAATTCTCATTTCACATTCACAGTTGGTTTTTTCACTTAGCAAATGATATATTTTTACATTGAGCAACATGGCTAAGTGGTTCAATGCCTTATTAGGCTGTAATTGATGGTTAAAATTCCTTTAGTCCATCCACGTTGTTTTTTCATCAGGCAGTTATCATTTATCATGCAAAATTCACTAAGAGGGCTTATTCCACGATATATTATTAATCTAAATTCACAGCATCTTAATGTTATTAGTATTCTTTATTTTATTTTTTTTTGTTGGTAAAATATTATAAAAGTTAACTTATTTCTTGAGCTCTTTTCTTTTTCCATCTAAATGCATTTCCGTGTTTCAACATTCATCATTATTATATGTCTGACTAATTTTACCTAGTTCACTATTGCTTTGTAAGTATATAAAATAAACAATTATATTTTAAAAATATAAAAAACCGGCCTTATTTGCAATGAGAAATGAATTGAAATGAAAGGCAAAAATTGAAAATTATATAATAATATATAACGGGAATAACAAAGTGAATCCGTAGTAAAAGTTGAAAGGGTTAGATTTTAATCAACTTCATTAATAATTTTAATTATTTTCGTTAATTAGCATATATATAGATATAAACTGATTCCTCTCTACAGTACAGAGCAGGAAAAGAGGAGTTAATGAATTATATGTTTCACATGATTCAACTAAGGTGCATTAGTAATATATAAGGTTGTTATTACATATTGCATGATGTTTCAAGTTTATGAATTAACAATAGTTTGCCGGTGTTTTCCAAAGAATACAGTTGGTTACTCAAATGTAACAACTCATCATTGTTTTAGAGGAGACTGAGAATTGTTTATTAAAAGTGGATATATTTGTTTATAATAGTTATTTACACAATTATTTACAATTATTCATAAAAATTGACATTTTTGTAAATTAAAAAGATATTTGAAGCTTTAAATATAGGAATTTTTTGAAGCAATCTTAAAAACTAGTGACAAGGCGGGCGTACAAATGATAATACTTTAGAAAAAAAGAACGTTTAAATCTACTATGATTTAATATTAATATTATATAATATTAATTTCTGAATATGGAAAGTTCTGATGGAATTAATGCACTCGTTTAATTTTTGTAATAATCACAACAACTGTATCATTAAACAATTATCTACACTCTTTTGAATGACCTAATTAAAAGTTCTTCTAAATTTTCTTGATTAGCAATAGATAAATCGTATTTTAATCTATTCAGTTTAGAAATCTTATTTTGATATTTTTATTGTTCATTTTCATTTGCTAAATATTAAAAGGATATCAACCAAGTAATAAAACGTTCATAATGTTCTTATTGGTATCCTATTATAACGGAGAAGTTGTATGCATTTTTTCTAGCTTCGGAATCCTCCTTAGGCAGTTAAGTATGCCTCATGATAAATATCTTGGAAATATACAAAATTATTAATAGAATACTTATTCATAACAGTGGTTCGCAAGAAGAACCTCCTTTCATAATTTCCATTAATTGTGGAAGTTCATACCAGTTTAGACTTGTGCGCCTGGAGCCTTAACTCCTGTTGATTTTTTTTTTCCCATAAAAATATTATATGAAATATAAAAGAGAAAAACCTCAAACAAAATAATAATAAGAACAGGTTAAAATTAAATGTTATGATGTATTTAGAGGATTCCATACCGACGTGTTAAGACGTCTTTGGGTGAGTGATATGCTGTCTCCAGTTAATCTGTCTTTTTTAGTCTGTTGATGTGAGATGCCCTTAATTTGTCTATATTCTAGTGATTTTGTTTTTTTGATTGCCCTGATAATGCCTTATTTGGTGAAACGTTGACTTTGGTCAGTGGTTCTCGAAATATTTTCTCGAATACGACTATTATGATTTTTATTAAATTCGTTATATCAATGTATAATCAAGTGGCCTTTAATATCATCTAGGCCTTTAATCTCATCCTCAATTTAAATCGACTGACGTGGCTTAAATGCCGAATTATCATAATGGTTTCCGCTGGAGCACTTTTAATTTTGTTTATTTGAAGTAATTAACCAGATGCCATTGTCAGCAGTAATAAAAAATGGATTAATGTAAACTATGAAAGAATTTGATAATTAGCTAAAGGAGAAATATTTTCTGAGGTCAAACAAATTTCTGGAATTAAGAGTAGTAATATAGATGTATAATATACCGTTGGAAAGCTAGAGGTTTTTATTAAAAATAATATCTAACAAATAAAGTCGTATAAGATTATGGTGAGTGACGAAAAGCGCATAAATTTAAGTGATTTTTGTAAATCATTATTTCTATCATAATTCTAACTTAATGGAAACAGGGAAATTTCCATGGAAACTGGTTGGAAATTTTTAAAATTTCACTTAAAGTTAGGTTATCGAAATCAATTTATACTCAAAGTTAGGTATTTAGTGAAAGTTGTGTGATGCGCGCACCGCACCAGATTTTTTAAATTATTGCCATGATGATGCCTCAATTGGCTAAATCTCCCAATCATATCCTAATAGATTTTAATGTTTCAGAATAGAAACATATACAGAATTATACTTCTTTCCTCGTTCAATAGTTATTTCGCCAAAACAAGCAAGTACACTCAAACAAAGAACGGAATCGTGATAAATTTAAACAAGCAATTTCTTAATTAATATTAAGACAAATGCCAATAATACTTCGTTTTTATTTTTACAATTGAATAATACTACTTGGTTGAAATTATCGTTCCAAATAGTTTTGTCCATTAAAGGCGGTGTTGTCTCGGTATTTTTTTTTCGTAACGAATTCAATAATGTTTCTGATAAACATTTTTCAAAATATTGAGTATAGACAAACATATCAGGCACATTGAGTACAGAGGAACCCACTTACTTCAACTAAGTAGTGTTAGTGTAAACATCTTTTCAAATGCTAATTAATGACGTGGCAAAACTTCCAGTAAGTTGGTTGAGATATTCGATTTCCGCGCCACGTGATGACGAGCCAGACGAACAAATTAGTTTCTAGAAGGTATCTTCTTTATAATTCAGAGATTTCATCTCGTCAAAAGCATAATTATACTTTTATATATCGAACGGGCGGCATAGAACTTGGGTTTTGCAAGAGTGAGATAGGGATGAGAGGTTTACAAAATATTTATCTATATTTAGGGGTGTAAAATTTAGATAAAATAAATTTTATCTATATAGATTAAAATAAAATTTAGAGATGTAAAATGGGTTTTTAGAATTAAACACGGGTAAACTTTTAAGATTGGCACCTATACCCATAATCTAATATAACACGATATGTATAAGCTTCACTCATTATGCATACTTTGTTTCTGTTCTGGAAAAGAACGTGGCTTGAAAGTGACTAAATGGATTTTTAGATATGATAGGATTCCAAAGATATACATGTTCCAGGTGTAAATTTGGATTCGTTTAAGTTTGTCCTAAGCGTACAATAGGGACTTGCCCACAGAGCTGCCATCAAAGCAACCCTGGGAATCTAGCTGAGAGTACAGCCCTTACACATGCAACGTTTCCTCTTCCCCCTTTCTCCCCAGAGAGGGCTTCCTTGTTCATGTCCAGAGAGATCCAGGTAGAATTTACTTTCACTGAAACAGATCCTGGCTCATACAAAGAGATAGTCCTGCCAGAAGAATTTGAGAAAGCTCATCAAGCAAACAAGAATCCTTCTGATCTTTGAATGTGAAAAGAAAGTTGATAAAAAATCTGCTCTAAGCATGTTATCAGTCGACTTGGTCTATAGGATCGTTGAGAATATGCAGTTCTTTATTGAGACTATGTTTTATTTGTAATTATTTTTCAATTTGTTTTGCTGAATTTTATCAAATAAACTGATAATTTATTCAACCGTACAGATTTTGTTTCATTTTCTTTTATATCTGTATATTTTACTGTTTTTGTTTCCTAGCGTTCTGCTCACTTGTGCGAAAATATTATTTAGTGCGTCGAATATAATAAATGTAACCCGAATGTAAGGATTACATCAGAATAAGGTGTATTCAATGCAACTAAGGCTTGGCTGTAATTATAAAATTATGTAATGCGGCTCTCGTCGACTTTATGTGCTTCCAACTCTCCTCAATTTCACCCTACCGATTTTGTTACCCATACTTGGATACGTCTGATTCATTTAAAACCTGAACTATATTGTCGAAATAGAAAGTGAAACTAATCTTTTACCCGTCAGAAACGAGAAATGTTTCCTAAATAAATGTAAACAAGAGTAGACCACCCCTCCCCCCAAATCCCACCCCGACCGATGACAGCCGTCAGGTCATCATCCGCTGGGGGCGTGGTCTGACTGCAGGCGCTACCTGGCATCGCCTCTCGGCAAACTTCCAACTCCTCCAAGTTTAAAGGATGGGAGCCTAAATTGCGTTATCGAAGCACTGATTAGGTCCGACTTGAAAGGGTGGTCTCTTCACAAAAGAAAATCAATCTAATAGAATTAGTACCAGGAGAGAGGGGTCCTGTATTATTCAAGTTTTTCTTTTGCCTCTCTTTTCTTGCACTTATATTTTGGCTTAGAATTTGCCAAGGCGGAGGGAAGAAAAAAGAGGATGGAATAATAAAATAAAAAAGGGTGTAAGCGAAGTCCATTAACATAAAAAAGAAGATTACCGAGGAGATTATTAGGAGGGAGGAGTTGTAAAAGTCGATAGCTGTCACTTCATTCCACCTCCATAAGGTGATCGCTTTTAATTGTTGAATATTAGCAGTAGGAGCTACTTTCAACAATGCTCCTCCTTCCCTGCACCAATACGCGATAGTGGCCCATCCAACTAGTTTTAGTTCCTTAACTAGTACAACTTCTTTAGCGGGAGTTGAATAGTTAGTAGCCGCACTTAATTCGACTTACTGCACGGCCTACCTAACTGCGGTTGCTTCTAAACTAATCCTCTTACCTATACCAGCAGATCCCTGTATTCTAGTCCACGTTTGACTGTCAACGATTACTCAGCAAGATTGACTTAACTTGCAAGAAGTCTTACAGTGTTCGATAGCCTTTGATTAGAAAACATTTCGGGTAAATATATTTGATGATCGGGCCTTAAAAAAGGTTGATAAATATTATTGCGGATGAACTGGAGGCAGGTGGTTATCGATTTTTTGGTAAGGAAGATAGTGACTGAGAAAGTGAGATGGTGTTGAGGGCAAGCGGTCTTGTCAATGTTCCTCTAATCATTCTTTTACGTATTGGATTTTTTAACCTAGAGTTAGCTCCGCTCCATAGGGAGGAACCTAGAAAATCGCAGCACACAGCCAAGTGCCTTATTGGTATAACCAGTGGAAGACGAAAAAGGGCATGTAACCCACAGATGCACAGGTTATGAGTGAAGAAGTTGGCTACTGCCGGTATTTCATAAGTCATTTCTCAGAAATGTTCTCGAGGCCACCGCCCTCTTAATTTTCCAAGAGGATTATACGAATATGCGGAGCTGGTTAGTAACAGATTCGGAGGATGAGGATAAGGATGATAAGAAAGGTCTTGATGGAACTTGAAAATATGGAAACTATGAGGTTGAGGAAAATAGGTGCCAATATTTGGTCATTATCCCATAATTATAGTTACAGGAATTCATGGTTGAAAATTCAGGACACTATTAAAAAAATATATAGTAATAAATAATTTTGTAATTCTTCAGTAAATTAACATTTTTGAAGTTACAAATTTCCTTTTTTGTACATTCACTTACCTATACATGAAATATATAGTAAGAGAAAATATTGCAATTCTGAAATATTTCAAATCCGAGTTTTCAAAGGAAATACACGTTTTAAGGTCCTCTAAGTCCAAATAACCAAGTCTGGCAAAATGGTGTGTTCGCGTGTGCGTGCGTGCGGGTGTGTGTGGTAAGTCTAGCTCCATAACAAAAAGCTGTACGAAACTGAAATTGCATATTTAAGGTAGGTATGAGCCTGTGAAGTTACAGCAACATCTTCGCCAAAATCGACAAACCAGAAGTGCCACTTTATATTTTCGATTTTACAATTTTCTCGAAAAAGGTTCAAACAATTTTGATCAAACTGGTAATATCAATGTACAATGAAATGCTCTTTGATATCAATTGGTCTTATCCTCATTGAAATAATCTAACAGGGCTTAAATACCGAATTTCCAAAATGGTATCCTCTAAATTATCTTTAATTTTTTCGATTTGAAATAATGAATCATCTCTCATTTTTCATCGTAATAAAAAATGGATGAATATATGAAGGAATGTGAAAATTAACTAAAGGAGAAATAATTTTCCTCGTTGAAAACATATTTCCGGAAATAAGCGTAGTAATATAGATATAGACAATATACAGTTGGAAAGCTAATGATTATTTAATGAAAAATAAATGTTTCCATGGAAAATTTTAAAATTGATTTCGAGAAGGTTGGTAAGTTAAAGTTGTGTGATGCCCGTACCGCACTAGATTTTTGTATTCAATAAGTGGAAATTAACAATAGTTAGCTATTTAATTTCAAAATACTCCAAAACCGAAATCAGGAAAGTTGTGTGATACAAGCACAGCACCATATTATATAAGTATAGTTTTAGAGTTTATTTTTTGAAAAAATTATAGTATATATGTTTAAAAAAAAGTAAATATTATTAATAATTAACAAGGTTAGGCTGTTAAGTTGTGAGATTAATAGAACACATCATAAAAATTAAACCACTACGTAGGATAATATTTGAGACACACTGGTGACCTCAGTCTCATGCCAACAGTTAGGCAATTTTAAAGTAACGTTGTTGCCTGCGTTAATATAAAATATAAATAGAAAAAAAATTATATACAAGAAAAAGGAAATATTAAAAATTATATAACAAAAACAGAAAGTTTGTCTCCTCTACATAAACTGAGAACATTCATAGAAAGCCTTTTTGTAATAATTATAACATCCCTGATTGTAATTGATCCTCATTATGAACATTAAGGTGAAGCAAAGGCAATACCAAACTTCCTCTCTTGATCTCTGTCCCGTGAACAATTTACTAAAGAAATAAATTCTTTTTCTAACCGTTGCTTTCTATTTAATGAACGGAGGTATAAAGGAGGAGTATTTTTTTCATCGTTCTGAGAGAAATATTGATTATAATAAAACGGTACACATGAATTCACCGTTTCGTGGTGAGTTCTTCATCATAACGGCAGTTGAAAATTATCGATTTCAAGTTAGTTTCTTAATATTCCAAAAAACCCTTAGACGAAGCCTTCAACGGAAGTCATTTAGCTTAGAGGAGGATCGAATCTTATTCAATGATTTTATTTATTTATGCTCATTCACTTTTGGCAATGATGTCAGGTTTTAAATTATTTTATAAACATATATAACAATTGAAGGCTATGCACTTAAATTGAAAAAAATATTATAAAGGGGTTTTTACACGGTCCGATAAATGGGATGTCGGACCGACATCCGTTTTATCAAAGGGGGCGTCTCACTGCAAGAAATGTAGGGTCCAATAATCACCGGACCGTTTAAATTTAACGCAGGTTTCCTGCATAAATTAAATCGGAATCGGATCCGACTCCGATATTTATTGTACCGTGTGAAAACGTCAACAAAATATAATCCCGTTGATTTGACCCTTGCATTCCATCCCACCGATCTGCAGCATTCGAACGTTCATTTCTTGTCCGCCCTACCACCCTCTGAAATCATCTTACTCATAATATCCGGCATGCTTCTTCCATTCATGAAAAGGTTGGTTTTTCACTGTTTCCGTCAAAGTGAAAAAACTGTTTTGTTTTTTTACATCCATTAAATATAACCTATTTATGTGCATACTTAAATAGCACTATTACCATACGTCTTGCCTTACTTTATTTTTTATTTTTATGTGCGTTTTACACCATACAAATAATTTTTTACAGACACATCTATTCACTTTTTTGTGTCTTAGTCGCGTATGATGGATGTCTTTAATTATAAAAACCTGTACAAATACAATCAAGGACGTACTGTTTTTAGGTCAACGGTTGTGCAAGGAGGTGATGTGGCCATCATCTCGCTCAACCGCCAGGTTTTCCCCCAATTTAGGGTACTTACTTTATAGAGGCTGGATGACCTCCAGGAGAGTCTCCCCATCCATGGCTGATAAATAATTATCTGTCACTTCCGTACACTATCCCAGGCCGGGGAGATTGGAGCACCGCGCCTTACTCTCAGAGCAATTGAGCTAATTTACATTTAATTTTGAAGTTCAAAATTCCTTAAAAGAGATAAAGGAATTTCCATACTAGATCTGGGCATTTGAGGTGTATAGTTGTTTGCTATGCGTCATTCTTCTTATCTGAATTTCTGTTTTCTAAACCCTTTATGCTGTATTCATTGTCCGGTACGTTTTACTTTCAATATTAACAATTTAAACTTTATAAATGGTGAGCAAAGTAAGCAAAAAGTTTCCAATGAGGAAAACTTGTGGCAGTAAGTTCATGATACCAACTCGCAAGAGATGTTTCCCTTTAATTTTGAGCTTTACAAAATCCCGGAACTGAACCTAATGTTTAATGCCTTACTCGGAAAAGTCTACTGATCTCTTCAAATGAATTCTACGCAAGTATTCATGGGAATATAATAATTTCAGACAGAAGGAAGGATTATCTAGAATGTTTGGGTGTTCAAGATTAAGGCCTAATTGGCCAGTGTGAATGTCGTGTTCAATCTGCTTGAGTATTTGTATCTCTTCCATCCGGTAACGTTAAAGAAGCTATAATAAGACATAATTTCTTTATAGTAAGGATTTTTTTTCATAGCTTCTGGCTAGAATGTTTTTTTATTACAACGGAAAAGGAAAATTCAAACGGGAATTTGGTCGTTCATCATTGAGGTATAAGAATCGGGTAAGGACTGAGATATTTTAGAATAGATTTAGATAAGCGTGAGTAATTTAATAGACGGGTAAAACCAGGTGTGTAAGCATAGTTTGCTCACCTATCGAACCCTCAATCCAACCCTTCAGAATACAGTCTATAATTTTCTATCTCTTGAACCAACTATTGGATACCCTCCGATACGAAAATCTGTACTTAATAAGGCTTACTTTCGAGGCTCATGTCACCCCCAATCATTTTATAAAACCAAACCTGTCCAACCAATGTTGAACACGAGTTCTCCCCTCTCTACTTCATTTATTCCTTCAATGGTATTTGTGCCTTTATAAGAATTTATATAATAACAGCGTGAAACACCACGGTTATAAAGACATATCTCCGCCATCCCTCAAGTTAAAAAAAATACTTCAGACTTTTCCTTAATTTGATGTATGCATAAACTGAATTTAGACCAGATATTTAATCCATAGATGATAATTAATATATAAATAAGTAAACAGAGCTGTTTTGGTATACCAAGAACTTTTAGGAAATAAAAGGAGAAAAAAAAACGCACAGACTTTGTTTAAACCCTGGCTTGTGTTTAGAAAAAAACGAAAAAGAACAAAATTTGATTGAAAATACCAAATTAATTTGAGAAGTTAGAAAGAAGTTTTGCATGTTGCAGGTTCTTGGTTCCATTTACTTGTTTTATCCGCCGCGGTTGAGAATGCGAAGTATCTTAGATAATCATTTTGAATTAAACGAGGCCCAGTTTATTAGGAATATAATTAATATCTACATGTGAGGATTTTTTTCTCAAAAGTTAACATATCCATTTCTCAAAATCTACGATTTTTTTGAAGCATTAATATTCTACATCCAAAAATTATTCAGCTTTTTATAAATCTTATAATTTTCCCAATCAAATAGGTGTTACACAACAACATTTTAAATACAAATTTGTCTTATTACCATGAGATGCCCCCTAATAAATTTTTTGTAATACTTTTCCAAAAAAATATTAACTTTTTAAAGAAAACTTCTCATATGTATTTAAAATTTACTAAGAGCGAATTTTATATCACTTTGTATTAATATTTTCATTTTAATAACTTCTTATATTTAAAAATCGTATTAAAGAGGGAATTAGTTAAAGTTATTTCTGACCTTAATACATTGTTCAGGGAGTCGTTGATATACATACAAAGTTAAAGCTTTTCTAAACTAAAGCTTGTATTAATAAGTTACTTAAAAACTTTTTTCAATAAAACTTTTTTAATATTTTTTATTGTTCAATTTTATAACAAAGATAAAATTAACTGCAGCCCCTATTAATCCTAACATTTTGAAACAATGTAACGTGGCTATTTTAGTCGCCAGACTGATGACTGGTATGGTTAATGCTTATTTCTTTACAGACTTTAGAAATATTTTTATATATTTATGCGCGCGCACACCCACACACGCACACACGCACACACACACACACACACACACACAGATATATATATATATATATATATATATATATATATATATATATATAAATATATATATATATATATATATATATATATATATATATATATATATCTGTGTGTGTGTGTGGGGGGGGGGGAGGGTGGAAAGGGTGGCCGAGCGGGCTAAGTTGCTTGCAATAGGTAATCAAAGTTAAGCAAAGTCGAGTGTGGTAAGTACTTGGGTTAAACTCTTCAGACTTGTGGAGGCAAATCACACCGATCAGGCGTATGAGTAATGAACCTACTCTGTGCATCTTAATCGCGAATCGCGTATGGTATCCCAGGATGGCAAATAGCCGCCCAGATACTTGGTCCCTGGACGTTCTGCTTAGGGTAAAGAAATATAGATCTTCGAGTGCTTGCTGACCCCGAACTGCCATAATCCGTGGATCTAGACTAATTTAGCACTGCACTTGAACCCTTAAGTTGGTGGGAAGGACTCTGCTGGATTGGACCCTAAGGGACCGGTTATGAAGCTATGGGTAGCCATGGTTCTTATGAACGTGAGGTTGGGTGACCCCCTCTAGGCTTTCTGTGCTCCCGCTAACAATAAATGTCTGTATGAAGACCACATCGCGCGGCCAAAGATCTTCATGGGCACTAGTGCCAACCGAAGATATATATATATATATATATATATATATATATATATATATATATATAAATATATATATATATCCTTAAATAAAAACCTCCCTAAATTCTTGACCTCCTCACCTCTTCCGCCATCTACCTCTTAAATGCAAGATCTCAACTAACCAATTTATAAATCCCATTTCATAGAACTTTGAAAAATCCTTTCTGATTCGTGCTACCTCGTTTTGGAATTCTTTATCTATCTCTATTCGTAAACCTTCCTCCCTTACCCCTTTTAAACACCATTTATTTCTCGATCTCCTCAAAGATCAATCTTTCTCATATATGTAAAGAATAAATGTCTATGTAAATACGTACAAATATGTATAAGTGTGTCCATTTTAAATTTGTATTTTATTTTTATAATTTTTTTAAAGTATATAATTTGATTAAGTTCCAGTAATGCAGCCAGACAAATGCTGCTTGAATTGTTCTTTTTAGTTATTCTCTGAGTTTCCCAGAATAAAGATTAATTTTTCATTTCATTTCATTTCATATACTTACAAGTGCTATTCTCTTTTTTGATTTTAGACCATCGAGATATTGTTTGAAACGTTCGTCGCCACGTCAGCGAAATATTGTTGACGTGGCCCCCACTGAAGAATAAAGTCACCCAAATATGGGTGACGGGGCAAAGGACGTGTTAAATCAACATTTAATGTTTTATCAAGTCTTTGCTAATAATGTAATATGTAATAATATGATAATTATATCCAAATGATTAATTCAAATGGTTAATTTTTGATCCATTTGTCCACATCTATTGCGAATTCTAGGTAGCTTTGTGTTTTATTGAACTTTTATGAAAAATAATAGTCTTGAAACCTCTAAGGAAAATTCAGCAGCTTTGAAAAAAACGTTAAATAAATCAAGAGGTTTAAAAAAAAATTGAGTTCCCGCGTTGATTTGCATCTCGATTTGAATAACTGAAAACAAAGCCGAAGAACGGCAATTAGATTCGATATAATAAGACGGTCATAGATTGCCCTGTTTATTCAAATGTCCGATCAGAGGGGTGGGGGTGGGAGGTCTAACTCAATAAGATGCCAAGATGCTAAGATGCTACAATAATCAGTAGGCGAGCCTCCACCCCCCTCCCCCCCCAAATTTCCTCCTTCCCCTCTAAGACCCTGATCCTAATGAACTCCCTAATACTGCTTTGGGACAACAATCCAACTTACAATACCTTCCATATTGCTTCCTACCCTTTTCAATTTGTCTTCAATTTCGAATCTTTCCACCCCCGTGTATACAATTTCTTATTTCATAAGATCGCAGGAAGATGTCGCAGGAAGGACTACTTCGAAGAAAATACCCAAAATGAAAATGTGTTTTTAGGACATTTTTCATTGGTTTCCGGTCCTTGAATAGTTGAATAATAAAGTCTTACTACAATTTTTTCGAGGGAAAAAAAACATGTTTGGGTCCCTACAAAGGGGTCCAAAAATGCAATATTTTTTTAGTATACGAAAATTGTTCAATTCAAGCTTAGGTTTAGTTTTTTTCGGGTGCCTTTTTCCATGATAAAAAATTGAAATTTTGTGGATATTTACCTCATATATGGAAGGGAATAAAATAGCATTTACATAATCAGTTATTTGCGTTATTATGAAGATATGAAGTATACAGGATTCATGTTCAGAAATACTGAGAAAAAAATATCGTCGAATTTTCCAAAAAAGCTCAATTTACTTCCAATACGACTTGTCTATTTTTCTAATCTAGACATATTTGAGAAACTTCTCTTACAATTCCAGCTGCAACTGTGTCTTCAGTGCAATTTTTTGTCTTAGAAGACTGATTATGGTATAAGGCTGGTTCAACCTTTAACACACTTTTTCAAAGATCCTCCCTTGTTTATTCAATCAGTCGAGGTTTACCGATGCAAACTTTCCAATATTTCTATATTCAGCCAGACTCTAACATTCATAAGTTCATTTTTCTTAAAATTGTTTGTACTGATCTATCTACAACTAACATGCGAATGGAACCTAAAATTGTTTGTACTGATCTATCTACAACTAGCATGCCAATGGAACTTAAAATTGTTTGTACTTATCTATCCACAACTAACATGCAAATGGAACCTAAAATTGTTTGTACTGATCTATCTACAACTAACATGTTTGTACTGATCTATCCACAACTAACATGCAAATGGAACCTAAAATTGTTTGTACTGATCTATCTACAACTAACATGTTTGTACTGATCTATCCTTCACTAACATGTTTGTACTGATCTATCTACAACTAACATGTTTGTACTGATCTATCTACAACTAACATGTTTGTACTGATCTATCTACAACTAACATGTTTGTACTGATCTATCCACAACTAACATGCAAATGGAACCTAAAATTGTTTGTACTGATCTATCTACAACTAACATGTTTGTACTGATCTATCTACAACTAACATGTTTGTACTGATCTATCTACAACTAACATGTTTGTACTGATCTATCTACAACTAACATGTTTGTACTGATCTATCCACAACTAACATGCAAATGGAACCTAAAATTGTTTGTACTGATCTATCTACAACTAACATGTTTGTACTGATCTATCAACAACTAACATGTTTGTACTGATCTATCTACAACTAACATGTTTGTACTGATCTATCTACAACTAACATGTTTGTACTGATCTATCAACAACTAACATGTTTGTACTGATCTATCTACAACTAACATGTTTGTACTGATCTATCTACAACTAACATGTTTGTACTGATCTATCTACAACTAACATGTTTGTACTGATCTATCAACAACTAACATGTTTGTACTGATCTATCTACAACTAACATGTTTGTACTGATCTATCTACAACTAACATGTTTGTACTGATCTATCAACAACTAACATGTTTGTACTGATCTATCTACAACTAACATGTTTGTACTGATCTATCTACAACTAACATGTTTGTACTGATCTATCTACAACTAACATGCGAATGGAACCTAAAATTGTTTGTACTGATCTATCTACAACTAGCATGCCAATGGAACTTAAAATTGTTTGTACTTATCTATCCACAACTAACATGCAAATGGAACCTAAAATTGTTTGTACTGATCTATCTACAACTAACATGTTTGTACTGATCTATCCACAACTAACATGCAAATGGAATCTAAAATTGTTTGTACTGATCTATCTACAACTAACATGTTTGTACTGATCTATCTACAACTAACATGTTTGTACTGATCTATCTACAACTAACATGTTTGTACTGATCTATCTACAACTAACATGTTTGTACTGATCTATCTACAACTAACATGTTTGTACTGATCTATCCACAACTAACATGCAAATGGAACCTAAAATTGTTTGTACTGATCTATCTACAACTAACATGTTTGTACTGATCTATCTACAACTAACATGTTTGTACTGATCTATCTACAACTAACATGTTTGTACTGATCTATCTACAACTAACATGTTTGTACTGATCTATCTACAACTAACATGCAAATGGAACCTAAAATTAAACGCGTTCCTCCTAGTATCGAAGCCTAGCCTTTCTTTCAGATGAATTATATTTGTTCCTATTATAATATGAATAAAGCTCCTATTGTATTAAAAAAAAATTGTTGTTTAACGTGTATTAATTTATTTCATAGTTTTTAATTACATGAAAGAAGATAAATTTATTTATTAGCGAATTTGCACATTGAATGAATATTTGAAAAATATCACAGGTTCTACCTTAGCTACTTTAGGTATTTGAACATTTTCCCATTTGTTGTGGGTTTACAGGAATCGATTCAGCGCTCCAAAATCTACATTCTACGATTTTCTGTTCGACATTTACGTCTAATTCATAGTTGACCCATAAATTGGTGGAATGGCCCAGGTATGTGGGGTGAAATTTTCGGTGTTTTTTGCACGTAAAATTGTTTGGTAGCATCCCCAGCATCCTATCTCATCAGCTCAATCATTTGTAATTGAACGGTCCATTCTCTCTTCCCCCTCGTGTAATTATTATGAATGTGCATGTGGCTGGAATTAATTTTAAATTTTGGAAGTAATTTTTAATAAATATTTAGCCAAAACAAATTGAAAACTTTTTATAGTAGCTCTCTCTGCGTCAGATTACACAATTAAATGAAATGAGCTTTCAACGTCGAATAATCAGGCATTGATTGAAGTTCCGTATTTTTAAAAAAAATCGATCAAATTAATTCGGCCTGACATAATCAAATTTAAATGATAATTTAATTATTTATAGAACACCTAACAAATAAATAGCTTTTTTTTAACTAAAAAAAGGTTAAATATATAAAAAAATGCAAATTTTACAATTTATAATGGAGGGTCAAGTATTTCCACTATATGAAAAAAATACCCATAATTTAATATAATGATTATCCAGCCAATATTGGGATAATCCATTTTGAAAGTATGATCAGCCGTAATAATATCGCAGGGGGGGCTATGAATACTAAAAATGCTCTAATAAAATTGGAATATTACCTTCCTTTTCGCATTGACAAGAAATTTCGCAAAGACAGAGGTGGTATGTAAATTTCATAATGCTGATAACATACTGAATATTTGTACCTATTAAATTACTAAGAGTTTTTATTGATCCTAACCTGATATTTATTTTTATTTTTATAATTACCACAATGATGCATTAAACCTGGTTCAGATCGGACAATAACACAGGCCAACAAAAACAATTTTTTTGAAAACTTTTTTAACTTTAATAGTTGATCTTTATAGATTTGTATGTGCTGAATCTAAATCTGGCCTTACTTTTTTTTGTATCACCCATAGTTTTCCAGCAATATGCTTTGTATTATATAGTATGAACCCCTATCTAAACCCCTATACGGTATACGGGGGAATTAATGAAATATTATGTTACATCATAAGCATGATTTGTATTTACAATCGCTACTTAAAACAGTGATATAATGTGCTAATACAGGTTTCACTAGTCAACTGGAATTGGTCTATACTTTCTTTCTCTTTTTTCTTTGAAGCTTCTTGTGTAGCTTTTTCTACGATGAGTCGCTTGTTGAACTTCTCGGTGAAGTGACCAACAGTAGTCCCCCATCATGTTGGTGTTCCAGCGGCCCTGGTAGCGTTTTTCCATCACTTTAACGTCCTGGTGAAAACGCTCACCTTGCTTTTCACTAACATCTCCCAAATTGTCCGGGAACTAATCAAGGTGGCTATTCAAAAATTGAACTTTCAGGCTCATCAAACATCCTAACTTTTTAAACTTCTGTAACATGTTAGCTACAATAGAAACATAATCTGGGTCTTTTTCATTTCCCAAGAACTTTGTAACGACTTGCTTGAATGATACCCATGCTTCTTTCTCATTTAAGGTCATTGTGGATTCAAAGTTAACATCAAACATCATTTTTCTAATACCAGGTCCGACAAAGAGGCCTTCTTTTAGTTTAGCTTCTGAAAGGTGTGGAAACTTTTGGCAGAGATACTTGAAACATGGTCCATCTTTAGGCAAAGCCTTTGCAAATTGTTTCATGAAGCCTAACTTTATATATAGAGGTGGTAGAAGCACGTTTTTTGGATCTACGAGGTTTTTGCGTATTTGAGAATGTTCTTCTCACCAGATTTTAAAGACTTCCTCGTCTGTGGACCATTTCTTTCTGCACCAATGTTGATCCCTAGCCCTACTGTCCCATTCACACAAGAAACATGAAAATTTGGTAAAACCACCTTGCTGACCAAGGAGCATGCATGTTATTTTTAAATCACCAAATATCATCCAACCATAAGCAGAATAGCCTATTCGACTTAACACTGTTTCTAGGTTTTCATAGTTTTCTTTCATATGTACAGAATGACCTACAGCAATAGATGCGTACATGTTACCATTGTGTGATAAAATAGCCTTTAAAGTAGTTTTCGATGAATCAATAAACAACCTCCAGTCTTCCTTTTCGTATTCAATACCAAACTCATTCATCACACCGGGAATTTCTGAGCTGTACACTAAATCACCTTCTTGTTAAAAAAACTTGTAAAATTGTTGCTCTCTCTTCCTGTACATATAAATGCTGGTTTAGCCTCTACATTTTTTGTATAATATTGGAATTGTTCATCAACTTGTTCATCTAACTCCGATTGTACATCAGAAAATACTTCCGTTGGAATAGAATTTAAATCATCTGGTGGTTCAGGGACCGGTAAATCTACACCGTGCCCTATTGGTCGGATGGCGGACGGAAGGTTAGGGTAGCTTATTATCTTCTTGTTTTTTGAGTTATGACCAGTAATATCGACACTGCAAAAGTAGCTATCATCGGAATGATTTCTTGGCTCCCTCCATATCATAGGAACAGCAAATTTAAAGGTGGTTTTCTCCTATTTTGACCTTTTTCTTAAATCTTCGACACATACATAACATACCTTATGCGGGGCCCAAGATTTATCCTGGTCACTAAGTTTAGTTCCAAAGTATGATAGATAAACCTTTTTGACAAAGTCTGTAATGTTTCTTTGGTGTTTTTTAATCACAAACTCACCACAAATATAACAAAAACTGTCAGCAGAGATTTTACAACTGCGATTAGACATTGCACTGAGCACAGGTACAGTAAACGTGAAAGTGAGGTTAGGTTGACAGTAAACAAAACATCAGCTGTTAACAGAAAAAAAGAATCAACCTTTTTTGGCCAGCAAATGTGTTTCAGCAGTGCTACCAACTTCATCCACACCAATAGACCTAGTTTTTCAGTTATTTATTTTAAATATTAAAGCTGTTCAATTCTTTAAAAATCGCTTAATTTAATAAATCCAACTATAAAGTGTGAAGAAATTTTGAGTGATATAGTTTTTTTAATATCATATTTGGATTCAGCAGCCTAAAAACTATAGGAATAAGGTATTTTCAGTACAAAAGTTTTTTCATCGTTGGCTTGTGTAATTTATTATTATTTATTTTAATATATTTATGTGTTATAAGTTAAATGTAATATATTCTATATTCTATTATAGTTTATTATGTTTTTGAATAAACTAAAATAAAAGCCTTTTCAGATATGTCTGATGATAGCTTGAGTAGGCGAAACGTTGCATATGAAAAATAAATCTTAGTATAATAGTATTTTAAGCCTATTAAGTATTTTTAAAAAATCGTTTATCTATCTATTTAAATGTTATTATTTTACTTATAAAATATTGCATTATTGCACTTTCTGGAATGCATAATTCCTTTTTCTATTGAGCATTTAAAGCAGTTTTTCAACTCTGTCTATATTGCCGGGTTTTTATACAACTGCGTACTTGTCTCTTCTTATTTCCTACCTATAAAAAAAAAAAACTACGAATGAGAACTGTGAAATAAAAAGAGGGCAAAAATATATGCTTCACTTAAAATTCAAACGAAAATGATGTCACAGGTATATTAAAAATGCGATATTATTTAGTGGGGATAATATCTCGTTATTTTTAAAAAAGGAAGATACTTTTATGAATCATGGGTAAATCCTGGGTAAAATGTATAGTTAAACTATGTTACTTGGCTTCGTAGATAAATAAGAACATTGAATACCAGCGCATTTGGATTTCATCAATTTTTTTTTTTTAGACTAATCATATATTGGCTCCAGTACTATGTACTCTTTATTTAAATTAAGTTGCTTAGTTAGATGTGTGTGTTATATCTTAGGTATATGGTATATCTCAGGTCTAGCATTGGAGGTTTGACATCTCTCGTTTTTTTTTTCACTTGATATAAGTAAAACTTTTCGGGTGAATTTTCTTTTTTTTTTTTTGCTTTGAACGAAACAATACACATTTATTTTGAAATAGAAGGATTTAGTAATTTATTAGTGCTATTTTATAGTTTGCATTTCTTGGCTTAATGTAGTTTAAAAACATTTGTGGAGTAGTTCATTTCTTACTTTACGTATATGAATATTATACTATTTCCAAGTGCACATTGATTGGTGTCAATATATATATATATATATATATATATATATATATATATATATATATATATATATATATATATATATAATATTAATAAATAAATAAATAAATATAATATATAGAAACACCGGTTGTCCAATATTAATCGGCTCAAATACTTCTCACGGCCAAATGGATGATCTATTAAAAATATGCCAGAAGAAAAATTCGAAGGTATACTTCCATAGTGGCTCAATATTTGCGGTAGGCGCGCGGTGATAAACTGGAGTTTACAAATAAGACCTATTTTAATACGTTCATTTATAGTCCTTAAAATGTTATGAAAGACTCCACAAATTGCATTTGTATATCTTCAAAACTTAAGGATTTTAACGATTCTATAATCTTATGTTCTGAACGTTATTTTTTTCAGGTACCCTGAAAACTGGGATCCTGGAGACATGATGCATTATTTTGATGTATTTTTTTCATCTTCTTTCTTCAAAGACGATATATATATATATATATATATATATATATATATATATATATATATATATATATATATATATATATATATATATATATATAAGATAAAGTTGTTTTTCTATTCTATTCTATTATATAGAAGGAAGAAAATGTTGTTTTTATTTTTTTTGCTGGTTATTAAATTACAAATATATAAATACAAGGGTAATCATTTTCTAATATTTTAATCGAATTTTGCTGGAAAGTACCGAGCAATAATTAACACATCATTTCTTATTCAGAATAAACAAAATAATCAACGAATACAAAAATAATCTTAATTGAATCAATTTTTATTCCAATAATGTCCAAGTCTTCTCTCATATTCAAGGCAAAGATATCCACTGTAATACATCGTATACATCGTAACTGAAAATCAATTTTGTTTTTATTTTTATTCTCATTTTCTACAAAAGATAAATTTAATAATTTGATAATCACTTTATCGTAAATAATTTACTATTACTACAATTATTAATTATTCTCTATGACACATATAAATAGCATACCAGCTTTTGTATAAACTGCAGCGGGTGACGGGGGACAGGACTCCTAGGGCAGAGTGTTTGGACTCCATTCAACAATAACATAGACTCCTGAATAATTCCAATTAATGAATTCGTGTTACTCGAAATTATTCTTGTTCCAGAATACCAGCACAGCGGGAAATCTTTTACGTATAATTATTTTATAGTATTGTTTTGAATTTTTAATCCGTACTTAGAACATTTATTCTCGGAAGTGTTAGTTATATAAATTTTAATAAAAACTACTTTAATGGGGTCTGTTTTTAAGATTCATTAAGCCTGAGAGAGAGAGAGAGAGAGAGAGAGAGAGAGAGAGAGAGAGAGAGAGAGAGAGAGAGAGAGAGAGAGAGAGAGAGAGAGAGAGAGAGAGAGAGAGAGAGAGAGAGAGAGAGAGAGAGAGAGAGAGAGAGAGAGAGAGAGAGATTTGGTCACAATAATCGAAAACAAGAATAATTTTATGTAAAAATGGAATCAGAAACCTTTAAAACCTAACGAGCGATCCCTATGTCATAGAAAACTTCAACGAAAATGCAAAATGCGCATGCGCAATCATAAATCCAATTAAAAATGGAATCAGAACTATCGAAAATCTAATAAACGATCCCTTTATCATCGAATACTTTAACAGTAACGGAAAATAGAAATGCGCATGAGCGACCAAAAATCCAATAGTAAATTCGGAAATAGCACCCTTGAAAGCCTAGTAAACTATGACAATACCGAAGAATTTTGATAATTAATAATTTAGTAGAAATTCTCGCGGCCGAACAAAATTTCGGTAGTAAATTTAACATTAGTAACTTCGAAAACCTAATGAACCATCACCAAATCGATGAAATTCACCCCCCTCCCCTCCAAATAAATAATAAATAATAAATATTTTAAAATAAACAAACAACAATTTTATTTACAAATTTTAAACTGCTTGAAACCCAGCACCTTACATCAACTACCTAATTAACGAAAAAAATGTCGGAAGAATAAGCCAAAATTATTTCAAAAGCCATTTTTGTAATTAAAATAATTATTTTTCAATAATAAAATAAATAAAATCTAATTAATTCATGTCCGATTGGGTTACAATTGAAATGGAAAAGGTTACAATTGAATTGGAAAAGGTGACAGTTGATTTGGAAAGGTTTACAATTGAAATGGAAAAGGTGACAATTGATTTGGAAACGATTACAATTGGCTTGAAAATGCTATAGTAAGAGGAAGTATTGCGATCGAGAACAATTTCGAATTCAAGTTTAAACGGACACACGCTTTAAGGTCCTCTGAGTCCAAATAACTTAGTCTCGCCATATGGTCTATGTTTTTTTTTTTTTTTTTTCTTCATTGTACCTCTTACTAAGTCATTGACTGACCTCTCCTCTCTCGCTCCTGTGCTCTGAGCTGCCTGCCGATACGCGCTGCATAGTCTGCAACAGCGCTCCAGTTCTCCAGGCTGGACATGATTAGAGCGACTAAGTTTTCCGGAACTGACTGTTGTCCAAGGTTCCTATCTAACTCTTCCTTTTCTTTAGCAAAGGAAGATATCCCTTTATTCGCATTATAAGTGATTTCCTCCTGGAGCTTTCCTCGGACCATGATTGCCAGATCGTCGGCAAAGCCGAGCGTAGTAGTTTCTTCCGGCATAGGGAGCCTGAGCACCGCGTCGTACATCGCATTCCAGAGCAAGGGCCCTAAAACGGAACCCTGGGGTAAGCCACCCGTGATCTTGTAGGTTTTCAACCCAGCTTCGGTATCATACCTCAAGATTCTATCAGTGAAATAACTCTCAATAATCCTCACGAGGTATTGTGGGACTTCCATCTTTTGCAGTCCTTCCATGATGCCACCGAGCTAAATTAAAAGAATTCCGTACGTCGAATGTTATAACGGCTCAGTATTTCTTGCCACCCCTTCTCCACCTCTTTCCTGCGATTGCCTCTCTAGCAGCAGTAATCACCAAATCGACCGCATCGATTGTTGATCTGCCCTTTCGAAAACCACACTGGTTATCAGCCAATCCTCGGGTTCCTTCACTGAAGTAAATCATTCGACCATGGACGATCCTCTCTAGTATCTTCCCTGTAGTGTCCAGAAGATAAATTGGACGATAAGATGCAGGGTCATTCGGAGACTCTTTACCCTTTGGCAGGAGTACAAGACGGTGCTTCTTCCACTGGATAGGAAAGATCCCTTCACGGAGATAAGAGTTGTATATATCCAGGAAGAGTTCTGGCCTTGAATTAATAGCCACTTTCAAGGCAACATTTGGGACATTATCAGGTCCCGGAGCTTTGTAGTCCTATATTCTTTTGCAGGCAAAGTCCAATTCTTCTTGAATGATTTCTGGAACCTGTTCCAGATCCAAATCCTGAACTTTGTCAAAGAATATTTCCAACCGTCTTGGAAATAACTCGGCTATTATTTTCTCACAATTCAGGAGAGCTCGGAGGCGACAGCTTTGAGCCTTTCAGTTTAGCAATGACTGTTTTGTATGGCCTTTCCCATGCATCTTCGTTGACCTCTTCGCACAACTTCTTCCAGCTGTTCCGTATACTCTCCTTTATCGCCTTAACAAGGTTCTTTTTAGCTTCCTTATGCTCCTGTCTCCGAGCATCGTAAGCCAGACGAGCTCTCGCTTGCTGGGATAATCTTATGGTACGAAGACGTGTTCGTCGTAGAACAGCTATCTCCTCACTCTACCAGTATACTGTCATTTGCCGATTTCTCCTGAAAGTTTTCGTCATTGACGCATCACAGGCATCGGTAATAAACTGCATCAGTTGAGTAACCCTCTCTTCAACTGACCCCAATAAGTCAAGTCTTCCCTCCATCATAGTAACAAAGGAATCTCTGTCGAAGGATTGGTAGTTCCACCCTGCTAGCTGCGGTTTAACCTTTTTTCTTACAGAACCTGGGACAAAAACTTCAAAGCAGATAGCCTGATGATCACTATGAATATAGTGATCACTGACATGCCAATCGTTGTCGCTATAGGCAAGGATTGCGCTTGCACAAGTCTGATCGACTATCGATGTACAACCATATTTTGAGATCGTCGGGGTTGAGCCAGTGTTAAGGAGAAAAATATCGAGCGCATCGAATGTGTCAAGATGACATTATCCCCTCCATTTGGTCTCCCTGCTCCCCCATGCAGTAGCCCATGCACTAAAATCTCCTGCGATGATGACGGGATAACAACCTCACAATTCCTGCACAATGCTGTCCAGCACTTTCTAAAATTCTTCATGAGATGCGCTCGGTGATGCGTAGACACTACAAATGTAGGTGTCTCCAACTTTGACCCATACAAATCCTTTTCTCTGAGTTGGTTGAACTTCCTGAATGAAGTGGTCTTTTCTGACCCAAATAGCAGCTCGTCCAGTATTGTCTTTCATCCAGCAACAGGGCCCATCAACATCTCTATATTGCTTGCATAGCTCAGCAATATCAATGTTCTTTTCACTGATTGTTTGCCAGCAAAGGTCCTCGGCAGCTTCGCAGTGATTAAGGTTCAGCTGTAAAAACCTCATTTCCCGCGCTTAGTCGCTGCTTTCACAGCTTGCTGGTAGACAGGGCAACTAAAGCTACCGGTTGCGTGCTAGCGATTTCTTCCTTCAACGCATATAAGGCAACGTAGTTCGGCAGTACATCCTTTTGCTACATGACCTTCTTCACCACATCGCAGACAGGTCCTTTGCAATGCCTCGCCGTGTGACCATAGGCGAAGCATCGGAAGCATCTCTGGGGGGAAATTTTTTCCCTCACCCGGCTACTTATCTAACCAACCCGAATGCTACCCATTTACATAGCTTTTCTCCTCAGGTCAGTAGGCAGTACCACCACTCTATGTGTGTGTGTATGTGTGTATGTGAACAGCCTAGCTCGAAACTAAAATTACGTATTTAAGATAGTTATATGACCGTGATGTCACAGAAACTTTTTCGTCAAAATCGACTAACCGGAAGTGCCACTTTATATTTTCGATTTTGCACTTTTTTATAATTCTCTCCAAAATGGCTCAGCCTATTTGATGAAACTTGCCTAAATTCTTCTCCTTAAAGCCCTTTAACTTTTCATATATATATGTAGTACATCACCGAGGAAACGCAGTGATAAAAGTTATGATGAAAAGAATATTTTATTTGCACATAACTCAAAACGTGTGCATCCTATGGTAAATTATGATTGCTATCACATAAATGGTAAATTATCTAATAATCAAAGAAGGAATCATCGAAATTAGACCAGCATCAGCAAAGGCAATTTTTGACAATTTTCTCGAAAACGACTCAAGCGATTTTGATGGATCTGGCCTAATGTCATCTCCTTAAAGCCCTTTTAACTTTTCATATATTTAATACATCACCGAAAAAAGGCATGGGAAATAATTATAGCCAAAAGAAAAATTTTATTTGCGCATAACTCGAAAATTATGCATTTTACGGTAAATTATTTATGAAATGTATGTATGCATGTTTTTCTATAGGCGGCTCAATGCAAATATATGTAATGAATACAAAAGCATTTGAAAGGAAATGAAATTTCCTAAAAAAAAAAAAAATATATATATAGTATATATATATATAAAAAAAAAAAAAAAAACCTGTACCACTACAACCCGTGAAGGGTCATGGGCTCAGTACTTGGGTAAGGACCGTACTGTTTCTAAGCCAACGGTTGTGTAAGGAGGTGATTTGGCCGAGATCACGCTCAACCGCCAGGTTTTTCCCCCAATTAAGGGTACCCACTTTATGGAGGCTGGGTGAGCCCCAGGAGGGTCCCCCGATCCCACAGGGTCGATCCGCAACTGAATACAGAATAAATAATTATCTGCCTCAGCCGGTCTCGAACCCGGGACCTTGAGATTAGTAGCGCAGTGCCTTACCCACTGAGCTACCCCGCTCCTCATATATATATATATATATATATATATATATATATATATATATATATATATATATATAATATTCACACAGTTATCGCCCTGAGCTTGGCTAGTACGATCGTAGACTGAACCTCCATAGCAGAACAGAAGCTTTTTTTCATATTATTTGTTAAATTTTGTTTTTATATTTATATATATAGCCTATGATAGTGTTGACCGGGGAAAATTATATTCTGCTATGGAAGAGCTAAAAATCTCAGGAAAGCTTATACAGATGTGTAAGTTAGCAATGGGTGGAGTAGAGTGCATGATTAGAGCGCAGGCTGGCCTAAGCCAACCCTTTATTTCGGGTATAGGTCTAAGTCACCCTGCCCGGGTGATTGGCATGGCTGTTGTTCAATTCGGACCTTGAGAAAGCTTCAATGTTCAATTCGGGACTCGGGCATCCAAACAGATGGAACTATTTTTAATAGGTCTGTCCAGCTCCTAGGCTTTGCAGATGTCCTGGACATAGTGGGTAGATCACTTAAAGATGTGCAAACAGCCTTCCAAGCACAGGAGCAGGCTGCGAAACAGTTGGGCCTGGAAATCAATGCCTTTAAGACAAATTGGCAGGAAGTGCAACCAGGGGAAAGTATTACTTTTGGCTCATATACTTTTGAACGAGTCAATGGATTTACCTATCTTGGCTGTAATGCGAACTCTATCAATAATATAGCAGATGAGATCAAAACGGGGATCATGAAGTCCAACCGCTGCTTCTTCGCACTCAGGAGTAGGGTGATAAATAGGTCAACAATAAAACAGATAACACATTGTTTAAATTTATTTAAATGCAATGGAATTGCAACAGATTAAAAGCACATTTTAATGATCTTAAAATTCTGATCAGAGATATAAACTCATTCTTTGTTGCCTTTCAGGAAACCAATCTTCTAAATCACGAAAAAAGAACTTTAAAAAACTTTAAATTTAGAGGAAAGATGACCCTAGTACAAACCATGGCTACCACGGTGTTCTTCTTGCAATACACCAATCTGTCTGTATATTCCGAATTAATCCCAATAAACACTCACCTCCAAACTGTTGTTGCTAAAATTCATCTTAATTTCACTTTTTCCGTGTGCAATTTATACCTACCGTAGGATCGTTCAATAGATACATTGCTTCTCTTAGATATATTGAATCAACTACCACGTCCTGTCCTCTTTGCAGGAGACCTAAATGGCCGCAACCCCTTATGGGGCTCTCATAATCTTAATACGCATGGAAAGATAATAGAAAATTGTATTGAACTTTCTGATCTATTCCTATTTAATACGACACAGCTTACCTTCCTCAGTTCTAGTTATGAGACATTTTCTGCTCTAGACATGTCACTTTGCAACTCTTCGCTATACAATAATCTAGACTGGACGGTTCTTTCCGATCTACATAGTAGTGATCATTTCTCACTTTTAATAAAATTCCTATATTTACACCCTACGTGCCGAATGAAACCCAGATGGTTGTTAGATAAAGCTGATTGGCTTCAATTTACGTCCCTAGCTACTCCACCACAAAGCTCCCCATGCGATTTTAGTATCGAGGAAGGGTGAGAAGCCATTACTAACTCAATCATCCAAGCAGCTGAGGCATCCATACCGATGACATCCGGATTCCCAAAAAGACCATCAGTCCCATGGTTCAACGACAAATGCAAAGAAACTATTAAAAACCGTCGTAAGGCCTACAAACAATTTCAAAGATGCATGACATGCGGAAAATCTAATATAATACAAGAAACATAGAGCTATTTGCAGAAAAACATTTATTCGATATAAAGCCGAATCGTGGAAAAAAAATCGTGAGTGGTATAAATACAAAATCCGAAAACTTACCTGCAAACCCTCTCAACCCCGCCTTACCATATTAGTCAACAGACAACTGTCCGATGACCCATTAAACGTTTCAAATACTTTTGCTTATTACTTTTCCGAAATATATAACTCCAGAGGAAATAGAATCTCAAAATAGAATAGATGATATAACCCGAGACTACAACCTACAATTTACAATGTGGGAACTCAATAACATGCTGGTCAGCATAAAAAGTTCTTCACCCGACCCGGATAATTTAGATCATGATATGATTAAAAACATTTCGAATAGCACTACAAAATGGTTACTTGATTTCTACAAGCCATATTTTCAAGGAACGTCCATATTTCACCCCACACCCCACATAACTATTGATATGGGTTAAACCCTCATCTATCAATAACTCTCTCAGGCATGACCACACAACAATAGAATTAGTCTTCAGTATCAGACCTGTGATCTAGAAGTAGACAGATAGTAGATGACTAGCACGAAAGTTATAGTTATTTAATTCCTTTATTAGTTTGTGTGTGTGTGTGTGTGTGTGTGTGTGTGTGCATATGTGGAGCTATTAAAGTGGGAAAAAAATAAATAAATTAATAAATGGCGTTGATGACCAAAGCTGTTTTACGCCACAAAACACGAACGAACGAATATAATATCCACATCGGTTTAGTATTAGCATAGATATAGCGTTTTGAACTTTGTACACCTGTTATAAATTATTTTGCGCACGATCCTATTGACACCGGTTCACCTTGGTCTAGTTTCTTATAACTCGAAAACTATACCTTTTCTGGAATATTCCAGATGCGCATTTGAAAGATAATTTGATTGTTTACAAAACTAAACATAATAAAATAAATAAAAAATTAGTCTGGCTAATATAAGGGAAGCTATAGCAAACATTTTTTTGTATTTTACTTTGAACCAAAGCGGTAAGGAAAATAGTGTGAGTGGACAGAGCAGATATTTAATTTCACGATAAATGTTTTCTTCTCGATAAAACGAACATTAAATATGTATATTAGAATGTGAAGAATTGCGCAAACAATCAAAACAGTTGTTTTTATAATAGGGTATTATTTACACTCTCAGGAAATACATCCTTTGGCAGACTTACCATTATAGGCTTACCATCAGACTTACCATTATATGCTTTACTGGAAAGCGGAGAAAAGATTCCACAATCGGGATACATATTTATAAATTTCCACACCCAATCTTAGTCAAGTCTTCTGAGGCATACAGGTCATAAAGTGTGTACCGGTCGTATAACTGTTTCGAAAATTAATAACGGAAGACTATAAGACGAAAAAAGGAGGGAGGGGGGGGGTGTCTGATTAATGTGCGTGAGGGTGGATATGCAGCACTGGTATAATGGCAGGGCACCCCGGTCGGTATAAACTACTGTTTTGCATAAGCCATTATGGAAGCTATCAGCTACCTTCGGATTAAACAGGAAAAATATCCTATCCATCCGCCCTTATTTTATAGACACTTCTACCTGCCTAAGCTCAAGGCACAACAACCCTAAAAGAGCAGCACGCAACGCTCTTAGCGGATTTACAAGGATCAGATAGCCCAACAGGAGCCAAGTCTTCACTCATCAAAGTGCACGCTGTAAACGAAATTATTATACCTGTATGCTGACTTAAAAACTGATATGTTGAATTTATTACTTAAATTGATGAATTAAAAAAATTAATTCGATTCGATTAATAGTTTATGTAAAATATTATTTTGGAGATTAAAGATAAGCTTTGTTTTTTACTAAAATTTTAATGGTAAATTTCCTATTTATTTATGTAAGCCGTCAGTTTTTATATTGGATTAGTAACACTAATTTTGTTAGAATATATTCTTTTGTTTAATTTATTTAGTGCCATTATTGTTTTTTGTCCTACTCGTAAACATCTTTTGTTTTCTTTACAGTAATATTAAGTTATTGTTATGAGTTATAATTTTCCATAATATTTTTAGTTTTTACAGTGCTTTGGGTTATCTATTTTTGTTAGTATAGTTTGTAATCAGGGTAATGATTATTTATCAAGAATAGCTATTTTATCATGATAAAATATTTATTTATACATTTATAAATAAATTTAGCTTCAACTTTACTAATCAGCCCATTATTTTTGTATTTTTTATTTTCTCTCTTTTTCTTTTCTTGCTTTTTTTTTTTAATTTTTTGCTAACATTAATTATTCTTTTCAAGACAAGAATTTTTATTGTTTGCTTATTATTTTATTGAAAATATTAATTGATCTTTATTTTATATCTTATGGTCAGATACTGTTTTTGTTTTATTTTTTCGATTGTGTTATTCATAAGGGACCTAGTCCCAGAATAAAATTCTTCTTTTATTCTATTCTATTTTTAATACTAATTCTCGATAATAATTGATTATTGAAACATATTTTTATAAATTTTTATCTTTTTTTTTATTTTCTGCTATGATTCTATTTTTCCTGGAGTTTTTTTAGGTTTATACATTCTTCCTTATAGTTTAACTTATTTTGTTATTTTTTTAAAAATAATTTTATTTATTTATTATTGGCGTTGCGGTCCTGTATGAACCTGGGCCTCTCTTGTCACCCTCCTCCTCTCTCTCCTATCCCGGTTAAGCATCCGCCATCTTCTGATTCCCAGCCTCTTCAGGATGTCCTTCACCTCATCCATCTCAGGCGTGGTCTTCCTCTACCACGTCTTCCACCAGGTCGGTCCTCGAGTAGGTGTTAGGGGACTACTTCTCTGGGCATACGTGCCAAATGACCTAACCATTTGATCTGGCTCCCCCTCACAATTGAGACCAAATCATGTTTGGCGGAGCTCCTCATTGGTACGAATTCTCCATTGCTCATGTTCGCAGACCAGGCCATAGATCCTGCGGAGAACTCTTCTCTCTCATACCAGCAATTTCCTTTTAGACGCCTTAGATAGCACCCAGGTCTCAGAACCATAGGTGACGACGGGTCAGATGACTTTCTCATACACCATGATCTTCTTGATCCTATGAGATAGGGCTCTATAATTTAGTATTTTTTTGCAAGGCAAAGTAGCATCTATTCTCCGCGGTCATCCTTGCTTTCAGTTCCTCCATCGTTTCATTATTTTTTGTAATCATCGCACCCAGATACTAATGTATTTAAATAGTGAAAAGTTGATTCAATTCAGATTTATTATATTATTAATAATACTTTCTTTATTATTAACTTATCCTTAATTGAATATACTAATGGATTAAAAGTTAATAATTAAAGAAAAAAATATATTGGTCTTGAGGCAAATAAGACGCTTGTATTTTGCACAACATATTAATTTTTTTTAATTTGTTTAAGGTTTAAATAAAGCTTCGAACGGCTTCACGTTTTTTATTAGTTTTTTGTTATTTTACATCTGAGTTAGATAGAAAGATTGATAAGTGAAGTCATCGATATATACAAAATTTTAAAAAGAGACAAGAAGAAAAAATATGAAAAGAATGGACAAGAGGAACACGGACCTACAAATGAACAAGGACCACTAAAAAAGATGAAGCCGTTTGAAGCATTTTTATTGTTAATATACCTCATAATCCTGGAAAAAAAATAATTAGATTTTCTAATATATTATAAGGTTTGTCTTAAAATGAAACCATCCACAAGTATTCATATATACGTATATTTTTTTGGCGCAGGAGGCCAAATACACAAATATGTCTATTATCACACGTGGAAAAATCGTCTCATTGTTTAAAAAATATTAATACGATACACTAATTATCATACTAGTTTAAAATTACAGATTAAAACTAAATTTTCTTTTTTTCATTAAATACAATAATTTTTAATCCATCTGTAGGAGCCAATTACCTAGTATACTGGAATATTTAGTCAATGCCTATAATAGGCCTAATGGAAAAATTGTTTATTACAAAAAAAAAACATATAGTTCACTTATCACTTTAATAATCTAGCAGTGAATTACTAATATTATCTTCTTTTTTTTTTAAAGTTTATTTTATTTAATTCTATATTTGATAGTACATTCATACATTATTATTTGCTACTCTAAGTTTACAACTCAATACATTGTTTTAAGGAATACTGTTGCTACCTTCACCATCATCTTAACATTATGTCTTGTTTGTCGAAACCCAAGATTCATATAAGTATATTATAGCCATTATATTAAAATACTTGGTAGTACATTTACATCCTGCGTTAAGACAAAGTCGAAATCTACAAAATTACTTATAATCAGTCATTTCCTTAAATATATATATATATATATATATATATATATATATATATATATATGAATAAGGAGTTTTCTATCAAAAGTTAATACATCCATAATATTATTAAAACATTGTTAGGGGGCCATCTCACGGAGATCAGTCATTTTTTTTTTTAAATCTTGATTTGTAACACCTATTAGGAAGGGGAAAAGTTAAGATTTGAAATCAACTGAATAATTTTTGTGTGTACAATATTAAATCGTCAAAAAAATCTTTTCTCTTGAGAAGTGGATATATTAACTTTTGATAGAAAGCTCCTCAAATATTCTATTAACATAAAAAAATATTATGATAACAATAAATACCAGTTTTAAATTTAGCAATATAAGAAAATATATAAGAGAACGGGAAATACAATTTGAACTTTGGTATCAGAGTAATAAGGAAGAATATGATGCCGTAGCCACTAGTTAAAACGGTTGATTTCGCTATACGCGGGGGAGTAGCCAAAACCATATGCTACTATTTAAATAGGAACCTTTCAGAACTCTTAAGGTAATTGTCTTCATCGTCTTTGATGCCCAACGAACTCGGGTCCAAAAACGAGTGCCGGCACCCCTGTCCTGTCCAGGTTGTTATAATCAGGAGTACTTTAGTGTCCACGCCTGACATTCCAATGTACGCCCGATCGCCATCCTAGAGTCAATGTCTTTGCACATGTTTTTTTTATCCTATTCCAGTGGAAGGTACTGGGGTTGTCGCCGACAATGTGGGCATCAATGATGTAATAACCACTTGGTTCCGAGCACACTTTACTCCCGACGAATGTCAGCTACTTGAAGACTCTATAACCTTTCCTCTGAACAGTTGTTTCCAGGATAACAGCCGCAACATCGTGGCACCTCACTCTCCCTCCAAGTGATAACATGCAGTGCTGGATGATATGGCTGGCCGTTTTATTTATAGGACACCCGGCTCTACATCGAGTTTCCATATAAGCCCTCCGTCCTCTTGACAGCCTCACTCTTGTTGCTGGGGTGTTTATATGTGTTAGCACGCTCTGGATGGATGTACGGCCAGTTACTGCAGCCGCGTAGTCAGTAGTAGTAAGCCAATGAGTAGATGGGAGAAAGTTTTTTGATCCCCTCAATCCTTTTATATCTACACTTCTGTACAATTTTATGGGCAGCATTTTTCTCGCTCGTCACTGGAAATATTTTCTGTGTTGAGACCCATCTTGGTGAGATAGCTGGAGAGCTCTCTAATTTCTTTGTGAATAAAAAAAGAATTAAAGACGGCTCTCGCTATTGGGCAACCCGAATGTTCCATGCAGCGTAATCTATCAAGCTTAGAGTGAGGGAATAGTAATGCTAAAGCTCATTATGCCCAACCCACCATCAGAATACGAAGCCTTGTTCCAGGCAGCCGCATCTCCTCGAAGTATCCAACTTTCTCAACTCACTCCTCTTGTGTGGATCTATGATATATTCTGATGTGAGGAGATTGATATATTTCGGGATAAGATAAGTCTTCAAACCGTCATTTTCAGTTGAGGTTTTTGAGCAGAAGTAGTGAAATGTCGTCGGATATAACTTACCAATGGAGTAATGGGAGTTCAAGCTATATATCGCTCCCAGATATTTCCGGTCATCCGAAATACCCAACTGCATAATATTTTAACCTCCATAATATGTGCTCTCCATCTTCAATACAATGGATACAACGGCCTTGACTAGAGAGAAGCAAAAACATTTGTTCGAGTTGGTTTCCATTCCGAGTTCCTCACAGTTACTTCAGATAGTAGTTTTTTTCATGCTGTTTGATGTGGATGAAACTAAAACTAAATCATTCCCAAATGCGAGACATGTTGTAGCCTTTAACCAGATTTAGCCTGTGGGTCCTAGACTTGATGTCATTGCGGGCCACTTCCACTTTTCAGATAATTGTGTGTACAACTACCTCATCTTATACCAATTTTAAAGATTGTTCACTATAAAAAAAAAATACAAACTGAGTCACAAAAGTTTATTTAACAAACAAAACAACATATACTGTTTTATTTGTTTTTTTCCCTCAAGGTCACGACTAAAAATAGTGAAGAAAGCTTATATAACGGAAGGTCTAAATTTTCACTTCATAATATATACAAGAGTAAATTTGCATAAGAAAATAAAAAATTGCAAATTAAGTTAAAAAATCAAAAGTTTATCGATTTCACATAAAATTATATTCACATAACAACAACATAAATTCAGCAAATAAAAGTAAGAAATTTGAACATCGTGGAGAAAAGAATCAATATTTTTCAGTTGGATCATGCTGTTTATTTAGAAACGGTGCTTCAAGATTTTGCTTAATGGAGCTCAACTTGATTTTGATGTTCTCTTCGGCACTAGGTGCCTTTACTACGGTAATCATACAGAATTATTTTTATTAATTGTAGATCGTGTTTGTTCATCTTATAATCGATTAATTCAATAATAATTTATAAAAAATTACCATCCCCCAATTGTCATCCCCCCCTTTGAAACTTGAATTATTCATATCTCACTCAACGTTATCTTCCAATCTATGTCTCAGGTTACTCCTAGGGTGTCACTCATTCGTTTCTGAATAGATTGCCTTATGAGTGATTCGTTTATTATTTAGACTGTTTCATCACGTATTCAGGACATAACATCAATTCAATTATATTTCCCGAGTGCATGTACTTTAGTTTCACGTCATCTTTCCATCTCAATTCACAAGTCGATTAACTTTAACTGTTGGAGCTAATATTATACTCTACATTTCTGTTGTATTTGGGCAAAGGGGTATAAATAATTTTTTTTGTGGCAATGGATTTAATTTATATATTTTTTTTATTGAACTTCGACTTTGATAAAAAAGAAATATAAATAAATCCCATTGATTTATGTATATTTCTTTTTTATATTCCATTAATAGTGATCACATTCCAGGTGAACACTTTTTCTGTGGTAAAATTTATTATTATATAATATAACTTATTAAATATTGAAATAAGTCAATGGAATAGTGATCACATTCCGTGTGAGCATTGATTCAGTGACTAATAGCCTTTTTCTCAAAAGTAAAGATCATTAAAAAAAATATATATATGACAAATCCACTGTCGCAAAAAAATGACTTATGCCCCTTTACCCAAACTTTCATTGTAGAAAATCATTAAGCTGAGGCCTCATCAGAATTTTCAAAAAATAAAACTAATAGGCATGGTTATATTGCTTATACAAATTCTCAGTTGCTCGTACAATTTGCTGTATCTTATCAAAATATTCAATTTTTCATTTCATTTTGTTCAATATTAGCATCTTAGGAGAAAAAAAAGTCATAAAATTCGATGGTTTTTTTCTCATTCAGACAGTAGAATTCTCTTAAATTGCAATCATTTATTATTTCACGACAAAATGTAACAATCTCACTTTATAAAGGAAAGACGATTTTTTTTAGGAGTTGAATGAATCAAGTAAATATCATAAGTGGCAGAAAAACTTGACTTAATGAGTAAATTAATTCCTTTATTTTATTTCTACCCTCTATTTTATTTCTAACTTCAACTCTGTATTTAATTTTTACGAAAAAAATAAAAAGAATTATGGAAAGTAAAGGTTTTTTTTTTTTATTATTTGTATTAATAAAACCTACCTATTTCATTTATAGTTTTCTTATTTAATTTATTTATCAAATCTACTTCAATTTTGCCGTACCTTCCTCCACCCTCTTCAATAAAAGTCAACTGGTTTATCAGTATTTAAGAAATAAATATCATCATCTCATTTACTCACTTTTTTGATCGAATTAAGATGAAAGCAATCCCAAAAAAAGAAACAAATATTTTTTGCTTAATTCAAAAATAAAGATGCCCTCGAAATTTGCCCCCCGGCGCAAGTACCCCACCCTAGTTCCGGCCCTGCGACAGATTTTTTGTCATTTCTCAGGATTTCGTGCGACCAAATAGTATTTAAAATTTTAACGTAGCGCAATGTCCGCACAAGCCGTCGTTCTTCTGTAACCGGCAAGTTTATAAATCCATCTTTGGAAAATTTTGGCGGCACTCAGCAGCACCCTATTAAGATAGAAATCCTGGATCTAACAGTATAATATCGAGAGATTTCCGTTATTCATTCCTGTCATGAGAGGAAAGAAGAGGAGCGGGAGGATATATTGCTAGCCAGGCTTCCAGTCGTCGATAATACCGGAATAATGGATGCCGGCAACTGTCGAATTGTTGCCGACGACAGAAGGTGAATGTTTTTGATCCCTGGCGATACGTGGATAACATACCGGCTCTATGGTTAGATTGAATACGCCTCCTTATGCTGCTCATCCGTTCCCTGGCAAACGTGACCCCGACTCCGTCAAAGAGAATGCCCTGTCTAGTTTAGCATTCCCTCCTCCCTCCTCTCTAAGCTTGTCTCTTTATAAAGTTCCTACACTAGGGCTACTATAACCATATTATTTCTTTGGAATAACGTGTATTTTATTCATCCAAGAATTTGTTTGAGCGAGTGAGCTTTATTTTGGTTAAGTTAATGCATGGTCGGAACTAGGAATGGTTTTACAGGGGGCACTTGCCCCGGGCGGCAGATTCTAAAGGGCGTCGAAATTCCAGCGAAATTTAATTTTTAGGTTGAGTAAAAATATTTATTCCTTCTTTATGATTCCTATGACCATAATTCAGTCAATAAAATTAGTTATTGTTATGAAATGATATTAATGAAATGATACATATCATTAGAAATGATACATAAATACTGTAGAATTTTATTGGAGTAGAGGGGGGGGGGGGGGGTGAAAAGAGGTAAGGCAAAATTAAGTTTGTTCCCCTTGTGAAAATCCTGGTTCCGGTCATGAGCTAATGGATGAAATCGCTTAGCCAAACGGTCAGCAATCTATCACGATCTGGGGTACCATCTGGGATACCCAAATTTTCTGAAATAGAAAACTACACATTTTCGTATATAAAACTATGTCTGTTTTAAATCTATGTGTGATTTTATAAATATCATCAAATTTATAAAATATCTTTTTCAATAATATTTGTTGAAATTCGTAATGATTTTATAGATGGATAGATAAAAGAACTTTATTCTGGGACTAGGCCCCTTAAGAATAACATGGTTAAACAAATAAAACAGAAATAATATCTGGCCATAAGACAACAAAATATAGATCAGTTAATGTTTACAATATTTTCAGTAAAATAATTAAGCAAATAAAATAAGTTCTTTTCTCGAAAAATATAATCAATTTGAACAAAAAAAAAATAATGAGAAAAAAAACAAGAAAAAAGAAAAGAAAAAGAGAGAAAATGAAAAATACAAAAATAATGAGTTGCTTAGCAAAGTTGAAGTTTGTACATTAAAAACTATTATTCACTTCTGAAAACTATTAAATATCGCTGTTGTCGCCTTGAAACTTCCTATGTGACCGAAAATCAATTATGTGGTTTTGATTTTATTAGAAACAGTATTTTATTTCCTTTGTGTTGTTGAAAAGCACTTATGTCTTAAAAATTCGTTGCATGATTTTAATTGATCCAAAAGAATCCTCCAATTGTTAATGATTAACGCATTTTTCATGGTTACCGCTAGAAGCGAGTCATGGTTACCGCTAGAAGCGAGTCATGGTTACCGCTAGAAGCGAGTCATGGTTACCGCTAGAAGCGAGTCATGGTTACCGTTAGAAGCGAGTCATGAGACACTTCCAAGAGAGTATTTAGCTAGGTGATTTTACTGTTATTTAGCTACCATCATGCCGGAATGTTCATAATTAGTTTATAAAATTATATTTTATAACATTCCTTATAAATCAGTTTTTCGTCAGTCCTGTAAAATCATGTGCTCGACACATAGGAGGTTTCACCGCGGCAAGGCCGATACGCTAACACACGATATGCTAACACAATATATACTACACATTATTATGGCATGAACTTGACTTGTCGAGACACTAATCATTGCAACCATTGGAGTGTCGGCAATGATAGTTAGAAGATCCTGGGATCATCTTCTTTTCAGATACCTCAAATGATTATCTGGAATAAACTGGAAAGTTAAATTACGAACTACTGATTTTGTATAGATGCGGAGTTTATAATTTAAGGATTTGTTTATTATATGTAATCCCCGCCATTTATTCTAGGATTATGCCATGATTAAAATTTAGTGATAGATGATGAATTAAAGATATTTTTCGATAAGCTTTTTCCTTATTTTATATTTCACATAAAAATGTTGTGGTTTTTCTATTGTGTGAGAACTTCCCCTTTTTTTAAATTTTTATTTTTGAAGTAATCATGAACATGCATCCGATTACATCGTATTCTATCCAAAAGAGGATTATAATGAAGTATGAATAAATCTATAAAGTACTTGTTAAATACTGTGTAGGAGTATAGGCCCTCGATTTTTAAACTGGCTTCAATTGGATTATGTTCGTATAACGATAAAAAAAAAAAACAGTTAATATATTTTCCCAGCCCACTGCAATTTATTCATTCCACCTTATCTGATTCTTCATTCTATATATCTGATAACTCCATTTAAAGATGAAGGGAGGAGAGTACCATTATACGCCATCTTTGAGAAAGAAAGAGATGAGCTCGAATCTATGTTTCTAAAATTGATACACTGTAAATAAAACATAAATCGTAAATATATATATATATACATATATATATATATATATATATATATATATATATATATATATATATATATATATATATATATATATATATATATATAATCTGATGTATACTGGATCCGACATTTTTTTGTTCACTTTCTGATTCATTTGTGGCCAAGTTTGGAATTTTATTTAGAGTTTTATTATTATTCTTTACTCAAGTCGTTAGCTCAACTTTCTTCAAACGGACTTCCGCGTCGTCTGACTCAGTAGTTCTGAACATTTTTAATGATCAGCACCCCCTAGAACCAAAAATAAATAATCACACCCCCCGGATCTAAAAATAACGTCTTGAAAAACATATTTTTCCTCCGTTATAGGAGGATCACTTCTTTTAACAGATAAGATATTAATTCAAAAATAAACAATATATATAAGCAAGAATATACATAAATAACATATGATATATAATAAATAATAAATAAATTTACAAACAAATATATAATTATCCTGATTTCTACGATACAGTATGAAATAAAATTTTCCAGATATTTTATCGCTAATAAAGCTTTTCAAAACTTTATTTTTGCTTTCATTACATTAAAAAAATCATTAATTTATATTCGTTCTGAAGATTTTTTTAAGTTATATCTAGTTCATACATTTTATTTTACTTATTAAACATTGGTCCAAAGTTATCCAGCAAACGATTATAGTCCACCTTATATTTGTCTGTAATTAGTCAATAAAGGACGATAGTTGGAAAAAGTTATCCAACTGTGTTATTGTGCAGTTAATAATTAAAAATAAAAAAACAGAGATATGACGAAGTATAAAATGTTTAATTTGCCTACAGTACCTGACAAATATTTTTCTCTAATGTCTTAAATTATATTCCCTAAAGAAACAAGTAAAATAATTAAATCAGTAGAAACTATCAAATCTCCCGGCCAAGATGCCATGCTCGTTATAGTAATTAAAAATCTCAGAAAAAGACTCCATCATTTCCTTAACAAAAATCTATAACATCATTCCCCGCTTATGACATTACACATTATCCCGGAAAACAACTAAGGTAATATCCATTCCGAAACCAAACAATAATCGGCAATTATAGGCCAATTAGCACATTAAACATATTATCTAAAATATTTGAAAAACTCGAGAATTCTGACGTACACCACCCAACACATCATACCTAATGAGCAGTTCGAATTCAAACACCAACACTCAATGATCGCACAATTAGCCAGGCTCACCGATCACATCACAAAGGCTTTAACGAAAAGAAGCATACGGGTATGTTCTTTCTCCATATCGAAAAAGCATTCGACAAAGTCTGGCAAACTGGGCTTATTTATGAACTTATCATGTACAGGTTCCCGCCATACATGATCCGGCCAATAGATTTTATTTTGGCAAATCTTAGTGGCCATTAACAATATATCAATAACAGTATAAAATCATCAACACGCTCCGTACGAGCTGGATTCCCACAAGGTTCATGTCTCTCACCAACACTTTTTAATAATATTTACATAGCCGATCTCCCAAGCTCCCCATCTGTTGAACGATCCCTATATGCGGATGACACCGCTTTATATATTAGTTGATATCGGATTGTTACCATAGAAAATCGATTATCTGCAACATTTAAAAGGCTTACAATATGCTATGACCAATCGAAAATTAAAATAAACAAAAACAATTCAATAGCAATATTTTTTTTCCAAAACGAAAATCAACAATATACTGTCGCATATCCATCGATGGCCGAAATATTCCTTGGGAAAAATCAGCAACTTATCTTGGATTAGAACTAGACAAGTCGCTCACGTTCACAATATAACGTAAATAAAAAATGTTCCAGGATAAAATATCTAATCATTAAAATGTGACCCTATTTCAACAGATACTCTAACCATTAAAAATAAACTAATTTTGGGCAAAACTGTGATCCGCCCCATAATGAAAAGCTCAGCCCCAGTATGGAGTTACACTTGTGGCACCAATTACAAAAAAATCGAGATCATGCAAAATACATGACAAAAATCATAAATAATTATCCAAGATACACCAGAATAATCTCTATGCTAAGAGATCTTAATCTCTCCGATATCAAACAAACGGTACACGCTCAATCAAAATCACTTTTTCGCGATACTGAGGACCATCAAATGGTAAATCCAAAACTCCAATCGATTGGAAACTATAACAAAGCGACTCTACGAAGATACAAACACAAACGGACTAAAAACATATTACTTGAAGACTAAAAATATTATTAACACGCATTCATTACAACATACAAATATGCAAGAAAATTGTTATTATATATTTTAGATTTTCGATACCATCTATGATTATTTTGAAAAACTAAATCCATTTTGTTATATCTGTCAGGTGTATTATTTTTATATTAATTTATCATGTTCTTCATTACCTTTCAAATTGTACTATTACTCCCTTTCATTCATCATTATTTTTATTGTAGCTTGTATTGTTTATTTTGTTGCGTAGGTTTTTTTCTCATTTTTTCCTACTGTTTTTAAAAATTTAATTTGTATATATGGTATATGATAATTATCCACCCAAACAAAAATATATTCAAAATAATTTTCTACTTTTGGTAAGGATGCATGCATACAGTTTGTCACACCATTTGAAACGTGTCTTACATGCAACCCATTTTTCTCCTCGTGTGTCCTCAGAAATGTTAGCTAGTTTGTCTACAGACGAGTAGAAAAACCTTGAGGGGGACGAATTTAGGACTTTACCTATGAACACATGAAGCTTTCCTTACATTAACGAGTACACATTGGGGTCTCAGATAATTTGAATATGAAAAGTACTCCAACCTATGAACAGTAATGATGAAGTCAAAAAATCTTTCCTTGATGCACCAGAATAGCATACTGAAGTCGATCAAAAGTTATAACCAGCTTCTCCTCGTTATATAACTAATAAAGACTGAACCAAAACACGAAACAGTCTCAACTATTTTACTCTCAACAGTCAACTAGGTGACACTGAAGTATTTCATAAGCTTTTCAGCGGTTATCAGCAATACCAACGCTACATAGATATCTCCTCTAAGGGAGACAAATTACGGCGACACAACGGATTTCGGGCACCTTACCTTAATTCTATGTTTTTATGGGTAGATAAACTCGCCAATAGTTATCGCTCATAATCTGAGGTTTATCCTTGGCACAGCTCTTTGGACCATTATTGCCGTAAGTTAAGGAATCGACTTTTACTTCAAACTAACGTTCATTTTATGAATATACGAACACTTGCGTGTATCAACAAGTACTGGTTCTTTCTTTTTGTACTAGTGATTGCGATGGTGATGAGGAAAAGAGCCTTGCAGTGAGGATAGCCATATCAATGAAACATCAGTTCTCCGCAGTTTTCTTACGTCTCTTATTAAGAATCACCGGTCTATATTTAAAAAAAGAAGCTACTATTCGCGATATATTTCATCCAGTTTCGATAATTTAGAACATTTAAAATTTACAAACAGTTACGGTTCCTTCGTCTGTATTTTAGGCAATGTTATCTGTCTTATTTTATTATTTTTTGTTTTGCTCAGTTCATCAAAGGATAAATCATAAATGGTAAATCTGTAAATTAGCAATTCTCAATTTTAATGAGTCCGAATAAACTTCTTTAAAAATAAATGGAATGATGAAGCTAATCAGGGAAGAAGGAACAAAGAAGACAGTGAAAACAAACTTTAAAAAAACGAAAAAAGAAGATAAATAATAGGGTGGGTATATGCTGGGAATTTAAAGACAACAGTCAACTTCCTCATTACCCTTTCAAATTTACACAGGTAGGATTAAACAAAAACAATTTACACTCATATAAAAAGAGCTTTTCATTACTTTACTGCCCCTTTCTTTATTTTTTCTCTCATTACATTTTTCATCATTCATCCGAGGGTGTGTGGCGTCTGAAAGTTCCCGGTTTGAACACAAGCATCCGAGATCAGAGAAGCTTTTATGATAAAATTACTTCCTTTGCAAAGGTTATAAGATTCTATTGAGTTGATTATTAGCTGTACGGTTTTGTGCTAATATGGATGTATAATTGTATTAGAAATCAGTTCCGAAATTGGTAACACCCTCCCCCCTCCCCGCGATAAGTCATTAGAGGGAGTGAGTACAACTGTTAACAAATTATAGAATTTTGGTGAGGTGCGCACATTACACAACTTTCGCTTACCATCTTATTTGAAATAAATTTTTAAAGTTTCCATTTAGTTTCCATAGAAACATTTATTTCACGATTCCAAACAGATACGCCAACGATTATATATTTTAAAAATATATATAGTTGTATTATGACCCCGTTAAATTTTTCAGTAATAGTGGATAGTAGAGTTGGTTGGTACAAAGATGGTTTTGCGACCAGACTCATTTCTTCATAATGCTTGTTCACAGATTATTGGCATGGAAATGAGCACATTTTGCGTCTTTGTTGCATTAAACATATTTTATAAATAATTATTCTTTTTTCGTAGCATTGCTTTTTAGATTTAAATCAACTGCTAATTTCACTTTTTTGAGTAATACTAATTTAAGCGGCTTATATAAATGGATTTGAGTATATGTGCTTTTCATAATTGAAAACCTAATTAAGATGATTAGATTTTACTTAATTAACTTGATAACTTTATATTTAGGAATATTCCAAGTTTTAGTTTTTCATCTCTCTTCCTGATAATTATCAAAAGCATGTAGAACATTAAATTTTAGTTGTATTTCTGATTTTAGTAGCAGTTATTACCTATTAATATTACGTGATATTATCTTGTTGTATTATATCATATTTCAGTTTTTCGGGGTATCAATAATTAAATATGAATGTATGCAATCTGATTTTAATTATCAATGGAAGTACGCCCCTTGGGATCTATACAATTCTTCAAAATAACATATTTTCTCGATTCTCTCTTTATAAAAACTTGAATTCATGGAAGGCATTTTGAATCGCGCCAACAATTTTCAATACTCTACTTTTTAGAAAAAATGTACGGTCACTGATTGGTGAGTAGATACTAAATAACTCCACTTTAAGTAATTAATCTTTAAAGGTTTTCTATAATCAATCCCGAACATTAAATTTTAATGTTTCAAATTCTTATATAATTACGGATTACTATAATATGATTACGAACTTTACCAATCCAAAAGTTGTTATGGTCTTCTCTCGTATTATATCACTGTCACAAAGAAAACTGACCTTCTGCTAGTTTGATGCGAATAGATAATGTCTATGATTTTTTAATTTTATTTGTTGTTGTTTTTTTTTGTTATAATTTTGTTAGCAGCCAATTCCGTATAATTTTGACAGAAGAAAAAATACAATACACATCATTCACACTTAGCAGTATAATTGCTACTTGAAAACAAATGCAAATTATTACACAATGTTTTATTATTTCCAAATACAAACCCCTAGCAAATAATAAAAAAAAAAGTGTGTTAAACATTATTTAATTTTTTTTCAATTCTCATTATTTCAAAACACTTTTTTTTTCACCCACAATTTTTCCTCTACCTTCATAAATGACCGAGATACATATCGTTTAGTGTGAAACCTCTAATTGACCGCCATTTTTATTATTATACAGAGGGGTGGGAGACCGTTTCTCATCACGACCAATGTGGATCTTTTGTAAGATGGCTAACAAAAAAAATGGCTGATGGTGGTGTTAAGTTCCGAGGATCATTCTAGGACCATCGGCTCAACTGTCTCGGAAAAAAGCCGCGGACGGATAGGTATTTGTATTATATTTTATTTTCTAACTTTAACAATAAATATACCGCAGCGTACGGCGGATGGACTGATTTTTTATTATGTTTTTGGATTCCACGTATCTTAAAAGGTAAAACTTCAAATTTTAAGGGAAGGTTAATTTTTTTTTTCTTGGTCGATTACAAAGGCTTATTATAGAAAATAATAAACAAAAAATAAACTATTCTTAGCGAAATGGTGAGAATAATATCACTGAAATTACCCACGATATTATTATTTTCTGAATTGTTAAATTACCGAAACATTAGAGGTTAAGGAATATTATATTATGAAAAAAGATTTTCTATTACCGTTTGATATTTTGGACTGCTTAGTTAATATTATAATTTTTGTCGATAGTTATTTTTATTATAATTCATTTTCTAACTTTAACGATAAACCACAAGATTGTGTATATATTCAACAACTAAAGAAATAATACATTATATGTAATATGTTAATTTATTTTTTCGTTTAGACTATATGGATTAAATGTTAGCACAATGATATTTTACCATGTGAATGTCGAATCAAATAAATAAAAGACAACCTTTTGTTTTAACAATAATAGTTGTCTCTAAAATTCGTTTTTATTTTTTATTTGTATTTATAATTTGCAAAACACTGGTCAAGGTATCTCCTTATATTTAAATAATTAAATCAGGTAAATATTTATTGTTCTATCTAGAAAATCTGGGGCAAACGAGAAGTTCGAAGGGTCTTGATTGATTTGAACATTGAACTTAGAGTGAATATGATTTTATATAATTTTTTTTCTTACCATATTCTGTTTTCAACAACCCATTTTTTTAAAATGTTACGCATATTGCAAGATATTGAACAACTTACGAACCTGTAATTTACAGATCACGAGTGGCAAGAGTATAGTTTTAAAGAATGAACAAAAATATTGATAACCTATTAATTATAATTATATAGTTATATTTTACTATAATAATACATCGTTATTAACTAAATTAAAAAAAATTCAATTTCTGAACAATGCGATGTTTACAGTACTATAAACAACAGTTTAAAAATCTGGTTTAATGTCACAGGAAGCAAGAAGGTTACTTTCAGAAAGTGAATTTGAAAATTAATTTTATGAAATCCCTTAAAAATAAAAGGAAAAAAAAAGTAAATAGTTATTTAGTTACAAATTATAATTATTTTATAGTAGAAGATTATAGTGCTGTAGCAGGATGTAGCATTTTATTGTACCTAAATGTAATATTTCATCTGTACTTACTTAACTTTTAAACAACAGTTTTAGAGCTTATAGAATTAATTGAATTCATCATTTTAAAAAAAAAATAATATTTTATTACTATCATTCATTGCATTCATGTTATCGAAAAAATGGCTTGAATTAAAATAATACACTCTCAATCATATTAACTGACAAAGTTCTAGCCATCCATTGAATTTTCGGAGTAAATTAGAGCTGATGTCAAGGAACATTTATATACTGGCACCATGTGCTCCGTCTTGAAAATTGTTTCAGACTTCTGGGCAGAAGGTGAATCAGTAGTAGGAATTGACAGATGCATCAAGCATTCTCCGCATTGAGCTTCATTCTTATTTCATCTCGAATTTATTTTATTTTATGTGTACCATAATGACTAGATAGGGTTATGTTGAGCAAGTGCTCACTAAATTTTACAAAGTTTGACTTTACAGGACTGTAAACTTTTTATTTTGAAGCTAGATTTTTTCTATTTATTTAGAAATGTTCCTTAGACGATTATGTTTAAATTTTACATTCAAGCCTACGTTTAAACCACGTCCATTTTGATGAATTTATAATTTAATTTAATAGTACTTAGTACGCACTTGTCCCTTAACACAGAGGCAATTGCGTACAAGGTATCTGGAAGACTCATTATTCAAGCAGAGGGGTTTTGGGGCAAATGCAAAATGGTTCTGTTTCCAAAAGATTATTTAAAAAAGTTAAAGCTTGCCTGAGATTCACATTTTACAATGTTTATTGAGTAATGAAAGTGTAATGTGGAATATTATTGAATAAATTTATTGAAAACAAAAAATGTATTGCTTTGATTCGCTAGTCCGGTAGTTGCCTCAACTAAACATGATAGTAACGGTAAGTATACACTGAGCACATTTGTTACAAAACAGAGGTCTGCACTTGCCCATACTATCAGGTTTTGCTATGCGACTACGGACAAGCGCTTAAAAACAGAAAAATGACAAGGAGAAGTGTTAATCACAAAGTATTTTGAAGAACATTCTCTCTAGGTTCCGCTCACGACAAAAAAAAAAACAATAAAAAACTAAAAAAAAAAACTGCTATATTAACACGGATACTGCTGTACTGCAAACGCTGAATGACACAACTTTACCAACAGTATTGGAACTAATATTTTTACAACTCTTTATACTTCACCTTTTCGAACTTTCGTAGCTGATTTCTGATACATGAGTGCTTAGGTTCCATGCTGCATAAATGACAGCTCTTGCCAGCTAAGCGTTTAGATTTAACGAGACAATTACGCACTTATCCCACATCATCCTACTTAAAAGTCTCCAAGTATTCAAAAAATATCAAATTGAAAAAAAAGATAATTTAAATACATTTTATTCAGCTTACCTTATTTCAGTAAATAAAATGAAAACTTAACCTTTACTTAGTCTACTGACCCCAGTCGTCTTTTGTTTTATCTCTCTTTTCAAACGATAGTGTAATGAGGACAACAAAGGTATCCCTTGACTATCTTGAATCATTATTCAACCACTCGGAAACACTTCTTTCCAGGAGGGGGGAGGGGGTAAAGAATTGGACGGCAACAGGTGTGTCATTAGCTTTAGTGTTTATTGCACGGCCGATCTCGATAGGGAGGGGAGGGGAGGCCCTTGAGAAGGATTCCCCACTCAACACCTTCAGCTTATATCACCGCGCGGAGGTTAAAAAAGACTTTTTCTCAACTCTTCCTGAGGCATAGAAATAATTTTTTTGAATATATTTTTATTCAGAATAACGTTTGCTTTAAGATGCAGGTTTTCAGAAGTATTTAACTTCTGATTTCGAATAAAATTTGTTCATAAAAAATCACTGCTTTTAACTGGCTAAAGTCATTACAAATAAATACAAATTATATATTAGTTAATAATCATAATAATATAAGGCTTAGCGAACCCGAAGTGTCATTTTCAAAATAAATGCAATTTTACGCAGTTCATAAATCATTTTTGCAAAACGTCCCCAACTTAAGAGAGCATTACGGTAACATTGAATTATTACATTCTAGTTCAATTATCCGAGTTAAAGTGATTTTTCATGCATAGGCTCAAAAATTAAAAAGAAAAAAAAAATTCTTTTAAGAGTCTTTTATGAAATCTTTGTTATATAGGTATTTTAAGAGGGTTCCGGAAATAGAATGGGTAAATATATATATATATATATATATATATATATATATATATATATATATATATATATATATAAAGTAAAGTAAAATCGAGATTTTGAGACCATTGTGTAAATGAAATTTAATTTCAGAGAAAAAATAACAAACTCATATTTATTTTGTTTCTAATATTTTATTTATGTAAATTGCATTTGCGAATGCCTCTAGGACTAAAACTTGATAAACTGACATTGTAACAATAATTTTTATGGTATATCTTGCATTACCCTATTTTACTAGTTCTCCTAATATTAATCCTTAAACAAATTTATTTATTTATACAGAAGTAAATAAAGGTGTTACAGCCTGGTTAAAGGGCTGAAAAAACATATCTTTGATAAAATGTTTATTTTATTTTTCTTTACTGTTTAGCGTGAATGTTAGAATTTAGCTATACATTGCCAATTTGTTATAATTACTTTTCCTTTATCTATTGAAGTTAAAATCATTTATAAAGTGACGTAAAAAAAGAAAAAAATAGAACGAAACCTATGAACTGGATGGCATACGTTTTCAAAATGAGCCGAAGGTTTGATGGCGATGGTTGCTTGTCCACTGTCCATTGTCCACCGTCCATTGGCCACCATCCAAACCGAAATCCGTATGATAACCCAAAATGTATTCCTTCCACCCTCGGACTTATACCAGTTGGCTCAGCGATGATTAACTTTTTAGGGAATCGTTCATTACTAACCCCAACAACTTGAATAACCCACTTCAACCATCGCGATGTTAAGAATTAAATACTTCGTTTATTTATTTTTTTACAGATTTTTCGAAAATGCTGTTCTGTTGCTGCTGAAATATCAAGTAGGATGTACAATATCGGATATTTAATATTATACCGATTAAACTAAATAAAAGTTATCTTATAAATAATATAAAAGTTATGCATTATACACTTATAAAATTAATATATATTTTTCTGTTATATCTAATTATTTATAAATCCAACAAATTATAAATATGGGAGTACAATACTGTTTTACAAAAAGAATTTTTTTTTTTTTCAGTATTTAAGCATTCTGAATCTTATTTTTTTTTTAAGAGTGAAGTAAGCTTAGGTACTTTCCAACCTATATCCTCTCAATTGATGCCATTTCCATGCAAAAAACAATACATCACAGATAAAGCCTCGAAAAAAGGTAACAGTTAGTCACCAGCGGAAATCGGGTTTTAATTACGAAGCTTACCTTAATGTATTTGCGTCGTGACATGTAATTTTATTGTTACTATTACCATCGCCATTATTGCCACGTTACCTTTTCAAATTAATTTATTCATTACAATTTAATCTTGCCTTGTTTTTAATATAGCCTTGCAAAAGGCTGTGAGAAATGCAGGAATATAGGTAGTAGGAACCTTGTTGAATAAATCCATTCAGCTTCTTGGTTTTGCCGACGATTTAGACCTTATGGGTAGAACATGGAGAGATGTAGCTACATCATTCGAAGCCACAGAGGTCTCGGCTGCAAGAATGGGACTCACAGTGAACAACGAAAAGACAAAGTATATGACTTCATCCAACCAACAACAGGAGCAAGAAGGAAATGCCGAAATAGTTACTCACAAATTCCAGAAGGTACGAGAATTTGTATACCTAGGGGCCCGAGTGAACTCCCAAAATAGGATCGAAGAAGAAATAAACAGACGCATATTCTCAGCAGACCTATGCTATTTCTCACAGCAAAAATACTTCATTTGCAGAGCTCTGTCCAGGGTTGCAAAGCTTAGAATTTATAAGACGCTGATCCGCCCAGTTCTTACTATGGCTCAGATATGTGTACAATGACTAAAACAATTGAATTGTCACTCCTCGTATCACTTTCACGCACGAATCATTAGCGCGGTAATGACAAAATTTTGCGGTAATGAAGCATTTTTGAACCACTGCAACCTAAAATTCGTTTATTGCTCTCCTATACTTAATGTAACGTAACTTGGTCAAAATGCCTATAAGGTTGTAAACATTTTTTATTTTATTTTCCTTGCAGTCACTCAGCAACAACACTAAAGATGTATATTATGACTTTTTTATATTATACTGTTTTTGCCGAATTTTTTAGAACATTCAGTCAAGTGTTCTTTAAAAAGTAACTTTCTAATTTAAGTTTTCTTTAATATAGATACTATAATTATTCAAAAAAGTTTCATGTAATCAAGTGATCAACTGCAAGTTTTGCGAAGATAAGGTTCGATACCTGTGTCTAAGCCAAATAATTAACTAATCATTTTTTATATCACAATTTTGTCGATAATGAAGCGTAAATTTGAATCAGGCACAGGTAGAAAGCAACAAACCTCATCTTCGCAAAAATTGCAGTTTGTAGTTTTTACCTCGAAACCGCCAAAAAACAGTGTTGCTCCTTGCAAATTGTTTTCCACTCGGATAATTAAAAGACTCTTAATCTAGTATTTTAAAAAAAAAACGCTTTTGTAATTTGCAATTTTTTTTAATTTGTGTACTGTGATTTTTGTATACTTAAGACTCTAGATCATATTTAAGATTAGATTAGATAAAAAAAAATGCTGTGGCAATTTTTTATAAAATAATAGTAACTAGTATACCCGAGCGAGACCTCTCGCATTAGATATCTATTTATCTTCTTCCTAATTCATTTGAACTGTAAGCGATATTAGTGAAACATATTTATTCATATAAACAATATAATATTACCAAGAAGGTTTATTTAACACTCACATTTGGTGAAGCTACATAGTTTATAATGATCATGTTGAAGTAACAGTTTATACTTAATAAGTAATTAGCTTACCACTCTGGAATATACTCAATTTAGCAGTTAGGCAATTAGATAACATTATAAAATTTTCTATGTTTAGTATTCATATTTAACAGTGCCCTTTAGGGTTGGACATGGGAAACAATATCTAATTTCCCATTCATTAAAAGTGTTTGTAAACAGACTCAAATTGATATAAAGTTGCCATGACAACGACACGTACGCAAGATGGCATAAGGCCCGTGCGGACCTATATCGTGCGTTATCTAAAAACGGTAGGTTTTAAGACTTTAAAACGCTGGACCAATATGTTCCGAGAGAACATATATGATCTTGATGCCCGTGTCAAAATCATTAAAACCCAATTTATCTCGTATCGATCCGCCGACTATCAGTCGTCGAATCTTTGAAACCTCCCAGTTTTCATCATTTTCATTTAAGCCCTAGTAAGAATTTAAGAAACAAAATCAGGATTCGTCACTGCTCCGTGAAATTCCCTTTCTTTTGATACCTCATTCGTCAAAATCCATCGCTCCTGAGAAAAGAGATCTATACTACCGTAATAATATATATAAATCTTAATAAAATTTGTAAATCAAAACATTTTTGTTTAAATGGCTATTTATAATTTCCTATACATGGAGGTTCTTAGTCTATGCAGTTCGTCTTTTGCCCAATTGTACTTATTTCCTTACCTCAACATCTTAAAAAAAATATGTTAAATTGAAGCTGGTTATCAATCGTGACTACCGAGCTCACGCGTTCATTATCGGCCTTTTCACAATTTCAGATTTCCCACGAAAAAAACACTTTTGATCTTGTTAAGATTAACTGCTAAGAGTCAAAAGAACGTAGGTGTTTTGAAAATTGGTTAGGCACTTAGAAAATTGTATTTAAATGCTGTCAAAATTGTTAAAAAATGTTATCATGATAATTGCCCATAATCTGAGAATCACCCGTAAAATAAATGCGATTCACAATGAAGGTTATTCCGTTTGCCTCAGCCTGTTTCAATTGAGTGGAAGTAATTTAAAAATTATAATTTAAGCGGTTCCTCAGCTTTTATCCAATGACCGCACATAGGAAGGAGTATTTGTGGCATAACACCGGAGTTCCAATAAGTTCCAATCAGGATGTTAGTTAAATGCTCCTCCATTAAACCCATCATTCTTCAAGTTTGATAACTGACTCATCAAACTGTAACCAAATAAATTTACTCCACTCTTGCCGCTTCTTGTAGTCAACCGAAACACAGCATTGCAAGAATTTCAAGTCTCATACTTATCAGTGTTTTCATCCGTGGTAGCTGTTTCTCCGAGTTTATTGTTTTATAGTGAGTTTATTTACGTATTTTATTTTAAAATTGTCCTTTTATTGATTTACTCTTTACATTGCTCGTTCATGAATCATGTTTATGAAAAATGTTTGGACAAGTCTTTTTGTTTACTTAATTTTATCGCATATAGGTGTTTTCGTTTGTGTGTTGGATCTTTTCGGGTTAAATGTTGATTATAAACGTAAAATTTAGGCCAATATCTCTTTATATAACTATTTATATATTAAACAAATAAATCTTCCGCCCTCTTACGCCATTTCGTTTTTTTTCTAACTTCAAATATGGTGAGTTAAAAAATCCAATTATTTCAGCGTGGTAATTTTTTTTGTTGTATTTTTTCCCATAGATTTTATTGAAACCGTTTGATAGGTTTAATGGAGGTTTTCACAAACTTCCTGATTTGGACTTTTGTCCGGATTTAAGGCTCAAATACTCATATGTAGACCGGTGCGTATGTAACCTTGTGCTACAATTCTTTAGCTGATGATTGCTGTGTGTATGTATATATATATATATATATATATATATATATATATATATATATATATATATATATATATATATATATATATATATATATATATATATATATATATAAGAAAATGTAACTGTAAATGTACATTTTAATATTTTTAAAATAAACCTGTATTATTTTAATATTACTAGAAATTTTTTATTTTATTCGTGGACTTCCTTGGAGCTCCTTATTTATAGAACTTTTGCACCTGTAACTAGCATAACAAAGATTTTATAATGTTGTTTAGACCATTCACACATCATTTACGCTATAATTTGTCGTAAAAATTCCATACATCAATTTATGCCACAAATTTAGTAGATCTGCCCCAATGTGTGCCGGTACGCAAATAATGATGGGATTGTTGTAGGATCTACGCCGGTACGTATATAAATACAATAGAATTGCCAGAGGTCGATCCAAGTTATGACAAAGGGGGCGACCGCCCAGGGCTCCGCGCCATAGAAAAACTATATAACACTATAGAAATATTTACTAATACATTATAGATAAATTTAAAATTTTAGGGAGCCTCCGGACTCCGTTTTGCTCTTCGTGATATTCCATACCTCCAAAACCCCCCACCATGCCTCTTCCCTTACCAAGGGGGCCTCCGCAAAATCTAGATCCGCTACTGACAATTGCTTATACAGTTATAGAAGTTATTTGTGCGCTGATACAACTATCGGTATTGAGAGAGATAAGCATTTATTATTTATTACAAATTTCGATCCTACACCTCTTCCCGATTGATCGGAATTGTCTTCATAAATAAATTTGAACGGTTAGAAAAAAACGGGGACAAGTGGGAACAGGGGCTGAAACTGGAAACGAGGACGGTCCATACTTAAAAATTAACCTACCATTAGCCTGCTTAGGCAGAACAGAAAAAAGCCATCCATCCCTATTAGAATTTTATAATATATACTTAATAAAGTATACTTTATTCGTCCTCCTCCACTTCCTCCCTCATTCCCAATGACATTGTCTTAATTAAATTATACCACATACTTTACTAATCTTCTATGAACCCTCTCCTTCAATTTAATAATATTTAGTGTGCTTTAGTAAGTATAGTGAATATATATATATATATATATATATATATATATATATATATATATATATATATATATATATATATATATATATATATATATATATTCATACATAGCATTATATAGCTGACATTTCTAGCGTGAAGTTAGTCAAAATTTATTTTCCAAATTTAAAAATCACTGATTTACTTTTATTAATCATTATTACGGAACAAATTGATTAACTGTCTAAAATAATAAAATGCTACAACATAAGTCATTTCTTATTGTTTTATCTATTTATTTATTTTTTCATTGAAATAACAAAATCATAATAAGTTTATAGTTAAAATTAGCAATTATGATCATTTTCGAAATGATACTTTTGGAGATTTTCGAACATTAAATTTTAAAAAAAATTGATTTTAAAACAATTATTAAAATAACTGATCATTAGAGTTAGTGTGAAGCTGAAGAAGAGCTACTTAGCACGGATCTACGGTTTTCGAAATATCGACGTGGCTAAGCATTAATATATTTCTACTATATTTTGTGTAAGTTAAAAAATTGAAAAATTAAGCTAAACGGAGCTTCCCCATTTTACTTCGCATGCTTCCAGTCACCTTTAGCAGCAATGTGATTTTCTTTACGTTTTCCAAATTAAAGCTATTTTTTTATCGTTTTTATAACATCTAAAACATATTTGCTACGTGATTTTAAATGTGTACTAAATTATGAGTTATCGATTGTAATATGAATTCAATGGGATGCATAGTTTGGCAGTTGGTAGTACTGTTCTGTATTACGGACCTCGTTTATTTCCACGTCCCATTGTGACGATGTGTATAGGTTGAAAATTTATTCTATACCATTGTCTCCTGAAAGCCGTCAAACATTTATGCTATTATTAATAAGACACCTCCTGCAAACATCAGTTTTAAAACACTTGGCTGACAGCGTGAGCAATTTCCTATGGAACGCAGGCATGATTTTTTTCCCCTAAGAATAATTTTTTTCTATGACTTTATGTAGTACATTTTCGTCGAACATAAGATTTGGGAGAAGGGCATTCGTACCTCATGCTTGTTATTTGTCTGTCGCAAAATCACTGAGCACCTAATATGCCAAAACCTGAATAGTACAACTTAAAATACTGGATAAAACATTTACAATTTCTGCATTTAAAAAAACAAAAATATACCAGCATACCTTAAGCTTGGTATACTTGTATGTCATCATTGCCGATTTGATGCCTATGTACCTTCTTACATTTCAAGGTACTCCAAAGAAGGTTCCAAAAGCAGACAAAATAATGTAGTGCAAATAATGATTCTTCGATTAGTCGGGTGATACTCTATCGGAATATCAACTGCGAAGAGGAGCCATCAAGAGAACGACTGGCCGAAGCGGTGGATTTAAAAGAGCACTAAGGAAGCCGTGATTAGATATGACAATGGGGAGGGCGACAATGGAGGCGGCTAAGTTAGATTAATCGGGGGGCGGTTGCTGGTGTACACCATCTTTTATTGTTCTTAATGGTTATTAATGCCCTCTTTTGTTTACTTTTCCAAACCACCTCCGCCGCAAGCCAACAATCCACAGCATCCATCACCTTCCTCTCTTCTGTAGCCTTCTATTGTCACTTACAAATGTTCACATTAGGAAAAATCTGGCGATGCACAATATTTGTAAGTACTACACCTTAAAAAGAAGAATAACAAAAAAAATGTAGCACGTGTGGAAATGGTGCAGACTCTGATAACTTCATCTATAATAAAAAAAAGACACTTAATCCCACATAATCACAGATATATTGGCTTGATGTATTATTGCTACGTATTAAAACCAATTATGTATTCGAAATAAGTTCTTAATGTTAATTCCATTTATATCACAATAAACCATATTCTATTTCATATCTTTCAACCCAAAATTCAAACAATAAACTCATTTGGTTCAGTCTGGTTAAAGCCTTTGAAAAGAAAACGTCGAAGTACGATTTCGTCAAAATTATTTTTACGATTTTAAACAAAGGCGCAGTACTGCTTAAACTGCTCGTATCAAATAATATAATATCAATGAAGTGAGGTTAAAGGGTCCACAATGTAGCCTTGGTTTCCTGACTTTCACCTTAAAAAATTTCACTGAAAGACCACAGTATGGTGGTCTACTATCGCTACTATCTATTAGAGCTTTCTATACCGAGCGAGACTATCCCTCCAGACAAGTACTTTCAAGAAATTTATGTCATGCATCGGGAACTAGAACGTCTTTGCCCAGCATTGATTAATCGGAAGGGACCGATCCTTCGGCTGCACGAGACGGGCTACGGTATCCTTCAACACACACCTTGCTGGCTTGACCTCTCCCTACCGACTTTTACGAGAGAAAAACATTCGAAACCAGGGTGACATTGAAAATGTTTTTCGGGAATTCAATTTTTTTTTTGTTTTTCGGGGATTTTTCCAGGAATCTCAATTTCTTTCCTTTTGGGATAAATAAGCTTGTTGCGCGTTGGCAACAGTGTATAGATTCTGATGGAAATTATATATTGTTGAAGTAAATATATGGAATATTTTCAATAAATATCAAAAACCAGCACTAGTTTTGCATCAACCTAATAAACCCAATGAGCAAAATTTACCTTAATAATATCACAGAAAATCTTTTTTATTTGTTTTACAACTTTTCTATGTTGCGACAACACGTCTAGGATTTTCACTCCGGTGGGTATATGAGGTATCATTTAAATATATTCTATAAAAGAAAACTCTCCGAGGCACGAAAGTTACGAAACGACTATGCCTATAATATCTTAAATCATTCATTCACGACTTCTGTTTCTTACTTTTCTGAATCAATATTTCTTTAAAACGTTATAATTAAATTTCTAGTACAATTACTTACTTTACTATTTATTAACACCAACCAGTTTTTATTTCTTTACTGAGAGGATGAGCATGAGTGGATTCGGCATTGCCTCTATGCTTGGTTCTGCCACCAAGCCTCGAAACCAATGCCAATTCGGTTCTCCAGATACCGAAGGATTAATTTTGGAGCCTTAAGGATCAATAAAGTTTCGAAAACCGAAATTAATGGGAGGATTATGTATAGGCATGTATAGCCCTATATACGCCTGCTACCAAGGGACGGTTGACTGCTATTTGAAGGACTCAAGATTTTGATTCCTTCCTATACTAACCTAAATGTATGTAAATAAATTACTCATAATATAAATATACACATTATATAAACAAATCAGTATACTTGTGCAGTTCTGTTGCCATCTCAGACCGAGCCTATGTGCTATGAAGATCTTTGGTCGTACGATGTTATCATCCAAACATTCATTGCTTGAGGGAACACAGATAGTCTGGAGTAGGTCATCCAACCTAACTTTGCTACGAACCATTGTTTCCATGTTTTAACGGCAAGCTACCCATAGCTCCCTCCATAATTGGTCCCTTCGATTCAGTTATGTTAATACGTTCAAACATTTGGGTCAAAGAACAGTGTCCGTTTAGATCCACAGATTACGAATGTCCAAGGACCAAACCTCTGGGCGGCCATTTGACATTCTGGAGAAACACAAAACGATTCCCAACTAATGTAGTGTACATTAGCGTGTAGTGTCTAATGTGTTGCCAGTGTGGGTAGGATCATTACTTCTACGCCCGGTCGGTATGATTTGCCACCAGTAGGCTGGCAGACCTCATTTATCTGGGGAGGGGGGAGAGGGAGTCAGCTATCCAAAGAATTCCGAGATCAGTATTCGAACTCATAATTTTTGGGTTTGTTTGACTAAAGCAAAATGCTATTTTGCATAACTCAAGTTCATCAAGGTGTGCGCGTATTGATTTTTGTTACTATTGATTTGGCTAATTATTTTTTACTCTCGTGAATAATGGATAACCTATTTATAGTTTCAATAAAAATCCTTAGGGAACATTTAATACGGATTATCGTCATATCCAATGTATACTTTTTTTTTAATATAGGCCATGGTGTTGAGCCGGGAGGTGGTGGAGGTAATGGCTTGAGGTTTAGTTTACAACCGCCGCGGGAGCGAGATGTAGCCGAGGATATTTTTCACCAGTTGCTGCTTGGGATTCCCCAGCGGTCCTGCCTCAAACCGCCCCCTCTAATTTACCTTCTTAGTGCGTCTTCTCAGCTAGCCGATGGAAAAGATAATGCTCCGTAACGAGGAGATGAAAATCGCTACACAAAGTCTTGTTATCATCCAGCAAGTTTCTTCTTTTTCAGAGCTCGTCTAACGTTTTACTCCAACTATTCCTCAAACGGTGACCCAATTTTTCAATGAGACGGCTTAAACCGTCTTCGTTCTCAATTCACTCCTATATATAACTATACTTCTTTTTTTTTTTAATGTACACCCCATTTAACGCAATATCTCTCTCCTATAACTGATAATCCAACAATTGTTTGATATTAAATATTATTACGAGTTTGTTGTTTATTTATTTGAGTGATAACTCTTCCAATCCTTGCCTCTTCCTAAATCGTAAGAGCATAAAAAATGCTATAGTTCGTAGTCAGAGATAGAGCTAATACACCTTGAATGCTCTATTTTATTTAATTTTTTTTCATTCTTGGGAAATGCCCTTTTACTGAAATATCCTTTTTTCAATGAATGTCTTTTAACCCACTTACAATTCATTACTATTTTATTCTTTATTCAGGAAACACAGTTGTAATAGATACCGACTGATTACTCGACGACAAAACCTAGACTTAAATGAGTGATCTGTGACAGAACTTGTTTCTTTGAGAGGGATCACCAGGCCATGACACCAAATGTGTCCAAAAGGAGGAAGGGAGGTGAAGTGATAGTTATCCGACACGATAAAGGTGTTAGATACTTTCGGATATTTCCAATCCATTTAATCCATGAATAATACTTTCTCACTTAAATCACTTAAGAGAAGACGGAAAGCAAAAAAATATTAAAACAAATTTTATATTTTCATATGAAAGTTGAACTTTTTCTACCTAGAATGATAAATAATATGTGTACCTGATAATATAAGTACTCATATTATGATTATTTTCTTATAAAAAATAATTATTTAAGTAGCTCTATTCCGAAAGCTATAATAAATAATTAAGTAGCTCTATTTCAGAAACTATAATGAATATTATGAAACCATTTTACAAAGGTCATTCAGACCCAAATTTACTTTTGAGAATTTCTAACCTGTAAGTTGTAAACCTGATTTTTTTCGAATGTTTATATTCGATATGTTTATACTAGACGAATAAGGAACATTTTCTCAGAAAGTAATTGTCTGAATTTGTTGAACTTTTGACAGTTATAAGTTTATTAACACAGGTGCCGAGTTTTTTTTTATTAAATAATTATGATATTTACATACTTAAAAAAAATTAAAAACGTTAAATATTTTAAATTTTAAACACGACTTATTATTTTTTACTTTCCCTTACCTATTTATGAAATTCATAGTAAGGGGAAGTATTACGATCGTAAAAATTTTCGAATTCGAGTTTTCAACGGAGGTATACGTTTTAAGGTCTCCTGAGTCCAAATAACCAAGTCTAACAAAATGGTATGTGTGTTTGTGAGTCTGTGTGTATGTGAACAGCCTAGCTCAAAAACGAAAAGTTGAACGATACTGAAATTTCATATTTAAGGTAGGCACGTGCATGCAATTTTACAGCAACTATTACTAAATATTTAAATAGTAATAGCAATATAATTTAGTAATAGCGAACTATTACTAAATTATTACTGAATATTTTATTTGGGCATAATTTAATATGTGTGCACTTTATGGTAAATTATGTATAAAATTGTACGAAAGGTAAGTAAATTCTCTAAAATACAAAAAGGAATCATTTAAATCGGCCCGGGATTAGCAAAGATACAGCGTATCTTATGAGGACTACAAGATCCTAGATGGATAACCGAGCGCATCCGAAAGAAGACGGATGCGACCGAACCTCCTCCCACCAATCCGCCAATCTGTTGTCAACAAAACGCTCTGTAATAATGTAATGTAAGAATACAAAAGTAAATTAACTTAATAATTTCTACTTTTATATTATTTAATGAATCCTTTTGATAAAGGAACCCACAAAAAAAATGGGATAGGTGCCAAGAATCAATATTACTCTAAAAAAATATTGATCAAACCGGATTTTGAGAAAATATTCCTTATGTTAACATGATGTAGTGTAGGGATTTCGCCTCCTCATGATAAAAGTATACTTTCCTATTGAAATATGTTTTTGTAACAATATCATTCGCTATTAATTTGTTTTTCTTTCAAATAAAAATGTTATGTTTTTTCCTCAGAAAACTTACATCAAAATTATAAATACTTGTTTATATCACAACGGTGGAACTGTTTCTGGAATTAAAAGAATTTTCTTACTATGCAAAACTGAGTGACAGTGCTCCATTTCAGACTTCCTGAGCTTCATATATAGCATGATGGGATGGAAATGAGTAAGGACAAGATCAAACTAAAGGACTAAGAACTTGAAGGACTACAGAAACCAGAAGACCCATTTCTTCCCATGTTCTCACTTACTCATGAGACTGTTAGTATTGTTTTACATCATACCCGAGATAAAGATATTCCGTTAGTCTCAAAACCATGCAGGTCAATCGTAATCAGACCCAGAACCTGTGAAATGTCTCAGCGTACTAACATCCTTGGCTTATAGAGAATTTTTGATTAATTGGGTGTGAGGTATATGAATACAAAAAACACGTGTTAAATGGCCATTTGTCTCTATTTATCACTCTCCCACTTTTTCATTCCATCCCTTTTTCTCTCCTTCTTTTTCTTTCTTTGTCCCTTTAAATTTAATTCTGACATGCATACTTTATCATTAATTAAGATCTGTTATATTCCCTCTTCTGAATTTTTATTTTAAGAAGGGAAAACATTTCTTTAGGCCTATAATTAATTGTCTTTGCTTTCAAGTTGTTTTAATACTAAAATTAAAGTTAAATTTAATCGGATTTATATTATAAACTTTCTTCTTCACTGATTGCTCGCTTATTTGAACAAGTTGTAAGCTTTCCAAGACGGTTAAGTTCTTTGAGTTTGGAAGGCAAGATAAAATAAGATTGGCAAAGGATTTAAAAAATTATTGAAATAAAAAAGGTGCAGACTATGTATTTTAAGATTTTCTTTCCACTTGGCAGGTACTGAATGCTGGGTCCTGTGTTCAAATCTCGGCCTCTACTGGCTTTTAATGACAGTAGCCGAAATCTTGAGATGAAGCCTGGTTCTGGGATCTCCTTGGCTCAAATGAAATAAGAGATATAACTATGACTTTGGTTATAATTATGAGAACTAATATTTTTCAAATAAAATTTAATATTTTAAAAAGGTTTTATAGAAACAAATTGCTATGCGCCAACATTTTTTGTCTTTTAACTTTATAATCCAAACTCATTTATATTTTATTTCATGTTTTTTGGTCATATGTAATTTTATTATCTTAATTTTTTGATCAGTATTTTCATAAAATTCATTATCTTTAACTGTGTTTATTTTTAATGTATTAATATTGGAAGTTTGTTTTTGCTTAAAGATTTTTAAAGTTATGTCATTATGATTTAATGTAATTTCACCTTCTTTTTTTTCTTATTCGTTTATTTATTTTATTATTTGCTGATTATCTTGTTGTTTTTTATTCTACTCTAAGGCTCTAAAGCTCTACTGATATTACTTGCAATATTATTCTAAAGGAATACGTCCTGGAATAAATAAAGAATTTATTATTATTATTATTTTTTATATCCACTAATAGGAATACTTTTTTACACCTTGAACATTTAACATGCCATTTATAATTCCCATTTTTCTTCTGATTTCCCCATAGCTTTTCCATGCTTATCGACCATTTGCTACCAGATACCACCCGCCCTGTACTAGCGGAACTATAATCCGATGCAGTGCAGACTCCAATTAACATGAAATTAACCTGCTGCATGTATCACAACCGCGGAACGGATATTATTATGACGAACCTGTTTACAAAGCTCAAAACCTGTTCGCTCAGAGCATTAATATTTCATAACTGATTTCATCCAGACTAATAGTTTAAACTATCAATTTAATTCAGTTATCTGGACATAGAGTCTAGGACAATAAAACGCCTAGGAATTTTCACCATCAGATCTACACAAAGTAAATTGAGTCTAACTACAATTTAAGTTACCATATTGCTAGATATGACGCAATTGTCAATGTGTAATGATTAGGATTTTGAACGAAAACATCACTCTACTGGCACATCCCTATGCAGCCAAACTTTCCAGAAGAACTAGGTATGAATAGCCTTAATTATTTCACTATTGGCCGGGTGCACAATTCATAGTTTAAACAGAGAATCTTATAAACCTTGTTTACATGTTCAGCCCTGCTTAACCAGCGAATGTTGTTTGTCCATTGCAGTAGCGGATGCAGGATTTAATTTTTTTGGGGGGGGCGGGCAAACACCGGGGTTTGGGGGTGGAGATACTTCATAGCCAGGAAATTTCGTAGGTCACTGATCAAAAATGCATTTTTTACACCATTTGAAGCAGTGAACTTGAATCATTAGAAATTCAGTTATATGGGAAGTTATACTGGCATTTGACGCAAACTTATCGCAAATAGTTAACTTGAATGTTACAACACGAAATGAAATTTAATTGTGAATGAAAGTCCTATATTATCAAAGTTATTTTTATTATGCCACATTTCCATGTTTCTGCCATATTCAGATCATCTTCTTCTTCTGACGGTACAGACCGAAGTGGTCCTTGGCCTGCTTCATCATCTCCTGCCACAGGGCTCTGTCCTCAGTTAAAGAGATGCTCAAATAGAGAACTTAAAAAAAAAACTTTACTGTCTAAAATAGGTTACAAGTAATGGTTCATACTACCTCAGATCTACATACAGAATGAATGTCTTATTCTAACAAAAGTACATCGAAAGGGACAAGGACTAGGAGGGGGTTTCCTAGTATGCCAACACAGAGGAACTGAGTAAGGGATTATGTTCAAGTCTTAGGAAAGGTTAGTGGCCTTTAACTCCTCCCTCATTTAGTGTGACGTCCTCGGAACATATTAATTTTGGGAAGTATTGTGGATATGGGTATGCCAGGCTCTAGCCCTGCCATCAAACTCTGGAGGATATCCCATAGGTGTTGAGGATTGTGAAGGTTGCAAAGGATTTTGGCTTACAATAATTTTTTGATTTTTTCATATATAAAATATTAATTTAACATTGGTATAAACATGAATAAACAATAAATAACATGAAACAAAAGTTATTACATATATCCAAATATCATTATTGTTTATTGTATAATCTTCTAATTGTTCTATTTCTATAGGACCTAACTTAATAACGTCTAAATCATCTAAAGTAAAATTAGTTACAACTTGTTGTTGAGGCAAATGTTCAGAAATAAAAGGTAAATGTACAATATCATTATAAGCTATAGGCAAGTTGGTATTATTTACAAATTGTTCCTTATTCTCTAGATTGATTAATGAGGTAGAATACAAATGGGTATTACGAACTAAATTATCTTTTTTCGTTTCAATATACTTAATTAGATGGGTTACATATTGTTGGGTTTCTGGAATATACATTATCATTGGATTTGACTTTACAATCAGCAACTTACAATCATTAAGGGGTTCATTATAAGCTAATTCTTTTATACATTTATTATGTAATAATGCTAGGTTTTTACAATATAATTCATTATTATAATTAATACAATTTGTAGGTTGATATACATGGCTATTGTTTTTTATAATTGTAGTTTTTTCAATATGAATGATATAAGTTATATTGTTGTTTACATAAGGGTATGGCATAGCGAGATACGACATAACTCCACTTGTATTTAATGGGAGTTGTATGAAATAGTAAATGATGTCAGTGTTAGAAATTGAGCATGTGCCTTTTCCAATAACATTAAGGCACAACGATATGACAAAATTGAATGCAATATTTTAAATTACTTTTCGGCTTTAAGATTCCTTTATATTATTATCTAAGTTCATAATTTCCGTAAATAATAAAGTTAAATTCTTATATTCTAAAAACGAGTAATAGTCGCTAAGTATATAGGTTTTATTAACTGGAAGAATCATTGCACCTGGTCCAGTCGACAGCTTTTGAACGCGCAAACATCTCGTTCTCAGAATCAGAAGCGTCAGCAGCGATAAGGTCATTGAAATCCGGAGGACTACCTACATTCGTAACAAGAGACTGATATGAACGTTCTCTTTGTACATCTTTTATTTTGTTGTTTAACTCGCGCATCACTTCATCGATTTCCGATTGTAGTTTTTCATCGCGTTTTTGTTTTTTAATATTTTTCGCGTGTACCTTTTTCGTTAAGTTTTTTCTAGCTTTAATTCGTTTACCTTTAATTTTGCTAATTTGGTATTTTTTATCAATTTTAGAAACCTGCCGGGGAGTTTTGACTACTATTTCTCCTGAGGATATGACACTAATGTCATCGCGTTTTTCATTTTCTTTATCAATATATTTCTGCTTATTTGTTTCAATTTTTTCTTTTATAGCTCTATGAATTAATTCTAAGTTTTTATGATAGTCGTTAACTAATTGCTCCTGTATAATTGGATGGTTATTTATTATATTTGTACTTACTCCGAAAGTGATTTCATTAGGTGTTAATTTTAATTTATTGATCATCGAGTTGTTATAAACGATGGTAGCTAATTGTAATATTTCTTTAAACTGTTTATCTGGGTGTTCTAAATGAATCACACGCATTTGTTCAAAAAGGGTGGAACTTGCTCTGTTTAAAGTTCCTAGTGAATTAGGATTTTGAGGAGTCGTTTCATGTTTTTCAATATTTAAATATTTTAATAAATCTTTAAATACTAAATTATCAAATTCGCGACCGTTATCCGTTGTTATTAGTTTCGGTTTTGGAAAAATATTCAAATAAGCTATCAGAGCATTTTTTGTATCTCTTTGGTTGTTAGTTTCAGATAGATACGTGAATATTCTTTTTGAGAAAACATCGAGGATGCAATGAACATACTTTCCATGGATATGTATGGTATCCATTTGTATTTCTTCGAAAGGTTTAAGAGGTGTAGGGGTTAATTTAAATTTAGGTTTTGGTGGGTGCCTATCATATTTTGTTTGCAAGCAAATTTCACATTTAGAAATCCAAGTCTTTATGTTTCTCAACATATTGGGCCAGTAATATTGTGTTTTTAATCTTTCATAGGTTTCTTCTGCTGCCCTATGATGAGTTTTACTAATATGATAATCAGAGATCAATTCGTCCTGTTGACCTTTGTCAGTTATATCGGTAACAAAATTAAAGTATTTTTTCAAACGATTAGTTTGGAATTTTGTTCTAAATATTTCGCTAATTTCAAAATAAATTTTTTCTAATAATTCTGTTTCTGATCGTATATTGCTATTTATCGAGCAGTAGATTCCATATGTTACGTTAGGTTTTATTATTTCTAATAGTAATTTTTCTAGATCCGTTTTGTTTTCATACCCTGAAATGAATATCTCACTTCTGGTTTTTGTGTTAAACGGTTGGGTATTTATAGTTTCTGAAAAACCCTTTTTAAGTATTATTTGGTGCTTTTCTATATTAATTGGTTTTTGTTTGTCCTCGTTTATCATAATTCTATTTTCAGAGGAAGATTCATCAGAATGGACGGTTGCGAGGCTTTCTTCATCCGTTTCGCTAATATGTAAAAGGTCTTGACATTCAATAGGGGACCGTGATAAATAATCCGCTACTTTATTAGCTTTACTCTCGATGTGTTTGATATCGAAATCGAAATCCTCCAACATGATTTTCCATCTGATAAGCCTCGCGTTTTGTGTTTTACACGTTTTCATATATTCTAGAGGCTTGTGATCCGTATAAATATGAAATTTTCTACCGTATAGGTATGGTTTAAAATGGTTGCACGCCCAAATTATAGCTAAACATTCCTTCTCTATTGTAGAATAGTTTTGTTCAGCCTTGTTGAGCGTTCTCGAGGCATAGCAAACTGGTAATTCAACGTTGTTGTTTTTCTGAGCCAGCACGGCGCCAATAGCAAGATTGCTTGCGTCGGTAGTTAAATAGAAGTCCTGAGAAAAGTCAGGGACTTGTAAGACTGGGCTACTACAAATCAATTCTTTTAATTTATTAAACGCGTCTATATAAGATTCTGGATTGATTGTTATTCCCTTTCTTAAAGATTTAATGAGAGGGGATGCTATTTTTGCATAATTAGGGATCATTTTGCGATAGAAGCCAGTCAACCCTAGAAAGCTTTTTATTTCTTTTTCGGTTTTGGGGAGTTTTGAATCCATTATGGCCGATATTTTGGCAGGATTGGGTTGTATACCCTTTTCCGAAATAATGTGACCTAGAAACAGTAACTCGCGTTTACAAAACTCAGTTTTATCCAACTGGATTTTTAAATTATGTTTTTCGAGTTTTTGAAGTACGGTTTCTATGTGTTTCATGTGGTCCGCCATATTTTCTGAGAAAACTATAATGTCATCCATGTAGATAAGAGTATTGGGGACATCCGCAAAAATAATATTCATGGCTCTCATGAAGGTGGCAGGAGAGTTGGAAAGTCCAAATGGTAGTCTTAGAAATTCAAAATACCCTTGGTCCGTAGAAAACGCGGTTTTAGAGATTGAGTCTTTTTCTACTCTGACCTGGTGGAAGCCGGAACATAAGTCCATAGCCGTGAAAATAGAAGCACGACCAAGCTTTCCGAGCAAATCTTCTATGTTTGGAAGGGGATATTTATCGGGAATGGTCTGTTGATTTAACTTTCGATAATCAATAACCATTCGAATTTTTCTCTTTCCCGATGCATCTAATTTTTTGGGTACAATCCATACCGGTGAATTGTACGGAGAGTTACTTGGCTGGATTATTTTATTTTCTAATAATTTAGTTACCTCTTCTTTAATATCTTCGCGAAATTGGTGTGGATATCGGTAATTTTTTGAATATATCGGTTCTTCGGTTTTTGTTTTAATTTTATGCTCTAATATGTCGGTTGCAGATAATTCATCTCTATCAGTTTTGAAAGTTGAGGGATATTTTCTCAACAAAAATATAAGAGTTTCTTTATCCTTTGTACTTAAATGGTCACAACGAATTAAATTTGGGATTTCTTCTATTATATTTTCCGAAATGGGAGAGGTTTCTTCAACTTCTTCACCAAGAAGTTCTTGAAAATTTAATTCTAATGTGTTTTGATTTTTACTAATTATTGTTAAATTATTTTCGTAAATACCAGCGGGAATTTCAATATCGTCATTTTTTAATTCAACGTAAAAAATTCCGTTTTTGTTTAATGGAACGGAGTTGATACCCTGTTTTAGAGTTACTGGGCGTTTTTCTTCCCGTAAATGAAAATTAAATGAACTATATTTGGTGGTAATTATCCTGTCTTTAAATAATATTTTTGAATCCATGTTGTCCAATATTTCATTACCCAAAAGTATGTCATAGTTGGGGCTAAATTTATAAATATAAAATTTAATTTTTTCAGGATTTTTTAAAAATGTGGTGTCTAAATAAGTATATAATACTTCATCACCGTGTTTTTCGCCTGCTGCGGTTTTTATAGTGAATTTTTCTTTGACGCGGGGTACGCCTTTAGGAATAATATCGGGGTTTATAAAATTACTCTTTGCTCCGGTATCGAGAAGCCATTTTCTATTAGCGTGATCTATTACATATGGGAGTTCGTCGAAGTTTATAGTAAACAATTCTAAGATTATGTGTTGTCGCCTTGGTTCGGGGGTTTTCCTAAAAAATGGGACAACTGAGATTCTAGATCTCTTATTTTTGCGTCTCTCGGATCTTCTTCCGGTTCTTCTTCTATCTCATATATTGGTTGCCTGTGCGGCTGAGAATTTGCACTTCTCATCGAAACGGTTTGCCCTGTTGTACCTTTGTAGGGTCTTTGTTGGTTATTCGGATGATTTTGTCTGTATTGCCCTGAATTGGGTTTATTAAAAAACTTTTGTTGATCGTGAGGATTCCATTCGCGATTATGGACCTCTCTTGGTTGATTATAATTATTTTGAACCTCTCTTGGTTGGTTATAATTATTAGCCGGATAATTGTTGTAACGATTATTATTATAATGATTATTATTATAATGTTTTCTTTGATTTTTATGCTGATCATTAAATGTCTTTTTATTTTGAAAATTATTTTCTGATTTATCACCTGCCTTATTCATAGATCCTGATGAGATCAGATCGTCGAATAGTAGGTGGTTCTCATTTTGAATTAGATTCCTTAAATCGTCGAGGTTCTTGAGTTTATCCGTTTTTGTCATTAAATATGTTCTAACATGCAAAGGCATGTTAGTGAAAAAATGATATAATAGTTGACATTCAAGATGTGCGATCACCGTTTCTTTATTATGTGTTTTATCTATTCGGTGTCTTGATATAATTAACGTACGATTTTTATCTATTCTTTGTAAGAAATCTAATGGGTGTTCTTTAGGTTTAATATTAGTATTAAAAAGTTCAAAAGTTAATTGTTCGATTGAACGAGAATCACGAAAAGTTCTTTCTAAATATGTTAAAAGTTCTTCTACAGTTTCGAATTCACACGTAGTGTTAATGTAATCCGCTTCCGCTGTTAGCCTAGCTAATACTTTACTTAAAAGTCTTTTTTCGTTTAATTCTTTGAAATTATTGTTAGAAGCACAAACTATATTTCTAACCTGTCTTACTACATTTACGAATTTCAATAAATTGTGGGGATTTCCATCAAAGTGTGGAATATGATCGTAATCCGCGCTTTTTATTTGGAATGAAGTGTCTGCCATTTTTACCCTTTTTAACTGTTCGATTTGTTCACTAATACGACGTAATGCCGGGTCAGTAGGCATAAAAATAAAAATAAAATAAAATAAAATACAATAAAAGTTATTCTAAATTCTTACTATAAGAGTCGTCTCGAAGTTCTGCTGGATACCTGCAACCAGTGAAGTCCAGTGAACTGCAACGAAGGATACCTCGGTAGAGTGATGTCCTAAGTTGAATGCCTCTAAAATCGTCGGAGTCTTCTGGTACCTCGGAGAGTGAGCCAAAAGCAGTGATATTAAAGATACCTCGGAGAGTGAGTCTTTAATATCAAAGTTCTTCAGAGTTCAGAGTTCAGACTGCGAAGATGATTCAAGATACCTGGGAACAGTGATTTCTTGATGCTTGCAGTCCCTGTTCGGGCGCCAGTTAAAGAGCTGCTCAAATAGAGAAAAAAAAAAACTTTATTGTCTAAAATAGGTTACAAGTAATGGTTCATACTACCTCAGATCTACATACAGAATGAATGTCTTATTCTAACAAAAGTACATCGAAAGGGACAAGGACTAGGAGGGGGTTTCCTAGTATGCCAACACAGAGGAACTGAGTAAGGGATTATGTTCAAGTCTTAGGAAAGGTTAGTGGCCTTTAACTCTCCAACAAACGGATGCCCGGCTCTCGCATTTCCTCTTCCACCTTCCCCTTCCATCGTCATCTTGGTCGGCCGTTTGCTCTAGTGGCGAAGATCTTTCCTTTGTATATCTTCTTCACCAGTCTCTCTTCACTCATTCGGTTGACATGACCATACCATTTTAGCCTACTTATTCGTATAAAATTAGACAGAGACAGAACTTTGTAAATATCATATCCTTATTTATTCTTTCTGCTTCGCCACACTCCATTCTCAAACACTCCACCAAACATTCCTCGAAGCACCCTCCTTTCGAACCGGTCAGCCTGTCATAGGTTATCTTGTTCATTACCGCCATAACTAACAACAGGTCTGATTAGGGTTTTGTACATCCGAATTCCAGTTTTGCGAGAGATTAGGTTACTTCTTGTTAGGTGCCGAAGAGCATATGTTCTATTTCCTGCCCGGATTCGTTCTTTTAACCTCTTCTGTTTCATCGGCTTCATTGATCCCAGATACGGAAATGCCGGCACTAATTTGATTTTTTCTTTGTCTAAGATGTTTGGTTTTACTGACATTGATTTTGAGGTCAGCTCTTTCTCTTTTCAGGGTATCGTATGCCTCTTCGATTACCTGCCTACTTCTTCCCAAAATCACTACGTCATCTGCGTAGGCCTTTAATTGCAGTTATTTATGGATAATCGTGCTGTTACCCTCTATCCTTACAACCATATCAAGAACAAGGTTGAACAGCAAAGGGGCCAGAGCATCTCCTTCTCTCAGTCCATTCCTTATTTCCAAGGGTTTTGACAACTCTCCTTTCACTCTTACTTGACAATCGGTGTGCCTTATGTTCATCTTTGTTAAAACTATTAGTTTAGGAGGGATCTTTGCTTCTTCCATGGCCTCATAAACCATGGATCTGTAAGTGGTATCATATGCATCTCTGAAATGAACAAATAATCGCCATTTAACCGTATTGTGCTCCCACATCTTTTCATCAATCTGCCGGAGTGCAGAGATTTTTTCTATACTTGGTATATTTCTTCAAAAACCGCACTGGTATTCGCCAACCGCCCTTTCATAATACGGTTCAAGTCGGTTATATAGTTATGCCGCAAAAATTTTATACGCAACTTTAAGCAGCGTGATACCTCTTTAGTTACTGCAGTTTGTTAAATCACCTTTTTTGGGAACCACTGTGATTATTCCACTATTCCATTTTTCCGGCATGCATTCTTCCTCCCATATGCTTTTTATGAGTCTGTGCAGCTCTCTCAGCATGTTAGGGTCCACGCATTAATATTTCCCATGCCAGGTGATTTGTTTCTCTTTAGTTCACCAATCACTTCTTCCAATTCTTTCAGTGTTGGAGGTATTGCTTCTTCCCATCCATGTTCTGTCTCACTATGCGGGATCACTGCCGTTCCATTGACGTTGCCTAAGTCACCAGTCAATAATTCTTGAAAGTGTTCCTGCCATCTCCGAAGAACCTCTTTGTTTGAAGTCAGCAGTAGACCTTCCTTGCTTTGCACTCAATTATTCATAGGCGAGTAACCTTTCTCGATGGTCCCTATTTTCCTGTAAAATTTCCTACTTTCATTCTTATTGGCCATCCCTTCAATATTCTTCAACTGCTCCTCCAATGCCTGTTTTTCTTCTTCTTGACTATCTTCTTCGTCTTTCGCCTTGTTTAGCGATATTCCATTTCCTGTTGTGTTGTTCGTCACTGCAAGCACTTATGTCGGGCGGCGTTCCTCCTCGATAGCTTCCTTGCATTCATTGTCGAACCATCCATTTCTTCTTCTTGGTTAAAGAGTTTCTGCAGCTACGGTTGAGATTATCCCCTCCAGTTTGTTCTACTTGTCATCAATAGTTAAGCCTTCAGCCATTTCCAAGGGATACTCATATATGTTCCTTAAATAATAGTGTTGTTTCTTCATTCTTTAGCTTTTCTGTATTCCACTTTTAAGAAAATTTGGAATACAAAACCTAAGAGGTAGATAGTGAGATATCTTTACTGCCCTTATTCTTTGTTTAAATTCATTACTACTGGGTAAGGATCTGAATCAATGCAAGATCCCCTGAAGCTTCTGACATCCCTCGTACAACTGCGATACCTATTATCAATACAGATATGATCTATTTGATTTACATTTTTCCCATCAGGCGTTCGCCATGTCTGTTTATGAATAGATATTCGCATGCGTTAATACAGTGCTCATTATTGTAGACATCTTGGAGGCTGCGAACTGTACCAGTCTTTCCTTCTACTTACCAGTCTTTACTTCTTCTTTCCCGATTTTAGCGTTAAAATCGCCTGATATGATCTTAATGTCGTATCGGGGACATGAGTCATACACCCTCTTCAGCTTTGCGTAGAATTCTTCCTTTGTGCTGTCATCTTTATCTTCTGATGGCGCATGTACGTTAATGATGCTTAAATTAAATAGGCTCCCACGTTGTCTTATTTTACAGATACGATTGTCTATCGTCTGGAAATCCATTACCGCATTACTGTATCTTGTTTTCACTAGGAATGCACAGCCAAACTCATGCCGATCATTATTACCACTATAGTATAACGTGTAGTACTTCTTCTTAAGCATGCCCACTCCTGACCATCGTACTTCCGGAAGAACCACTATATCACAATTCTGTTTAGTGCATTCTATTCTTAGTTCATTAAAGGCACCAGGTCTAAAGAGTGTCCTCACATTCCATGTAACTAATTTATACATTTGAGATGTGTCCAATTGACTTTTGCCGTTGATCAGTCCATAACCCGAGGCTATTCGGTTGAGCTTTCATAACGACAGGTTTTTTTACGTGGAAGGGATTGTTAGCCCCTTAGCACAACCCTCCTCTTTTATCGGGGCCGGGAATCACAGCCGTGGTGATTCCCGCAACGCGACTCTCACAGGTAGAGTTCTAGTGAGACCATACCTAATGAATTATCACCTGCGTTAGTTATACAAGTCAGTTCACTCACCAATATTTATTATATGCTAATTTCACGAGTCATTGCTTCATTTAAATGTTGATCATATTTATATCAGTTTAATATTTTTAAGTTGAAATCAAACACCGAATGTTCGTTGTTTCCTCAGTTGACATCCGCATGATGGTATAGAAGCATCAATCTAATTAGTTGACATCCGCATGATGGTATAGAAGCATCAATCTAATTAGTTGACATCCGCATGATGGTATAGAAGCATCAATCTAATTAGTTAACATCCGCATGATGGTATAGAAGCATCAATCTAATTAGTTGACATCCGCATGATGGTATAGAAGGATCAATCTAATTAGGGATTGATAAATTATTAAGATATAGAAGTGGAAAAAATTATTTTCCATCCCTAATTACGTTATTTCTTATTTGAGAACCTTATATTAGCCATCAAACCAATGTGTTAAAGTCTGGAACCATAATGAATGATTTTTTTCTTTAATATTTCAAGACATGAATTGATAAAGGTATTTTGTTACAAAATTTAAGCTTTAAGAAAATTACAAATAGTGTTTTTTTTAATGTAATTTTTTAAAGATATGATCTATCCAATCCAATGAGAAATCCAGAAACAAGATTAGCCAAGGATCTTGTTTTATTAATGTAAAAGGTGAAGATAAGGACATAACACCATTAAATATCCCATTTCGAAAATTGGTACATAGCACCTTCGCCCACTCAATTCCTTAATTCTGTGATTAAATGCTTAATATATATATATATATATATATATATATATATATATATATATATATATATATATATATATATATATATATATATATATATATATATATATATATATATATATATGTATACATTTTTAAATGTTTATTATGTATTTATATAGGGCATAATTTGATATAATATGTGAACATATTGCAACTCTGTTGTCATAATGTTATTTACTTTAACAGTATACAAATTAATTGAATAATGCTAATGATATGGTCGTGAAATTTTATATAATGTAAGAAAGTTGATTAGCTAAGGATGTGATTCTGTTTCAGTCCCACCGATGCTTTGGATACCGCACCAACTGGTCGGATCTCCGCTCGGCAGGAACGTCACACTGGAATGCTTCACCGAGGCTCACCCCAACGCCCTAACATACTGGACCAGAGAAGATGGGCAGATGATTCACAGCTCCAAGAAGTACCATACCATCGAGATACCGCAGGAAGTACCCTACAAAGTCCAAATGATGCTGACCATTGTCAAACTTAAGCCTCAGGATTTCGGCACTTACAAGTGTGTGGCCAAGAACTCCCGCGGCGAGACGGACGGCACTATTCGACTTTACGGTAACCTTTTATTAGCCCTGCTATGGCGGATGTACGCTTGCGTGGCTGAAAGTTGACCTGAGTCTGCCGGGCCGGAATAAGTCCTAAATTTTTAAATTACTTTTCTTTCAGTTTATTCCTTACAATTACCATCTATCTTGAAGTCAGCTTCATACAAAAAAAAAAAAAAATTAATATTACCTTGCAAGGGACTATATTGCATTCCTACGGTGAAATTACCGTATTTCTTACCGTTTTAATGCTCCTTTATATTGAGGATAAACTAAAAACCAGAGAAAGCCGAATTGGCGTGAATTAGCTATTCATGTAACTTATTCTACATAAGGGTGGGAGTATATATAAATTTAAACTGATTATATTTACATATTATATTTTTGAATATTCCTCCAATTTATAATTTTTCATTTATTTACAAAGCTACTATTTAAGATCCACTCAAATTAAATGAAAAAATAATTATTTAATTTATTTATCATTCTTATGAATATATAATATTTTACAGTTTATACAATGGAATAGAACCTAGACTTAAATTGGTGTCGTTCCTCATTGAATCGCTGATAGTAATGTAAAAAGAAATTATTTCAAACAAAAAAGATCTAGTTATAGATGTCAATGAAAGATGACTTGAGACTAGACAATGTGGAAATCAAAAAGGGGTGGTAGGAAAAACATGTCTACCGAATATTTCACTCGACCATGCCTCCTCACCCTCAACAAGTGTTCAACGTGGTCCTATTCTTGTCGTAATCCCCCCTCCCCCCTCCATTTTGAATATTCCTTCTTAGTAATGGACAAGGAGCACGGAAGCCATTGTGAGTAGCCTGATACCCTGACCTGGAGACCACGTAGGCTATCCCAATAGTAATGAGAAACACCTAATTAACTGTATTACAAAGCTGTAATTAACACCTAAGCCCTGTGTAACTAATAGGAATACCATTGCACTTGCTCATGTATAACAAAGCACAAGTCCCAAAGTCGGGCTCTTGCAAAACTTTACAGCCATAAAATCAGCAATTCAACAACGACAATTAATTTCAGTCCAATTTAAGTGGTTATAAGGTTAATTAGCAAAAGACCTAAATTATAAATATTTTGCTTAATCAGTTTGATTTACAATTATTATAATTTAGAAATTTGATCTCGGTCTTTCTCAAATAAACGGTCATTTTCAAGATCTGGAAAAAATAAAATAAAAATTTACATTCATGGAAATGAGTATTGGGTTCTATATTAGTGTTATACTAGCATCAAATTGTGCAAAATATGACTTGGTTTGCGAGTTTTGCGATGTTTCAATTTTCTAGGTACTTTAAAATAAATAAAACCGTTTTATGTCACGAGGGTTACGCATTGAAAAAAAAATTTCGTGTAAAAAAAAGTGGTGTTGCCTTATTATCTAATGCGACTTCGTTGTTCGATGGACTCCCAGTATTCAAAATATACTTTTTTAAATTTAAAATATTTACTGGATATTTTCGAAATTTACTTCGGACAAAATGTAACTCGCGCTACCTTTTCACAAGATTTTTTTTTGCAATTTTTTTTTTAATATGATATATCTCAAAATGCACTCAGCTTTGAGATGAACTGAATGCTGATTGACGGGTTGAAAACAAATTAAAACCGAAAAAATAAAAAAATATCGAGATTCTAGAAATCTCGGGACAGCCTAAATGGCAGTATATTTCAGAATGACTAATTTGATAATATGATACGATTGTTTGATTGTGTCAAGTCTTACCCCTGAAATATTCGTGTTCTAAAAAAAACATAAAAAAAGTTGATTTTTTTATTCAAGATTTTAAAATTTCTTAAAACAGGAATGTTAATTAAAACTTACACAAACAAAATTGATGTAAGAGAAAGTTATATATTTGAAGGAATATTAATGGAACAGATTAGAGCATTCTCAAAAAAAAAAAAAAACCTTAATATGGAGGAAAAGACGAACCGTAAGAACCTAATCCCTTAACAGAAAGTTATGTTTCAATTCATAAACAAAACATTATTCTTGCGTATATTTATTTTTCTTTAATTCTTTAATCCAGTTTATGAATCATAGAGGAGTTTTATTACACCTTTTTATGCTTTGAAAATGTTTGCTGATTTATTATGTTTTGCTTTCATTAAAAAAAAAAACTGCAAGCTCCCTTATAGTTATTTATAATTATTATTATTATCTCCATTGACTCCTAGAGGAGCATAGAGCATGTACTAGTGCGTTCCATTCCTTTCTTTTTGCTGCAATCACTTTCGCCTCTTGCCAAGTCTTGCCGGTCCCGCCCAGATCCTTTTGCACTTATCTGCGCCCCGTCTCTCCTCTCTTGGTCTTCCTCTTCTTCTTGCTTTCTGGGGATTCCATTGAAGAGCTTCTTTCTCGATGGCACTATCTGGTTTCCTTAATGTGTGTCCTATCCACCTCCATTTCTTTTTTCTTATTTTCAGGTGTATAGAAAGCTGCTCAGTCGTAATCCACAGCTCCTCGTTCGAGAACCTCTCTGGCCACCAAATCCTCAGGATTCTTTGCAAGCAGCGGTTGATGAAGGTCTGAAGGGGTCGGGTAACGGTTTCGGTCACTTTCCATGTTACACATCCATAGAGGAGAACTGACTTTTCGTTGATGTTGAATAGCCTTAATTTAATTTTCTTGGACAGTTTCTTGTTCTTCCATATTGGATAAAGCTGAACAAATGCCTGGTTAGTTTTTTTGATTCGGCTTTTGACATCTTCCAACGAGTCCCCTTTTTTAGTGACCACGCTTCTCAAGTAAACGAATGATTTCACGGCCTTTTCCCTCAAAACAAGTGATTTCCGACATTTCTTTTGTTTTGCCGATGTTGATCCGCAGTCCAACCCGATTGGCGATTCGGATTAAAGCATCTAACTTGTCCTGCAGATCGCTGAACCGCTGTGTTAGAAGACATAGGTCATCGGCGTAGTCGAGATCCTCCAGCCTTTCTCTTAGGCCTTACTGGATTCCACGTCTTCGTCCCCCAAGCGTAGCTCTCATGATGCCGTCGAGGACATCGATGAAGGGAGTTGGAGAAAGCACACAACCTTATTTTATACCAATCTCGATTTTAATTGGGTTATTTATAATGAAGAAACATTTTTGAATCTTTTGAATTCAAAATAATATCTTTCATATAAATAATGATGTTCTCATTCATTGATGTGGAAGCAAAATATTAATAACTTTTGGCCTACTAGCATAAAAATAATATTACTAAAACATTAAGAATAATTTAGTATTATCTTTATCAAGACAGTATTAATAAAGTTACTATCTAATAACATTTTGAAGAAAGTCATTATGTTTGTACTAGTAAACATATAATAGCTAAACTAACAATGATTTTTTATGTGGTAAATATAAAAAATAAAAATCTGGCATTTATTCTCAAAGAAATATGCGAGAAATAAGCTTTCCAAACCCCCTCCCCTCCAAAAAAAAATCGTTTCGCCGAAAGAATGTCTCTTATTCACGAACCGTTTTAGCTGTCTTTTCTCTGTATTTGTGTGAACTTTTCCTGTCCTGATAACACCTGAATCGGTGAAACTTATCTATTTACTGTTTGTTTTTTTATCTTTCTTTTTTTTTTTGTTTTGGTAGGGAATAATTCGTTATTTTTGGAACCTTCTAATTCTATCCTAACAATTATTTTTGTCATTAACTTAATTGGGATTCAAGAAAAATCATGAATGCTTGTTCGAGGACGCAATCGCCCCGTTTATAAGTTATTACATTAACTTAATCAGTAATTTTTCTATGGCTAGTTTTGAATGATTAAATATTACAAATGAAATACCCTACTGGTTCAATCATCCTGCTTTAGCAAACTTAATTAGTTAAATGTAAAGATTTTTGTAGACATCGAAAAATTCAAAAAATAAATTCCATGGTTTATATATGTCAAAAATTGGTCTCCCCTTCCAATGAATAAATTTTTTTTAGGTTCCTAAAATACTTTAGATATCTATTGTGGAACAGCCACGATGTGGATGGAAATGTTAGGTGTTTTGGGAAAAAATATCTGAAGAAATAACTTATGTATTTTTTTTTTTGTTATAGTCCGAATAAATGATTAAACACAGCAAGGTTGTCAAATTTTCCTGTTTTTCAATATTTTTATTTATTTAACGACTTTTACAACTTAGGTCATATGTCCTCACCTAATATAAGTTTTTTCCATCTTCCTCTGTCTTACCAGTCTCCTTCACGCATTCCCCTGTTCACCATTCCTCCCTTGACGCTCTCCAACCAGTTTCTCCTCGGGCGATCTCTCTTCTGTTTTCTCTTTGGTCTCCATTCCAAAATTCTTTTAGGCCATCACCCCTCTTCCATCCTCATCACATGCCCATACCATTTCAGCCTCATTGTTTTAATGGTATGGAAGATGTTCTCCACTTGTTGCACTTGCCGTCTTATTTCAATATTTGGAACTTTTTGAAGCCGTGTGATCGCCTCCAGTAATCCATTTCTAGGGCTATAAGTCTTTGTGATTGACTCTTTTTAATTGTCCACGCTTCCGCTGCGTAGAGAGTAACACTTTCCAAGAATGGTTTGTATATATTTTTTTTTGTTTTTAAGGACACTGTTTTACTCCATAGTACCGAATTTAAGGTTCTAATAATGATCTTCCCGTTGCTTATGCTTCTTTGAATATCCATGTCTGTTGTTACTAAAGCATTTACCCAGCTTCCTAGATATTTAAACTGCTCTTCAGGTTTCATAATCCATGTGTCCAAATGTAGGTATTCACCTTGGCTATTAAAGGTCATATATACAGTTTTTCTTTGCTGACTTCCAGAAATTTGAGTATTTCTGGAGAATTTTTCTCATCATATACTCTGCATCCTCTACTTCTGAAGCAATGAGCATCTGGTCGTCAGCAAACTAGAGATTAAATAGGCAATCATTCCCAATCTTTAAGCCCATACATTTCTTCTTCCATTCTCTTAGGGCCTGTTCCACATAAATGTTAAAAAGAAGCGGAGACAGTGAACATCCCTGTTTCAGACCTTGGTTATGGGGAAACTATTACTAGCAGAGGCTTAGATTTTAACACAGGCTTTTGCACCATCATAAAGGCTTTTTATTGCTGTTATAAGGTAGGGACTTATATTGAAGTAGTCCAGCGTTTCCCACAACTTGTTTAATGGCACAGTATTATATGCTTTTTGTAAGTCCACAAATATTAGGTGTACCTCTTCATTGTCTGCCATTGCCTTCTGCAGGAGTTGCCTGATTATAAAGGTGAGGTCACTGCAGGATCGTCCTGTTCTGAATCCAGCTTGTTCTTCGGGAATTATGTGCGCACATTCTTCTTCCAGTCTCCGCTTAATTATTCTGCCATATAACCTACTCATACTGCTGGTCACTGTTATTCCACGATAGTTTGAACAAACTTTTTTACTGTATTTCTTTAAGATCGGAGTAATATGGCCAACTTTCCACTCTTCTTGTACTTTATCTTTGCTTATGCAATAATTCATGTAACTTGAAAGGGATTGGGTAAGTTCTTCCGGTCCATATTTTATTAGCTCAATTTGGATATTACCTGGACCAGCAGACTTGTGATTTTTCATTCCTTTTAGAGCGAGAGTTATTTCTTCAACTGATATTGGTAGAAAGCCCTTAAGTACCCCATTTTCTATTATCTTACTTGTTGGTTGAGTGATATACGCCAGTCTCTCTTCCTTTAGTAGGCTTGAAAAATACTGAACCCAGACATCTTCATTCATGATATCAGGCCCAGTTCTCTTCGTTTTGGGGTTTTTTTATTAGCTTTAATCTTTTCCCTACTAAACTGCTTTTTTTACCCCTCAGGCACCTTTCGATTAGTTCGCAGTTTTTTTCCTAAAATCTACTGATTGCCTGTTTTCTCATCTTTTTAATTTGTCTGTTCGCATTTTTTTTTTTTTTTTTTTTTTTTTTTAATGTTCTTAAGGGTTTAGTTGGTTTTGTTTGATAGCCATTTCATAAAGAGGTCTTTCTTCTTTTCCACAGCGTTTTCACATTCCATATCCCACCAATATTTGTCATTCTTTTTTTCCTTCCGACTTTCTGCCAAGAGTTTCTGAAGATACTTGATGGATACTCCTTTTCATACCTTCATATTTGTCATCCTCTTTCTCAATCAGTTATCTTCTCATCCTCTATTGATAAAGATTTTTTACTGATTCTTGTAGCAGACTGACTAGTTTATATTCTATCAGATTTGATTTGGTTTCCCCAGCAGGTGCTGCTTTGCCTTTATTTGTTTGAAAAGCTTTAAACGTTATAAGACCCCTAACCATGTAGTGATCTGTGCCACATTCTGGGCCTCTCGTGGCTCTAACATCATTTACAGTGATAGCTGGGTTTTCCTCACAATGATGTAATCTATAATACTACTTAGATTTCGTGTCGGTTGGTGCCATGTATATTTTTGAATGCCATCAAAGAATCCGTTCATGATTCTCAGATTAGCACTTAGACATAAGCTTCTCAGTCTAATTTCATTATTATTCATTACATCTTCACCATGTTTTCCCACCATATCACTTGGCATTTCTTTACCAACTCTAGCGTTTAGGTCCCCTGTGCAGAATAATACTTTGTGGTTAAGGATGTTTTCTATGATCTGTTCTAATTCTTCATAGAATTTATGTTTTTCAACTGTGTAGGCATCATCCGTTGGTGCATATAGTCCCAATATAATTACCTCTTTTCCAAATAACTGCAAATCTACGTTAATTATTCTTTCGTTAATTCAATCAAAATCCTTTAAGTTATTTTTTAAACTCTTCTTAATGAGGACTGAAATTCCAGCTCTTACATCTTTCTCCACTCCACTGGCGAAATGTATATACTCCCCACATCTCTCACTGTATTTACCTTTAACCTTAGTCTCGGTCAGAATCATAATGTCAACATTTTGCTTCTTCACTTCCCCCTCTACTTCCCTTTTCTTCGTAGATCCATTCGGCTTATTTATTTTTGGTCTGGAAGCGTTTTGTGTTGTTCTCTTGATGATGGGGTGCTAACCCATCGATCTAACCCCCAACCTGGCAGACCGGGGAGCTTGATTTTGAGGCCTTCTGCACTTAGATGGGCTGCGATCCCCATGGCTTGGAGTCTCTTCTACCCCTAAAATACCATTTCCTACATTTTGAGATGGTTATACCGCCATATCTCGGTAATGATGAACTACCCTTAGCTCTCCATAGAATCAGATCCCATGGGTACTGAGCTCCCCCACCACGGCAAGGTGGTAGTTCGTAGGATGAGATATTTTTCATATTAACAAAAATATTTAGTCTAAATATGCTGTCACGAGTGTTACCATAAAAAAGAAGTTTTTTAAGGGGTGATACTTTTAATCATTTATTTCAAGTGATTAGTCCAAAATCAATTCGAAAGTATTCAGTAATACTAGGGGACGTAACACTTGTAGCCATTTTTAAAATTTAATATAGTTATATTTACAATCTGAAAATGTCAGAATCACTAGCTACTGCTTAAAATGTTCCCCTACGGATGTTCCTTAAAATGAAATGTTCCTATGATATATTTTTAATTTTCTTAAATTCAAAACAACTTGGTAAACGAATTTATTTTTACTCTGGGACATGCAAATTATACACACATATACATATATATATATATATATATATATATATATATATATATATATATATATATATGTATATATTGATTAACAATCCTTCTATAATGTTATTACAGCATATACAACCATGTGTAAATCTTTAAATGAATACCGTATAAATTAAACGTATGGTTTCAGCAACATTATGTTTACATTCATTTATGTATATATACACATATATATATATATATATATATATATATATATTTTTTTTTTTTTTTTTTTTTTTTTCGGTTGGCACTGTAGACCGTGGAGATCTTTGGCCGCGCGATGGGGTATTCATACATGGAAGACCACACCGCGATTCTCAATTTAGGTACAGGGGGTAGGGTCATCACTCCTACGCCCGGTCTATGTGAGTTGCCTCCAGCAGACTGACGGGCCTCACATACCCGGGGGAGGGGTAATAAATTGCTCGAATTATTAATTTAATTACATTAAATTAATGCCGGCACCGGGATTCGAACTCACAACCTTTGGGTTTGTGAGTAGGTGTGTTAACCCGCTCGGCTATCCTGACCCCCATATATATATATATATATATATATATATATATATATATATATATATATATATATATATATGTAACTTATGTTCTCACGGACGAAAACTAATAAAAAAAAAAGGAAATAGGGAGGCGAAATAACACACACGAGTGCTGGAGAAAGACTGATTTATTCTGCCTTATAATCCTCTATTTATAGCATTAGACTCTATTTACATTCCTGGTATAGGATTACATGTAATATTGTCATATCCACTATCCTAACTCCCCCTTGCCAGTTTATGAACACTTCTCATAAACTTATATAATGAAACAAACAAAACAGAAACAACAAAAGGAAATACATTATAGAAAGAAATACACTATATATACAACAACAAAAAAAAACACTATAAAAAGAAATACACTATAATACCAGCAATAAACAAACTTTCTCATCCTGGTTCGTATGATCACAAAACTGAAATAAAATATTGCCTTTGGCTTATAGTTTACAGACTGCCTCCGTCTTTATTTACAACACGTAGGAGAAAGGATACTCCCACGTTAAGGTGTCGGGCTTGGCCCCCTCATGGGGATTTTCAATTGGTCCACATGGACGTTTCGCCGTTTTCGTGGGTCCCGAATGCTCTGGATCGTGACAATGTTATGTTCAAGAATGACGATCACTTTGAATGGACCCTCGTATCTGATGACTTCCTTGCCTCGGTTTGAAGCCAATTTACGATATACAATCATCCCTATTTTGATTTTCTCCGTTATGTCCTTTATCCCCACATTTTCACGAGTTACCCTCCTATGTTTTTCGGACTCGACCCGGCGTCGCGTTTTTTCCCACACCCTCACGATTTCTACCCTATTAGTCGCCAGCATCTCCGAAAATTCCTCGTCTACTGCGGTTTCCCCACTATTCCTCCTCCTGTCGCGCAGCCCAAAGAGTGCTTCGAAAGGGGAAAATCCCGTCACAGAGTGTATGGAGTGATTATAGGCTGCCACGGTCCGTGGCATGGCCGCATCTGGGTCCAAACCCTTGTCCACGTGGTATACCCGAAGGTGATCCCCCAACGTGCCGTGTAGTCGCTCTATTCCTCCCCTGCTCTTAGGATGTCCCGGGGTATTGATGTGCCAGGTAATGTCAAGATTCTGCATCTGCTTCTTTACCTCTGCATTATCAAATTCTCTCCCTCCATCCGACGATATTCTGTCCGGTATTCCGTAGAACTGAAACCATGTTTCCAACGCTCCGATTACTGCATCTGCGGACCTCTCTTTCACGGGATGGGCCATAGCGACTTAATAAAAACGTCTATGACTGTTACCCACTTGAAACCTTTCCAGGTGAACGTATCTACCTGTAAGTCGCTGAGTGGTACGTTCGGTGTTGGCGTCTCTTCCTGTATCCCTTTTAGTGGATGGCGAGCGTACTTCGTAGTCTGACACACTTCGCATGTTCCGACTATGTCCTCAATCGTCTTCCTCATACCCCACCAGAAATACCTCCTTTTCAGAGCCTGAAACGTCTCGTTCACCCCACGATGATTTGTCTTCCCCTGGTGGTACGCCCGTGTGACCTCTTGTTGCTGTTCTGAGTCTCGGATAGATTCAACCATCAGCTTGCAGCGGACAAACGTCCGGTCAACACCTATTTTTTCCGTCCTCCATAATCGTTGAATCTTCTGCCAGAGCGACTCGTTCCCTACGTTAAGGTAATGAGTTGTCCCCGGTTGGGAGGCGTCCTTTAACACTCTGGAGATCTGCTCTTCTGTAATGCCAGGCTGAGACCAGATGGTCCTGATTTTACATCTGTTGTCCTGGGCGTAGTCTATCTTTGTCAGGCCCGAGGTCCTGGTTTTCCAGATTATCTGGCGCTTTTTCGGGTTGACGATTTCTTCCCTTTCCTCCATGTCTGTCGGCCTTCCACCCTCTGAACTTTCTCCCCCTGTTGACTCATGTTCGGTTTCTGAGTGCTGCGATCCTCGTTCTCCTTCCCTCTCCGGCGTCCATTCGCTGACGAATTGTCGGATGTCCCCCGGGTTGTCCCCTATATCCTCGTCTATCGCGTTTATTTGAATGGCCCGTGACAACCAATCTGCCACCACATTTTCCCTTCCTGGCTTATATGTGACCTCCATATTATATTGGCTGAGGATCTCTTTCCAACGTGTGACCCTAGCGGATGACTCCTTCAGCTTCCCTACCCAACGCAATGGTCGGTGATCTGTGTTCACCTTAAATTTTCGACCAAAAACGTACGGCCGGAAGTGTTCCACTGCCCACACTATACCGAGAAGTTCCCGTTCTAAGGTACTGTACCGAGCCTCCGTGTCCGTAAGTCGCCTGCTCGCGTAAGCCACCGGTTGTTCTCCTGCATTTTCCTCTTGTGACAAGACTGCCCCCAAAGCGTAGTCACTTGCATCTGTGGTAATCGTGAAAGTCTTGGTAAAGTCTGGGAACGCCAGTACCGGTCTTTCCTGTAACCGTCCCATGCACCTCCTAATATTATCTTTTATTTCCGGGGTTATTGCGATATGCTTGCCTTTTCGCAGCAGGTTATTGAGGGGTGCCAAACACTCCGCCATCTCCGGAACGAATCGGCGGTAATAATTTAGCGTGCCTAGCAACCTTCTAATGCCCTTTACATCTCTTGGTATTGCCATGTTCCGAATCGCTTCCACCTTCATTTCGTCTGGCCGAATCCCCTCCTTCGAGATGGAATGCCCTAAAAATTTAATGGTCTCCTGGCCTAGGGTCGATTTTTCTTCTGAAAGCTTCAGCCCAAATTCCCGTAGCCTGTCGAATACCTTTCTCAAGTGCTCGACATGTTGCCCCTCGTCTTTGCTGAAGACTTGTAGGTCGTCCATATATATCTGGCAAAATGCCTCTTCAAGACCTCTTAGGAACTCATCCATGAATATTTGGAAGGTTATTGGTGCGTTTTTAAGGCCGAACGGCATCCGCGTGAACTCGTAATGTCCCCGCTCGAAGGAGAATGCTGTTTTGTGTCTGTCGTTGGGGTGCATCCTTATTTGATGATATCCCGCCTTCAAATCCAGGGTGCTGAAGACTGTGGCCCCGCTCAGTCTGTCTAGGATATAATCAAATCGGGGAATTGGATATTTCTCGTCGATGGTATTGTCATTTAATTTCCTGAAGTCGACGACTACTCTGTACTTCTCGGTCCCATCTGCGGATTTCTTCTTTACTGCCCATAGGGGGCTGTTATACGGCGATGTGCTATCTACTATGATGCCTTGGGTCTTGAGATTCTCGAGCTCCTCCCGTATATGTTGGCGCATAGCTTGTGGGTCCTCCTTTCTTTGACATATGTCACCCTCTCCTGTATCAGCGGAATTTCATGGACTGTTCTCCCCGTAGCCCCCAATATCTCGCCTTCCGTAAAAAAAATATCCGCATATTCTCGCTTTATCGTCTGCCTCCAATGCTCCGTCTGTTTGATCGCCCCTACTCTGATCTTGCCCCGTGACCGGCCCTTTCTCGCCCTATACCTTTTCCCGCCTATTCGGATGTCCCATTGCTGACCCCGATTGCGAATCCTTGTCCCTAATTTGCCTAACAGATCGCACCCTATTATCCCCCCGTATTCCCTCGGCATGCTCTCCACTATGTGTATCCGCAGGCTTCCTTCCCCGGTTACCCACCGGTTCAGCTCCAATTCTACTTCCCCCTCTACTTTACAGGGCCCACCCAAAGTGATCAATTTACACTTACATACCTGTAATTGGGGTATTCCTTCTCCTTTACAAATTTCTTCTAAAGCGCGACACATAATCGTGTTTCAGCTGCCCGTATCTACCAAACACTTCACTCCACTCGCGACACTCACAATTGGCAATTCCACGCATCCACTCTCCACATTATTTATGATAGCGTGGTTGCCGCTCTCCTTCCCCTCTCCTCATTCCTCATCTCGTCTGCCTCTCCCCGCTGGCGTTCTTCTTCCTCCGATCCTCCTGCTGCTCCTCCCTCCTCGGACTCGGTCTTCTCCTGGTTCACTTCCTTCCTCTTCCGTTCCCGATGATTCTGAGTACTCCGTTTCTGATGGTGTTCCTCTCTTTTTCCATACCCTTTGCGCATTTATCTCCATGGGTTCTCCGCGGACCATTTCTTCTCGTCTACTCATGTAGGGACATTGCCTCGCAATGTGTCCCTCATTCCCGCATTCAAAACATTTTGTGCGAGGACATTGAGCTACCAGGTGTCCTATCTTTCCGCATCCGTGACACTTTCTCTCCTCTCTGGTCCAATTCTTTCTCTCCTTTCCGGGTCTTTTCTCCCTAGCATTGATTCTCTCTCTCCCACCGAACTCGGTATCTCTTTTCTTCCATACCTCCGGTCTGGTTCGGATCCTCCTATAAGTCACTCTACTCCATCCTGCTTCGACACCCTCTCCCTGTCGGGCTTCCTCGTCTCGGGCGCTTGCGTCCATCATGTCCTGGGCACACTCTACGAAGTTTTTCTCTCGGGGTAATCCATCCTTCTTTCCCGTGTCCCGTGCCAATTGCACCTTCAATGTCATTGCCAGGAATCCCATCCTGCCCTCTACCTCGGCTGCATTGACTGTCTCCCTCATCTTTTCTGTTATCCGGTTAAACCTTGCTAACAACGATCCCGCATATTGTCCGTTCGTCTGATGAGGTTGTCTTGTCTCCCGGAACATCTGTATTATATCTTCTTCCGGGGCCCACCGGCCTCCTCCATATGCCTTCTTCAATCTATCTTTTACGACGGTCCATGGTGTATCCTCGTCTGCCTGTATTAGGTTCAAAACGTTTCTCTGGACCCGACATACCAGAGCGGCTTTCAGAGCGCTCGCGTCCATCGGGTCAATTAAGTTTTCGGCCGCCTTAGCCTCTATCTGCGCCATCACTCGGTCGCCTCCCTTGAGGAAATGATTCAGTTCCCCAACGCCGCCGTCGAATCGTTCCAGGTCCGACACGGCCTTTCTTAGATCCTGGGATGTCGCCGTCCTCACCTTCAGCCATTCCAGCGAGTTGGCGTGCGCTGATGCCAGGGTCTCAGTCGGCAGGGGCGGAATTTCTGATGGTAGTGTCAGGAGTGGCGCTCTCAGTACTCCATCCGTCATTTTGTTATCTCGATGCACTAAAAAGAAGAGAAAAGAAAAGAAAAGCGACAAAGGAAAAAAAAAAATCTTATCTTCTTACTGGTCTTCTTTCCTCCCGGGTTTCGGCACCACTTATGTTCTCACGGACGAAAACTAATAAAAAAAAAAGGAAATAGGGAGGCGAAATAACACACACGAGTGCTAGAGAAAGACTGATTTATTCTGCCTTATAATCCTCTATTTATAGCATTAGGCTTAAGATATATATATATATATATATATATATATATATATATATATATATATATATAACTTAAGAGCTTCAACACGCGAAACATAAAAAAAAAGAGGAAATGGGGAGATAAAGCACTCACACGAAGGCTGGTTAAACACTAACTTTATTCAGATTTTAATCCTCTATATATACTATTTACAATGTTTACAATGCTAGTTTAGAATTAGTGGCTATACTAATGTAAGTCCCAACTTAACTCCCCCCTGCCAGTTTACGAATATCCTAGTAAACTCAAAAAACAAACAACAAAAATAAACAATTGTACAAAAAAATAAACTGGAAACAAAATAAATAACTAAAAATTACAGCTTATTCTATGTACAAAACTAACTTAATACTACACAAAGTATAAACTAAGGCAATTCATCGACACTCTCTATATACAAAAATTAAAAATACACTTTTTCCTCTAGAAAAACGTATGATACACTTTTATGGTCTGGGTTCCCCCACTGGAACCTTAAGTTGCTCAATATGTACCGTCCTCCGTTTTCTGGGCTCCGCCAGACTCTGAATAGTGACAATATTGTGTTCCCTAATCGTAATCACCTTGAATGGACCCTCATACCTACGAACTTCCTTTGCGCGATTTGACATAATTTTTCTATAAACAATAGTGCCTATCTTAATATTTCCCATAATATCCCTTACACCTTCGTTCCCCCGCGCTAATCTCTTCCTCTTCTCCGCGACCATTCGCCCATGCGCTTTCTCCCACATTCTCTCGAGTTCCACTCTATTCGTGGCTAGTTTTTCCGCCATGTCCTCGTCCACAGCCGTATCTCGCTCGTCCCTCCTTCGTGCGCGTAAACCAAAAAGGGCCTCGAAAGGGGAAAACCCAGTAGCCATGTGTATAGAATGGTTATACGCTGCTATGGCTCGGGGCATCGCCTCATCTGCTTCCAACCCCTTATCTGCGTGGAATACCCGGAGATGTTCCCCCAGGGTGTTATGGAGCCGTTCAATCCCCCCCCTACTTTTTGGATGTCCGGCCGTATTCCGGAACTGGAACCATGTTTGGAGGGCGCTACTAACCGCTGCCGCCGATTTCTCCTTCACCAGGTGGGCCATTGCTGTTTTGCTAAAGGTGTCCACTACTGTCACCCATTTAAATCCTCTCCACGTAAACGTATCCACTTGAAGGTCCGTTAACGGCACCGTAGGCGTCCTCGTCTCGGTTTGTAATCCTACGGGGGGGTGCCGGTCATATTTAGCCGTGTGGCAAATGTGGCAGTTACGCATAACCTCTTCTACCGTCTTCCGCATCCCTACCCAATAATATCTTCTTTTCAATGACGCCAACGTCTCTGATTCCGCGGTGGTTTGTCTTCCCTTGGTGGTAAGCGATCGTCACGTCTTTTTGCTGTTCGGGATCGCGGATGGTCTCCACAATAGAGCGGCATCGGATAAAGGATCTGTCTATCCCTATTTTTTCATTCTTCCACAAGTTGCGGATCTTATCCCAAACCGTTGCGTTGCCGACATATAAATAATGGGTCGCGCCTACCTTCGATGCGTCTTTCAACACTCGGCAGATTTGCTCCTCCTTGACTCCCGGTTGAGACCAAATAGTGACGATGGTATGTCTTTCGTATTTGGAAAAATCCATTTTTACAAGTCCCGTAGTCCTTGTCTTCCATATGACCTGTCGAGCCTTGTCGTTAATTATGTCGTCCAGCTCCTCCATCTCTGCTGGTCTCTCGTCCCCTGACTCGTCATCCGAGGGGTCCCCATTGCTTTGATTGTCGGTCCCGCATTCTCCTTCCCCGTCTGGCGTCCATTCCCGCACGAACCTTTGTAAGTCTCCCGATGCTTCCCCAGCCTCTGTTTCCACCATATTTACCTGTAACGCGCGAGATAACCAGTCCGCTACAACATTATCTTTACCTGGTTTATAAGCTACTTCCAGATTGTACTGGCTTAGAATCTCCTTCCACCGTGTGACTCTAGCTGAGGTCTCCTTCAGATTGCCCACCCACAACAGAGGACGATGATCGGTATGTACTTTAAACCTTCTCCCGAATATATACGGCCGAAAGTGTTGCACTGCCCATACAATTCCTAGCAATTCTCGTTCCAGTGCGCTATACCGGGCTTCCGCATCCGTAAGCCTCCTGCTAGCATAAGCCACAGGTCTTTCCCCACTCTCACCCTCCTGCGATAGAACCGCCCCCAGTGCATATTTGCTGGCATCCGTGGTGATTGAAAATGGTTTGGAAAAGTCTGGGAATGCGAGGACTGGCTCCGTTTGTAACCAGAACATGCATTTTCTAATATTCGCCTCAATCTCTGGCGTAATTCTAACCGTGCGCCCCTTCCGCAACAGTTCGTTCAGAGGTACCAGATTTTCAGCCATCTCCGGGACAAATCGACGGTAGTAGTTTAAAGTTCCCAACAGTCTCCTGATCCCCTTCACATCGCTAGGCATTGCCATTTTTCCAATTGCCTCTACTTTCTTTCCGTCTGGTCGTATCCCTTCCGCAGAAATCACATGTCCCAGAAAATTAATCTGTTTTTGACCCAATGTCGATTTTTCCTGCGATAGTTTCAGCCCAAACTGTCGTATTCTAGTGAAGACTTGTCGCAGATCCTCTATATGACTCGCCTCTGTCTTACTAAAAACCATGGAGGTCGTCCATGTATACCTGGCACATGTTTTCGTCCAGCCCACGCAAAAATTCGTCCATCAGTCTTTGGAACGTTATGGGTGCATTCTTTAAGCCGAACGGCATACGGGTAAATTCGTAATGCCCCCTTTCGAAAGTGAACGCTGTTTTGGCCTGGTCCCTAGGGTGCATGCGGATTTGATGGTACCCTGATTTCAGATCGAGTGTACTAAACACGGATGCTCCACCCAGTCTATCCAAGATGTCCTCCAATCTAGGAATGGGGTACTTTTCGTCGAGCGTGTTCTCATTTAATTGCCGGAAGTCTACCACTACCCTATAACGCTCCTTTGTTTCTCCATCGACGAGTTTCTTCTTAACTGCCCATAGTGGACTATTAAAAGGCGTGGTACTATCCACGATGATCCTTTGACGTTTTAGCTCCTCGATTTCCTCGCGAATGTGTCCCCTCAATGCTTGTGGGTATCTCCGTTCCTTCACGTAGGTAACCTTATCCGACTTCAAATTAATTTCGTGTAGAGTTTCCCCCGTCGCACTCAATGGGTCTCCTTCGCGAAAAAAAATGTCGGCGAACTCCTCCCTTATACCTTGTCTCCAATCCGCCCCTTTGTTGATTACCCCGACACACCTGACGCTCACGTCCTGTACCGTTTCATACTTCTTTTTCCCGATCTTAATTACCCAACGGCCTCGTGAACTCCGGATATTCGCGCCTAGTTTGCTAAATAAATCACACCCTAAAATTCCCCCATACTCGCGCGGCATGATTTCTACAACATGCAACGTCATCACCTCTCCCTTTTTTCCCCACTTGTCTAAGGCTAGATCTATTTCTCCCTCTATCGTACAGGGCCCACTCAAAGTGGCTACTTTACACTGACATGGTCTCACGCCTGGCTTAACCTTTCCTTTAAATAGCACTTCCAACTTATCTCTACTCACTAATGTACAGGAACTTCCTGTATCCACCAAACACTTCCACCCTTTACAAAACTCTATAACAGGCAACCGATCACACTTCTTTACCACACTATTTACACAAAAAAGGTTGCCCCTCCGTTCACACGCTCCTCATTCTCTCTTTACCTGCTCTATTCGCCGTCCTGCACTCCGCTGCTTGCTCCTTCCTCCAGGGGATCCTCTGCCGCCGGGTTCGCTGCTCTCCGTCTAGGACCCTGAAGTCTCTGAAGATCTGGCCGATTCCGACGGTATTCTGCTCCTCCGCCACATTCTTTGAGCGTTGACCTCCATCGGTTCTCCTCGGTCGTGCTCCCTGCGCCGTATATATGGGCATTGTCTGGCCATATGTCCCTCGTTGTGGCATTCAAAACAACGCGTACGCGGGCACTGAGCTACCAAGTGCCCTGTCTTGCCACATTCATGGCACTTCCTTTCCTCTCTTCTGCCACTCTTCCTATCCACAAATTGCCTTCTTTCTCTTGGTCCTTTTTCTCTTCTCCCAAACTCTCCCTCTCTCCTTCTTCCTAGGTCCTGTCTTACTCTATTCTTTCCTGCCTCGTTTCTTCGGTAAGACACCCTACTCCACCCTGGTTCAAACTCCTCTCTCTCTTCCTCGTCACGTGCACTCGCGTCCACCATTTCCTGTGCACATTCTATAAATGATTTATCTCTGGGTAGACCGTCCTTCCTCCCAGTATCCCTGGCTAACTGAACCTTCAGTACCGTGGTCATAAATATCATCCACGCCTCGACTGCACTTGTGTCCATTACCTCTCGCAACTTCTCGTTTATCCTGTTTAGCTTCACGAGGAGACCTGCAGCGTACTGACCGTTTGTCTGGTTCGTTCTCTTCATGTCTCGGAACATTTGAAGCATATCTTCTTCTGGGGCCCATCGCCCCCCTCCATAGGCTTTCTTCAGTCTTTCCTTAATTACCTGCCATGCGGTATCCTCATCCGCTTGAATCAGGTTTAGAACACTCCTTCTGACCCGCCGTGCTAGGGCCACCCGTAACCTTTTGGCATCTGATTCTTCTAGGAGGTCTACTGCTACCTGGAATTGTATGCTGTTCATAATCCCGTCCCCGCCTTTGAGAAAATGATTTAACTCCCCCACATCTCCGTTAAATTTCTCTAAGTCGGAAATTTCTCTTCTGATATCTTGTGCATTTGCCTTTTTGAGCTTCATTCTTTCTAATTCGTTCGTCTCCTGTGCGATTCTATTCGCCTCCAGCTAAGTCCGCTCGCGCCATTGTTAGAGTTGCTGATGGCAATGGCGGGAATTCAGGATTCACCGATTCTGGCTGTGAAGGCTCCAGCGTTAACGTTGCTGGCCTAAGGATCTCTCTTTGCCCTTGTTCATTCATTTTTTTAAAAAAAAGAGTGAGAAAAATAGAAATAAAACTTGATAAGTAACAAAATCAAAATATTCTTCCGTAAAAAAAAAGGAAAAAGAAAAAAAATTCTCACTGCGAACTGCTAAAAAAGATCCCGGGTTTCGGCACCACTTAAGAGCTTCAACACGCGAAACATAAAAAAAAAAGAGGAAATGGGGAGATAAAGCACTCACACGAAGGCTGGTTAAACAGTAACTTTATTCAGATTTTAATCCTCTATATATACTATTTACAATGTTTACAATGCTAGTTTAGAATTAGTGGCTATACTAATGTAAGTCCCAACTTAACTTTTTTATATATATATATATATATATATATATATATATATATATATATATATATATATATATAGGTCGCTGAAACCATATGTTTAATTTATACGTTATTCATTCAATGATTTACACATGGGTATATAGCATTCCCAAGTCAATTGTTACCTTTTCCAAATCAATTGTCACCTCTTCCATTTCAATTGTAACTTTTTCCATTTCAATTGTAAACTTTTTCCATTTCAATTGTAATCCAACCGGAAATGGATTAATTCTGTATTATTTATTTAATTATTAAAAAATAATAATTTTAATTACAATGACTTTTGAAATTGTTTTGGCATATTCTTCCGACATTTTTTCGTTTATTAGATAATTGATATTAAGTGCTAATTTCAAATAGTTTAAATTTGTATGATAAAATTGTTTATTTATTTTTAAATATTTATTATTTATTTGAAGAGGGAGGGGGTGGATTTCATCGATTTGGTGATAGTTCTTTGGCTTTAGAACTTGCTAATGTCAAATTTATTACCGAAATTTTGTTCGGCAACGAGTATTTCTACTTAATTATTAGTTTTCAAAATTCTTCGGTATAGGGATCGTATACTATGTTTTCAAGGGCGCTATTTCCGAATTTACTATTTGATTTCCGATCGCGCATTCGCATTTGAGATTTTACGTTGCTATTGAAGTTTTCTATGATAAAGGGATCGTTTATAAGATTTTCGGGGGTTCTAATTCCATTTATTAAATTGGATTTTCGTTCGCCGTTCGTCATTATTGTAATTAAAATAATTATTTTTAATAATAAAATTAATAATATAGAATTATGTTATGTCCGGTTGGGTTACAATTGAAATGGGAAAAGTTACAATTGAATTGGAAAATATGACAATTGATTTGGAATGGGTTACAATTCAAATGGAAAAGATTATAATTGAAATGGAAAAAGCTACAATTGAAATGGAAAAGGTGGCAATTGATTTGTTAAATGTAACAATTGACGTGGAAATGCTATATATATTATAATATCATTATAGAAGAAAAGGATTGGTAATCAATTGGTTTACCAATATATATATATATATATATATATATATATATATATATATATATATATATATATATGTTTGTTTGTTTGTGTGTGTGTGTGTTATATTATATTTTTCATTATTAACTTATTTTAGATATCACTTCTACTATGAATTATTTTAACATCATCAGAATCAAATTTGAAGATTTTTAAATTCCAAGACAATAAGGCTCCTTTTAATTTTAGCGTTAATATTTTTTAATATAACTTATTTTGTTTATAATCTGGGATGTTTCTCATTCATAAATTTTAGGGCTATACAAACATCTTAATTTGTTTACAAGAAGTGATTCTTGATGAGAACCAGTTTTTAAGAGTTTTTAAAAATTACTAATTTTACAGCTAATATTGTAACCAAATTCAATATCATCATTTTTGAAAATATTGTCTACAGGAAATGAAAATCTTTTAATTTGAACTCAAAATTTTGTTATTAATTGTCCAACCAACCCTCTATTCATTGAGACTTTTCCAAGCAGAAAACTCTAGATGTCCATATGGAACAAAACGCAAATTAATTGAATTGAATTGTTCGTCGACCCTCCGTTGCTCTTGATCAGCCATCCGTTCACGTTCTTGTAAATAAAAACCCAATTCCATTTATACGAAAAGTGACGTATATATCGATATCTTGATATTGATATCGAAATGGAGATAAGTAAATAGAGAAGTTTACTGAGTAAATAACGACCTACAATTATATGAAGGACTATTGAAATTATCTCCAACAATATTGGTTCTAGAGTGTTAGATAAAGCTGGCTATGGCCAAATGTCAGGAGTGTTTGACATTTGAGGACGCCACCTCCCCCCCTCCCCCCCCCCCCGGCTTCCTCCATAAAGTTCCACCGTCGTGGAACAAAACGGCTATCGCCCGGATCGGCTGCTACAAAGCAATATCTTTTATCCTCCCGCTTCTGTCAGATACCGCCAGATTCCGGCGTCCGTTCGTCTCTTTGCCTCAGATATTCTCGCCCTAGGAAGGCTTGTTCCTGTATTCCTGGTATTCGAAGATTAACCCTCCACTGTTTTTATTTCTGTGCAAAAGTTCAAAAAAAAAAATATATATATATTTCTCTAAAATAAATCATCCCCAAAATTTTATAAACTACCCTTTATAATATAATGATAATAACATAAAGAAAATATCTTGGTATTAAGTTGGCAAATTAGTAGATTAAAATAAACATCCTGAGTTTAACCAGAGTTATGCATTAGTCGGTGAACAATTTATCCAACTAAATTTTTAGTCGGAATTTATAATCATGAATAAAAGATTATTCAAAATGACTAAAATTATATCCGTTTAAAAAAAATACTGAACAATCCAACTAAATTTTAAGTCATTGATTTTAAACTAAAGTTTCAATCGGATAAAAAAGAAGCTACATGGGACCTCGCATTGTCATGGTGGAATAAAATGCCTCGATAAGTGAGGGGTGTTTTTCCTCAATTTTCCGCTTCAGTGATAGTTTGGTTAAGATTAAGGAATTCATGAAGAAGGATTCCTTCCATATCCCACCAAACAAACATTCTCTTGCTCCTGTTCTCGGTGTTTCTCCAGGACTTAACTACTGTCGTGACCGTCTAACATTGTGATATAAAACCCACTTTTCATCTCCAGTTACTATCCTCGTTTTTGATCTAGGCGGGAGAGCAGAAAAAAGCAGATGTTCACCCATCATTGCAAATTAGCGACGCTTAAAATGTGAGGGATCCACTTTCTCAATTTCGGAACCTTTCCTAACAGCTGCAACTGACGGTGGTCAGTAGAATGTGTCGATCCAAGTTTTTCTGCTAATTCTTCAACTGTTACAACAGGATTTTCTTCAACAGTAGCCTGCAGGAGTTCGTCGTCAAGCTCTATTAGTCGACCTGTCCGAGGCTCATCTTCAAGTTTGTGGTTTACCGCTCGAAACTTTTCATACCACCTCTGCACTTGCTGTTCAATAATGCCGTTTTCTCCTCATATTTCTGCAAGTTTCCGATAAGTCGAAGCAGCGTTTTCTCCTTTATTTAATTCCCAAAGCACAACATGGCCTAAGTCGTTTTGGGAAAGATCCATTTTAATTGAAATTTCAGCACAGACTATCAACTTTCTTCAACAAAAATATGATAAATAGAAGACTAAGTAATGCTATAATAAACAAATTATGTAAACACAATTCAATTGTAAAGGAGGGATTAGTAATATCTACCTGCTAATCTATCAGAAATATATATTTTTCCCCCTATAAAACAGTAAATAGAAGCAAAATTTAAAGATACAACTTTTAAAAAAACATGTTGCATAGAACTAAAGTTCAAAAACTTTTTTGTGGCCCAATAGTGTTAAATGTTTGGTTTAATTTTAAAACATTAATTGTTTAAAATACATTTTAGACAGTATATTCTTTAAAAAAATTGCCAGAGGAGTAAATTGCCGCCCGTCTGGGGAGTATGGAAGGACCCGCCGGTACTATGGTTCCTGCATTGCCTAATGAAGGATGCTGCGCAAGCCTGTGGTTACGGTGAAAAATAATAACAAATCAAATGATAGATATATTAACGATTATTGTTATTAAAATTTCTAGTAATTATTAAATGGGCGGTTTTTTGGCATGTCATTAAAATTAAACATTTTCTTCATCCGGATTTCAGGTAGTTATATATGGAATGTGGCAGCTCCTAGTTTATTAAAATACTAGCAGTAATAATTATCTTAATGATTTCGTTTGAGATATTTACATATATATTGTATTATAATTTTGAATACTATTCTTCTAACTCTTTGTGTTAAAAAGTAAATTATAGCAACTTCGGATCTTAACTTATTGATTTTATTTAAAATTCTACAATATCATATTTAATTTTAATTTACTCTTTCAGTAGTGGCAGGAAAATGATTAATTAGACACATCTATGTTACAAATACTTTTTTATAAAAAATGTTAACTAATTAGTATGATGAAGTTGTGAAATGGCTTGTTGGACATATTAGAGAAAACAGAGAACAAATATATTAAGAATATATTGCAGTCTGGTGATGGGGAAAAGACCCCAAAACGTCTGAGAGCTAGGTGTAGGTAATATTATTTAATTGAATAAATCTTTTATAGGAAGTAGAATTAGTTAAGCAACAATATTGTAATTTCCAATTATTTTTACGTAGCAATTGTATTATGCAGTAATATAATTAACGCTAATTGTTAAATTTGTGTAATAAATAGAGGGCAATCGTGGAAGGTAGAACTAGTTTGTGCTATTTTTCATGTCGAATATCAAATTCCTTGAGTGGATTTTTCATGGGTTTTCATGGATATTTTATTTGATTGTGTATTTATCCTTTAATAAAACGCCTATATTATAACCATTAGCTAGAACTTATACATATACCATATATTTTGTAAAATTAATCAATTTAGATTAAGAGATAAAATAAAATATTATACATACACATTAATCCCATATATGATACATTTATCAATAAAAACTAATTTACATAATCATGTTATTTTTTTGGAACGTTTCGGTCTTATTTAACATTTTTTTTATCAGTATTTTTTTTTTAATTTTAACTGTGCTGCACTTTTACATATTCTTTTTTTGGCTCATTGGTCACAGTTCTTTTTCATCGATAACATGTCATTCCTAAAAAGTGTTTTAACAAATATTTGACAACAATACTTTAACAAATTTAATAATTTAAAAACATAAATTAAATTTAAAATATTCTTACGCCGTAGGTTATAGGTTATATTACCTTAATAGGTAATATTTTAGTGTTGTAAATAATTCATTAAGAAATAAAAAATACAGATAAAATAGAAATATTTTTTCTGGTTATAGTAAGTAAAATTAATAAGAATATTATAAATTTTGTCCTAAGTATAATTTTAAATTTAATTTATGTTTTTAAATTATTAGATTTGTTAAAGTATTGTTGTAAAATATTAGTTGAAATTTTTTTTAGAAATGCCATGTCACCGATGAAAAAGAACTATTACCAATTTGCCAAAAAAAGAATATGTGAAAGTGGAACATAATTAAAATTTAAAAACAAGCACTGCTTTTAGTAGTAAGATTATAATATTTTAAAATTGGACATAGGTGACACAATAGTGCATAGTTAAAAAATGGCCAAAAAATTGTTTAATAAGGCCGAAACATTACAAAAAAATATGCAATAATAATATGATTATGTAAATAAGTTTTTTTTAATAAATGTAAGTGGGATTAAAATGGTCTTTTATCTCTAAATCCAAATAGATTAATTTTACAAAATAAATTAAAGTCTCATTAGATAATGAGCAATCATGGTATTGTTCTTGATCACTTTTTGTATATATTTAATTATTATTCATTATATAATTATTTAAAAACAAAACCCGTTGGGATTTGATAATAGTTAATAGTGCAGATATAAAGACTATAAATAGTTGTGTCGGTTAATATTGGAATAGTTTGCTCAAGTAATAATTGGCGATTCTTGGGAGGGACTGGGGGCAGGGCCAGCCCCACCCGGTAAGGCAAAGATGCGTCGCATCGGGGCGCCGACCCAAGAGGACACAAAAATAATCTTATAATCGAAAAAAATGTTACAACATATTGCATTTTTATAACGTTATTCATATAAAAATATGTATATAATATGTTACATCCCATATGAAACAAATTGAAAGATTTAAAAAAAAAAAATTGTAAGGATACCGATCATTATGCTGCATCGGGGCTCCGGTACCCCTAGGGCCGGGGCTGATTGGGGGAATCGGCGGTACCAGTAGGAGCTTCAATGGTTTCTCTCTCATAGCGGCGGTCTCTTATGAAATCGACTTTGCAAATAATGTTGTAGATTGTAGTCATACTAACTAAAATAGTGGTCAAGTCAGCCCTACAAAGTATTGTTCTCTAGCCAAAGCTCTACTACCAACTTTAAATCAAATTCTCACAGCTTAGGCATTATAGTTAATTGTATATAAGTTTCGAGCCTGGGCATAAACTTCGGTGCTTCCTTTACGTAATGTTGCTTTACATTTATAATTATGAATTGAATTATCTTTATAATCCTATCCTACCTGATTGTGATATCCCATAAGTAGCTAAAAGGTGCAGTAGTATCCATCTTTGGGCAGCGAATAATAACAGGAAAGCTGAATTGAGAAAAAACAACAGGTTTTCTTAATCCTATTCAATCACTTTTCCAGGCTCACTTATTATTATTCACTTTTCCTCAATATTCCTTTCAATGAATCTATTAAAATAATTGGGATCATCTTTTATCAAATTCATCCAGGAGTGGCCATATTTCTATAATCATCATCCTTAAACCCCAGATTTCGTGATTCGTATCCTTCTGATTTCCGTCAGCTCCATGTACACTGCCCTCTTTTCCCCTCGTTCGATTACAATGGCGTAGTGCATGATGGACTGACCGATGAGCTTGAGATAGGATTAAAGCTATTTATATTTTCTTTATAAGCTTCATTTTCGTATTTCTAAACGCTCTCATATCGATGGCTAGTAAATCTAGTTTGAACGGCTCTAAGCTGCTCCCAGAAAACAATACTTCTTTAGCTCCTTTCTATGTTTCGCAATAGATCCTAACCAACTGGCCTCTATATTCCCCACGAAGAACACCGTAATTTTTTTATTTTATTGCTTACTCATTTATGTCGGTACACTGCGCAGCTGGAGTTTCCTTTAAATATCACTTATTCCTTTACCTCCAATATTCTTAATCTTTTGTTATAAGTTATATAATTCATCAAAATTATAATTTATATCTTAATCAATTCTACTTCTTTTCATTATTTTCTATTCGTTTCTCTTAAGGGCAATCTGCCCCCGGATGAAGATTACTTTATTTCTCATTTATTCATGGATTGTTCAAGTTCTTTGTGATCTCAACCATATCTGTTGAGATCTCAACGGTCCCACACATGATACAGTCACTGCTCCTTTAAACGTGATAATAGTTATTAAGACTGAGTTGAGTTATGTATGAAATCAATAACATTATTTCCACCTTTATCATCTGGCAGGCAGACTTGAACCGGCCAAGCAGTTTGTAGCTTCCCCCGGTAGGTGTAGAACGCACTTCATGCACAACCCATCCCCAAATGCCCCACGCTATATGCACATTACAGCATGTTTTTTTTTTTGTTTCTGACTAACTTTAATTTTACTTTTTTTTTCTTCTAAGCTTCTGCTTTGATGACCACCACCACGCAACCAGTCACCGAAGAAACAGTTAAGAAAGGTAAAAGTGGCACTTGTATTGTAGCAGGAATAGAGGCGACACTCTGGATTATGGATCATGAAATTGTCGATCGAAAGAAATATCGATAAGCTTCAATTTCATCATTATCGTCACGATTTAACTCGCATTGACAAAGGCTTGCTCGAGCCCTTTGCATGTACCTTCCTTTGGTTTTTGAGCATTAATGACAGAGACAATCTATACTTCTAAGGTAACATTGTAATGACAATTAAATTGAAGCACATACCTTACGACTACATCGCTCTTTGAAATCCCAAAAATATTTCCAGCCATAGATTTACTTCTGACCTAAGCATTACCTATTATACCTACATTAAATATTTGAACAGTTAGTACACAAATTAAACATTTTGCATGACAAATTAAACTTGTTTTAAAAACAAATTTTTCCTCAGATGGCCGTATTTGCAAGGTTGGAAGATCGGCAAATAATCCAGTCTCAAATTTGAAATTTCATCAATATTTTGCATTATAAAAAGTAAATATAAATGTGCAAAACATTTTTCTTAATTCATTAAAAAAAATCATGTTTACCCAATAGATAAAATTTTTGTATTATTTTATATTTAAAAAAAATAGTTATAATTTTATTAGAGAATGTTTTTAATCACAAACTTTGATCCTTTAAAAAATCTAATTATTTAAAATTAAAATATGGCTTTATTATTAGTATTGTAATTTCTCTGATAACTAATACCATTTTTAGTATTTTATAGTCAATAGGGGAAAAGTTTTTTTGAAAAAGAAAAAAACTAACTTGACTTTAAAAAACTTCGAAATACAGTGGAAAGTCCTAAGCTTATATTCTTCCTAACGTAAATAGTTCGCTTTCCAAAAAAAAAAAAAGAAAATTCAAGACGGTATTTCAATTTTTTCTATTGTTTTATTTTCAGAACGAAAAGTAGACCCTTTTAAGCTTCATTTTATTTATTTGATAACAATCGACAACGTTTCAGGTTTATTTCCCTATTTTCAAGTTTATGTTCTATAATAGTCATTAAAAAAACATTACAGAAATATTTTCACCACATATAAAAACAAAACTTAACAATTATATATTAAAATCATTCAGGCTAAATGTAATGTTATTAACAATTTGCAAATGGTATAACAATTATATCTTTCTATAGACAAAATTGAGAAAAGGCAAAAACATCAACTCTAACCTTATAAATTGTAACATAATTACTTTTGTTTATAGTCATAAAATCAATTATCAATAATCTATGTCATAATTTAGAATCTTCTAATTAGTTTTCATATCCGTATAAGAATTACTCTTAAGGAAAGGTGTCAAAATATCGTCCCCCTATGCCAAATTTGAAATTTCAAATATTTAACTAAAGTTTAAAATTCCCCCCAAAAAAGTATACAAGCAGCACTGTTCTATAAAAACAAGTGCAAATATCGTTATGTGCAGAACTAAATAATCTTTCCTTCGAATAAGCATAAACAACAATTACCTAATTGTTAGGATTTTAAAATAGTGGTCCTAATTTTGTCCCCCAATTAATTCACTATTTATTTGAAGTCAGGGGCGTTTAGATAATTCCAAATAACTCGCCAAGACGAGATTCATTTATATTAATTTTCTTGAAACGTTTTGAAAATTGAATATTTTATTACAAAATATGACTTGATATCCATCCAAACCAAAATCACAAACAAAGTTCTCTAATTTTGGTAAATGGATGACGCCAATGATCGTGACACCATTTGAAGCATGTACCGTACATTTAAACCATTTTTCTTCGCCTTTGTCTTCAGAAAAGTTGACTCGTTTGTCTTCAGACAATTTGGAAAACCTTGGTGCAAGACGCATCTAGGACTCGATATTTTTAAAACATTGTTAGCTTTCCTTACCTTACCGAGGCACGGGTCTCGGACAATTTGAAAACCAATACTCTAGTATACCAATAGTAATGATAAAATAAAAAATATTTTGCCACCAGACTATAGTTGAAAAATACTGAGCCAAAATACGAATCATCACAACCATTTTACTTTCAACCTTCAAATCTGTGGTACTGAAGTATTTCAATAGTTTTTGAGCGGGCAGCAATACTACCAACGCTAGATAACTGGGGGACGATTTGAGCGGGCAGCAATACTACCAACGCTAGATAACTGGGGGACGATTTGAGCGGGCAGCAATACTACCAAAGCTAGATAACTGGGGGACGATTTGAGCGGGCAGCAATACTACCAGCGCTAGATAACTGGGAGACGATTTGAGCGGGCAGCAATACTACCAACGCTAGATAACTGGGGGACGATTTGAGCGGGCAGCAATACTACCAACGCTAGATAACTGGGGGACGATTTTTGGCCACGGGGCGGAGTTCGAGCACCTTGCCTTAACTAATATCAACTTATTATTCCATTGTTATTTCTTTAAAACGATTGTAATTACCTAAAATGAGTTTATGACCATGCACTGTACGTGATCAATTCGAATTATAATTTCACTTCAATTTCGTTCAGCTATTAGAATATTCTTCCACACTGGCACATCTAATGTTGTCCATTGAGATTCCAAATAATTCATTTCCACACTTTCTTGCACTGATCAACACACTCGACTAAACACTAACATCCAGTGATAAGCTATACCTCACATATAATTTTCCTATCCTCCATGTCAGTGCTAACTCATAACGGGCAATATACCATGCTTTCTTGTTATTCTTGTTGGAATTTCAGTGGCCGATGTAAGGAATCCAAACATCTTTAACTTTCATGATCTATAATGGCCATTGGTCTGCCCAAGTATTAGCTCTTTAGCACTACTAACACAATATATAGTAAATTTATTAGTTCTCTATTGTTTTTTTTCTTTTTGGTCAGAAAATAAAATATTTTATTGCAGATACACCAATTGAGTTCGAGAATGAAGAGAAGCCCCTTGAAAAGCCAAAAGAGAAAAAGGAGAAAGGTAAATTTAATTAACGAATATTCAGCAATATGTTTAATAATTTTCATGTTTTTATAAGTTTAAATGACAATTTAGAATAGAATCTGGACAGTGAGTTACATTATAGAAGTCATTATGAAGTCATATACCATTACCAGTACCGTTCAAATGTTCTATATTTTGTTTTTAAAGAATCTTATTGTTTATTTTTTGTAATGTGTTGCTATCTTGCAATATAGTTAATGCAATATATCAGTAAAAACACATAACCAAATTATATTAAAATTTTAAATATTAGTTATATTTCTAATGTTGGTGCAGTGGGTATGACCTGACGATAGTAACCCGTCTGCTCCCAATCAGGCTACATTTTGTACTATTTTAGAGAAATATATACTTTAGCAAGATGTTCAACTCAATTCTTACTGTAAAGATTACTTTTAAATAAGTTAAATATAATGTGAAGCATTTAAGTTAGACTTAATATAAGGAGAATTCGCGCAAAGATAAGAACGAAATTTCTTCGGGAACTCTAGGTAGCCTGAGGAGTTGTTACAAAAGGTCCAAATCGTTCGAGGTGACAATGGGTTGGTTTGAATCCCTCAATTTAATCATTGATAAGAATTTTTTTGCTTTCATTATTGTTAAATTTAAATATATGTATACTTATAAGCGCTTATGGATGATTGTTCCAAAAATAGGCAGTTTTTTACTTTCAACAGCCTGTTTCCTTAAGGATGTGTCCTTAAGGATAGGGACAGGTCTAGGCTAGATTTTACATGATGATATTTATACCAGTTTTGAAAGCTTTTTAAATCTTTAAAAATTTACCTAAATTAACTATTTACGCTACAGGCCAAAACGACGCCTGTAGCGTAAATGGTCAGAAAAATATTAATGTTTAAAATGTCCACTTTTCTTAATCTTATTTTTTTCGCAAATTATGAGGGCTTGGATTAAATATTTGCTAAAACTTCAATCATAATAATTTTCCAAGTAAGGTCAGTATTTTCCCCAATATTCGGCTCAAAATTTTACTCCAAACTAAAAACTTTGGGGGAAAAATTAATTACCATTTTTTCAAGTGCGTATCTCGAGAACTATTGGCTCTACAGTGCTGCGATTGTGCTCAGGTTGATGCGATTTCAGTCTACTTTAAGGGAGATGAGAGGGATTTTTTAGCTACCACAGATAATTTTGAAATTATAAGCGAAAAATCGAAAAATGAAGGTGACCTGCTTTCTCTTCCTAAGAAGTCGACTACTTTAAGGGAGATGAGAGGGATTTTTTAGCTACCACAGATAATTTTGAAATTATAAGTGAAAAATCGAAAAATGAAGGTGACCTGCTTTCTCTTCCTAAGAAGCCGACTGCCTCTATAACGACCACCTGGCGTCAACACAAAAGAATCAGTTAAAGGGCCCTTAACAAATTGAACGCTGGTATCAAAATAATTTCAATTACACAGTTCTAAAGATCATTTATTTTCATTTAAAACATCTATTAAACGTTCCTGAAAAAAATATACTAAGTCCATCTCAGTACTTTTTTTTGTATTGCAATTTTATAGATTTATGCTAATGTAAATTGAAGGCCTGAATAAATTGAAGGCTTGAACTAAAGTTGAATAGATTTACTACTAATTCACTCCTCCTGATTTTCCTCGTAGGATCGTTATATTCCCAAATATTTGGCTCAGTATATGACCCGAAATCTGAAATATCAGTTTTTGGATAAAATTACCAATTTTTCAAGTGCTGTACCTCGAGAACTAGTAGGCCTGCAGATGCATGGCTTACCATAAATTATTAAAAATTTAGTCTTTTTTGAGAAAGAAACGAATGCTTTTTTCACTGTCGCACATACTTTTGAAATTTTAAGCGAAAAACCAAAATAAGTGTGACAATTTCGCATTTTTTGGTTCTGCGAATATTTCAAAACGCACCGTGAGATAATTGCAGATTCGGATTGACCCTTTATAGAAACCCGGTACACATACAGAGCCAAATACGTCAGTTAAAATTTTGCAAATAGTTTCATTAGGATGCACTAGATGGCAGCAAGGGTAGAAATATACGTTAAGGACTCTACCATCACCGAAATAGCCGGTAGGGAAAGATTAGTACGTTATATCTTAATCTATCTATCTCCATGACACTACAACCCTCTGCACTTCTGAAGTCGACGAACAGGAGGTTGGTTGCCAGCTTATACTCGTGACCTCGCTCCAGGATCGTTTTCAGAGTAAAAAACTTGATCTACAATCGATCTACCCCTCTGGAAGCCAGCCTGATAACTCCCTATCTCCTGCTTAGCAAATTGAGTAAGTCTCTTAAAAATGACACTGGAGAGAATCTTGTAGGCGCAAGACAGGAGGGAAATTCCACGATAATTCACACACTCTAATTCACCCCTATTTTTGTGCAAAGGACATATTACCGCACTTCTCCTTTGCATTAGCACTTCTTCCCTTCTCCAGGAGGATAACATAAAACAATACAGAGCTCTATGGAGCTCCTCACCACCATACTTAAAGATTTTCGCCAGCAATCCGTCATCTCCTGGTGCCTTATTATTTTTCACTTGTTGGATGGCTCAACTTCCCTGCCCTCTGGAATGCTGTGTGGGTTTACATCTCTCTTCATTTCTTCTTCGTTGAGCAAGCATTTGAAATATCTGACCTACCGATCCAAAATATCCTCCTCCTTGGTGAGAAGGAGTTCTTGCACCGTTTACCTTCTGGAATACCATCCGGCTGTCATTGGCGTTCTTGTGGGCATCTATCTCTTTTAACTCATTCTTCTCCCATGCTTTTTTCTTCGTTTTTAGGAGTTTCTTTTCATGGTGTCTACTCCCCATATAGTCCTCTGTGAGTCTCCTGGTGTAATGCTTGCTTATCGTTTAACGTTATGCTTTATTCTTTGCATCGTTGACCGCCTTGCATCAAACCATTTCTAGGCTCTTGTGTGCCAAGTATGTCTCCAGCGGATTCCTCCAGTGCCACCTGCAAACTGTTCTAAATATCCTGGATAGTTTCGGGTTTAGTTGATCTCAGAGCCTCCCTCATTTACTCGTCAGTTATCTCCTGAAAGGCCCTGCGGCTCCTTGGAGGATCCTTGAGCTTTGCAATATTCCACTTTTGTGAGGTATTCTTTCTTTAGCTCCTAGCTTTTGAAATTCAGGCTCTGAATCGGGCAATAGCCAGGTGTTGATCAGTGTCAGCCTTAACTTCTCTGAACATCTTGCAGCTGAGAAGGTTTGAATTATGGCATGCACTTATGAGGTGGTAAATTTAAATTTTTTATGATGCCGGTCGGGGATCTCCATGTAGCCTTGGAAATACGACGTCCAGGAAAGAGTGTGCTTCCAACTGCCTTATTCCTTGATGCGGCAAAATCAATAACTCTCCCCGGTTTCATTAGTGTCCTCACGAAGGCTATGAAAGCCAATAGTAAGTCTGCAGGCTCCTTCGTTTCCTACTTTCGCATTAAAATTGCCCAGCAAAACTTAAATATCACTTCTAGGACAAGGATCAAAAACTCTTTCCAATTCGTTATAGAAACCATCCTTTTCCTCATCGCTTGAAGTTCCTGTAGGTGCATTGCATCTTATAAGGCTAAAGTTATAAAATGTCCCTTCAATGCTGAGAGTACTAAAACGTTCATTATTAGGGTTGAATCCGATAATCATCTCAATTTCTCTCATCCATCCTCGAACAGTGGTACCTGTAATAAACAGCGTGGTACTTCTCTTCTATAAGCCCTTGGCCAGTTCAACGGATCTCCTGGATAGCGGTTATATCTAATTTATATTTGTCCAGTTCTCTAAGGAGGACTTGAACCCCTCCCAGTTTATAAAATGATAAGGTATTCCAGAATCCAAGTTTAAAGTCGATATAACGTCGTCCAGGTCTATTACCAATTAAACTATCGGCATTATCTCGTTGAGATCCCGCTGCCCACTGCCTCCGGGTCAGGTGGAGGGGCTGCCTTCTCAGAACATTCTGACTAACTCACTCATCCAAAGTGGCTTCAAGGTCACCCAATGGTGTGTAGTGTGAATGGCTTTATGTCAGTATAGTGAATAGTGGACTGTTGTGTGTGTGTGTGTGTGTTCGTGCAGTGTACTGAACTCGAGAAATAGGAGGAGGATTAATCTCCACTAGCAGTGCACTTCTGCTAACCCCTGCGGGCGAAGTTATAAATAAATACATTTTTATAAACTTGAAAAGTTTATTTATTTTCAAAAACAAGAAATGAGGAATTTAAAACTCATCTACATAGTTGTGCTACACCTAATGTACCAGTGACCATATAAGATAACGCTTCTGCAAAAGGGCACTGGTACATATGTTGTACCATCCTACTATTTCCTTGTCAATTTTTTTTTCATAAATAAAAAATCACAAGAACTAAATATTAGCTACCTAAGAGAATAAATATATAGGTTAAATAAAAAAATGTTTTCAATGCTCAATAATTTTGCCCATTAAAACTAAATTAAACACCCTACCCCCTCCAAAAAACATAGGAAACAATAATAAAACCGACTACTGGATTTTGGCAACAAATATTAGCATTTGACTGGACCAATAGTACATAAATCATTAACATTTCATCATGTGATTTTAAGATATATAACCAGATGTTGAACTGCTTGCCAGTGATGTATTTTCTCTTGGGCTAGTCTGTGAAGTGAGTGCTGTTATATCTACTCTGCATAATTTATAATGCATAATAAGCGTAATTTTGTGGTTTTCAGTACTGATGACGGCAATCGTCCCTTCAATTGGTTCACGCTCCTACTACTAGATAGCGCTCGAGCATAACCACGCAGTCGCTTGTCATATAAAAGACTTTCTTTTATTTAATAAAATTTTCAAGAATTTCTTTTATTTGTTATTTTCTTCTATTACATATTTGCGTAGACGTCGTTTTTTGAAAAAGGCTTCAGCGCAAAAAATTCGAAATGTAGATTTCAGTTTATTTTGAGACGTAAATGTCACCTCAATCGATTCTTTCTCACGATATATCGGAAACAAAAAATTAGAAATGGTCTAAAAATTTATTATTGATGACGTAAGCACCAAATACTGACGACTCTTAGGCTTTGACCAGTGCTGGAAGCCTTAAAAGTATGTTGTAATTATAATATGTATATTATAGGTAGTTATAGGTATGTTATAATAAGTTTCACCTTAATAAACTCCAACTGTACACTGTAAATAATAAAATAATTATTGTTATTTGGAAAAATAACTTTTCATGTGTTTCCTGTAAAGTTTGCTAAATGGCTTCACTCGTTTTTCAAAAAACTACATCTATATGTATATATATTATTTTTTCTTAGGATAAAGCTGTGGTATAGAGGTATAATGATCTAAGCCAAAATAATAATTAATTGTAACAACTCTGGATGTCCATGCTTGACATACCGGCACAAATACCCCAGAGTTTTATTGTCAAAATGAAGTTCTCCTCTCAGTCTCTCCCGAATTGTCTTTATTATAGTAGATCATTATATCTCTCTGCCATTTTAATCCTACTAAAGATGTCTCATTTTATTTCTACTTGGCATTTTCCTAATCCTTTAGACTCCTATATTCAGATCCGAGGGCGAATATCCCTAGACTGAATTTCCATCCCTCATAAAGTCAAGTGGCTAATACCCTCCGTTTGTAGCTTCCTATGTGCAATTTCTGAGGGCGAATACCTCTCAGGCTGTACATCTTCCTTCCACAATGTCTGGAGGCGAATACCCTCCGTTAGTTGTCACCTCCAGCGACGTTCTAAGAATAATACCCTTAGCTTCGCTGATCGTAAGTGTGATTCGTTGGTTGGCTCTTCGAAACTTCGATCATCCTGTTTTAACTGCTCCTCCATCTGTCCAGCTACTGTTATGACATTTTGTGTACTCATTGTTCGAGGCCTCCTGTCACCCTCACCTCGACAACTGGTGACTACATGTACAACACCTTGATACCTGAATTGGCGAAACGTTGACTTTTTAGTTATTTCATGATTTTCGAGTGACTCAAGGCTTAATTTAGAACCTTTCTAACTGTCCACAATGTTCGACTTTCGATTTGTCATGACAAATGGGGTAGGGAAAACAGGGTATGCGATGTCGAATAATTAATTAGTTTAATTTGATTACTGATTGAAAAAAATGTGTTTTTAAATATCTATTTTTTTTTTTTTTGCCAACACCGGTTAGGGTCAATGCGCCTAACCAAAGTCGTACAGTGTGGACATTCAGGCAACCAAATGATACTTTGATGTATGTAGGAAAAACTGTGCTCATATAATTTATTTCTTCTTAAAGATTCTGCATTTCTTAAAAAAATCTCTGCAGATGTTCTTCTTAAAATTTCTGCAGATGTTCCTTTTGTCTTCACCTCTATCTTGTTTTACTACATAATACCTATATTTATCACGGAACATCCGTTATGGCCTTGACTCCACTTATCTCTGTATTTATGATTTAATTAATTTAGTTTATAAAAAAATCGATTAAAATGGCCAAACCTAATCATAGTTGTTGTCTCTGTTTTGGGGCTTATGTGTTCATTATTATTATTTGCGGCTAATATTCGCTGTATTATCTTCAAACGACCCAAGAAATTCACCTTCATTAAAAAATTGCGAGTCCATCACCGTATGATTACTTGTTACGGATTTATTTTTGAAGATAAAGATTAAAGTGATTTTTATTTAGCAGGTGGGAAAGGAGTGAAGGCGAGCCCTAACAACGTGGACAAGTTGGAGAAGAAGAAGCAGGAAGCCAAGTCCCCACCGTCGGACAGAAGGGCAGAGAGTGAGTTGCCGCCATTTGCAAGTCATATCAATGTTCTCTGTTCTCGGTGTTTATCCCCAGCACACGGTTCATTTAGGCTACATCTGTGTCCTGTCCATATCTTCCAAGGCCGTTTAAAACATTTATAAACCGAGATCAAAAAATCTGTCGCCTGTTCTGGGCTAACAGTTGTAGGGGGAGGGAAGGAATATAAAACACATATTATTTATATATTATTGTGTGTAACATCGATTATGAATTTATTGTTATACTAAATTTTTATGTTCTTTATTTTTTCATTCCCGAATTGAAAATTGTCAAAGAATCTAAAGCGTAAATCAGTTGACATCCGCATGATGGTATAGGAGGATCAATCCCTAAAGCGGAAATTTAGTCCTATGCAGGGCATTATTGATTTAACTCTTTTCCTGCTATTTTATACAAAGCATTAAAGTCAAATACTTTCGCTTAATACAGTAAAACCTTGTTATAGCGCTCCCATTTGTAACGATTTCCCGGCTATAACGCTCTTTTTCCTCAGTTCCAGTCCCATTTGGTGGTTTTCCTATGAAACTTTATTTGTTATAACTAAAGACCGGATTTGTATGCAGCAAAAATATTAAAATATGGCAAATAATATGCAGTAAAAAGTCCTCAAATATGCAGTGCAACCTGCAAAAAAATTCAGTGAAACCTGAAGAAAATATGCACGATAAATCTCAGAAACGTGCAAAAAACCGACAAAAGCCTATAATTACTGCTTCGATAAAAAAATTACCATTTAACAATTATAATTTATAATATAAATAAGAAAAAACATAGATAAATTGAAAAAAAAAAAACATTTTAACAAGAATTCTTAAAAATCAAAATAATTGTGAAATACATCTTTTTACCTTCATCCTTTTTCGCAAATGGAGATTTTATAAGATTAAACGAAGGAATACCAGATGCAACCAATGCAAAATAAAGTAGCTATGTATTTCATTGAAATATCTAGATTTAAAGAAGTTGGGCAAAAGGTTTTGAGATCTCCAATGTAGGAAAATTCCAGAAAGCATTCACATCCAATCCTACAGTATTCAATAAACTATTGTTATATTAGAGTATATAATTCCAAGAATAGTTCATACTAGTCCTTGTTGAATTCAAAGGGTTCCAACTGTTTAGCATGGAGCTAAATGATGCTTTGTGCATTTTGGTTTATGTAAGAAAATTAAAACGTAGTTAATTTAAACTAATACGTATAGCTGGAGCAACGCACTGACAAACAGAACAGAATAAAAATTCCAAAGGAGAAGGGGAAAATGATGTTTTATGCTTTGCTAAAGAAAGTACTCGGAATTAAGGGTTCTAGAAAACTTATGATATATATGATTTTTTAATTTTTCTTTGTTTTGAAATGCCAATAAATATACTATAAATTATTTAAAATACATGTTCAATACGGTTGTGAGCACAACGATACAAACTTGAAGTTGTATGTGAGCTCTTATCTTTACTATGATTCCGATCATAGATTATTCATCGTAGATGGGTTTCATCCATCTTATAATTAATACATTCAATAATAATTAAAAAAACAAACCATTTATCCTGCATTGAACGTTTATCAGAAAATAGTTTAATTATTTATTTTCTATTTTATTTGGGAGACAAATTATTAAAAAACTTTTTTTTTACCAAATGTGCAAAAATATGCAGTAACCCCTCAAATATGCAAAAATATACAATAAAATTTAGTATATCGACGCCAAATTTATTGATTTGTAAAGATATTCGATCATTTTGGTTGAAAAACGTTTCAGGAAAAATATGCATTTCCATACAAATCCAGTCTTTAGATATAACGCTCAAAATGATTTTTTTTTCTTTATTTTTTTTTTTGCATTTTGTTGCATTTACAACTTTTTGTTTTGTAAATATGAGACGGGTTGACTTTAATTTTCGAATACAGCTCTGGAAGGAAACCGTAAAGCGCTAAAAAACAAGATTCTAATTGATTCTACCAACCTAGTGCCTAAGAATATCTAGTTTGTTCCATGAATTGAAAGTTTGTTAATTTTACGGATATGGGTCCGATTTTTACCTCGGTTGCATTGATTTCACGTACAAGAAAACCTTTTTCTATTAAAGAAAAATTTATTTAATTAAAGAAATCGACAAATCTAATTTAAATCAAAAAGATCTTGCTGCCTTTAAAATAATATAATAGAAGATAAGAGAATAGAAGTAATGAGTTAAAACAAGAGAAGATACACACATATTTCTCCTGCTCTTCTCAAGTGCAAGACGAAACTTTTGAGCAAATAAATAAATCAGAAAATGTTGTTTTTAAAAATACTCAATGATGGCTTAAGAAAAAAAAATAAATAACCAAAAAATATAAAAAATCGATGATTACTTTAAGCCAGGAATATCAAAAATGTAAATTTAAATGTTTTATTTTTTATTTGTAGTTAAATTAAATTATTTTATTCACTTGTTTTTTATGAATTCCCGGTTATAGCGCTATTTTTCTCTGGGCCCTAGGAGAGCGTTACAACGAAGTTTTTACTGTATATAGTTTTAGAAATATAAAATCTTTAAGGTATCAAACATGCGTAATGTTTAACAGATGTTACAAGCAATCAAATGCTCTGAAAGGATGCAGAGAGCTAGTTTTTGGAATTCTGAATAAAAGTCTCTATGGGCAGAAACAAAATTTCTATGACAGGATTTCGAGTTAAACGCTAATTAAGATCTGATACAATAACTTATTCAACGATGTATTTATTTTAATTCTTACTGCCTCAGATATGTATATATAGCCACATACACAAAGGGTATAAGTTAAGAGGATATGAATGGGTGCAAGATCTATGTATGAAAGAAGTTGATCTATGTACATATATGTATATGTAGCGGATCAGTCCAGTCAAGTTCTGTACACCAAGTATATACGCCGAAATCTACATATTATCTAGAAAGACCTTATAAATCATAAAACACACACACACATATATATATTGTACACACACATATATATATATATATATATATATATATATATATATATATATATATATATATATATCCCTTTCATATGTGGGTGTACCAATTCATCTGAATCAGTCCAAACGTAGAAAGTAATTCATCGATTGATACGTTATTGCATCCGATTCCGGTATTGGTAAAATGAGACCTTAATTCGCGAGTGACTGAAAATCTTGTCACAGAATTTATTTATGACTCTGGAGACTTTTTCTCAGAATGACAAAAACTAGTTCCCGGCAATATTTCATTCAGCATTTGAATGAAATCATTTTTTCATTGAAATACTGGGGAGGTCCTTACGAGATAATGACAGATCAATTTGAAATAAAATATAGTATGAATAATTGATGTTAGCTTTTGAACATTAATAATTGTCTGGTCCCCGAAAATAGTTATAGACCAAAAATAGACCATGTCACCATTTTTTAGAGGAGCGTATAAATAAATACATAAACCTATAAATAAATAATATGATTATAATATTATAATTTTCAAGGATCCAACTAGCGATATGTTGTGCTTTCAGATGGCGGACGTGGCTCAACGAAATTGATCTTCACAGCCTGGATAACGGTCGTCCTCGCCAGATGGTTCATCAACATGTTTTTTGCTGACGCCGTTGAATTCACTTGAAATTTTTGTCGAAACTCCCGACTTTTGTTGGAAATTATGACAAAAGAGTAGGTCTATGGTTCTCTCGATTGCCCAACGTCTGCAACAAGTCACATGCGCTTTCATTTTATCCCACCTATTATCAGCTTATATTTTTCTTATTATAACCAAAAGTTATTTAGTATTTTTTGTTTTATATAATAGCTTATATGTTAATAAGATACATCATTCTTTATATAATTATATTATATAGTTTTATTTTTATATTTTTTATGTTCTACTTGATATTGTTTGAACAATTTTTTTTTATTTATTGTTTTGTTGTTTTTATAAGTTATTCTTTCATTTTTTAGATATAAGTGAAATAATTCAGCACCTTGAATCAATTTTCATAAATCAAATGATAAATCCTCTAGAGCTTTCCTAATATAACACTGTAAGACTTGGATTATTTTTAAAAATCAATGTTATTCCCCATAGTTGTATTTTCATGTTTAATTGCATTTCTTCAAAATATCCAGATTATAATACTGTCATTTTAGAATATAATCTTCTCCCCTTTATTAATGTTACAGACTGAAAATTTTTAAATTATTGAAGAAGTTTATAATATAAAAAGAAAGAAAATACAAAAATACAAATGAGATATTTTAGAAAGTCGTTATTTTAAAAAAAATATATTTTTAATAATACTGGTCGTTCTTTGCTTGGTTACAATAAGATATTATACAATTTGAGTTACGAAACAAATTTCGAATCTTTGCTTTTGTCTTCGGTTGTAATATCTAATAAATCACAATAGATACGAAAAGTGTCTAATTACTTTATTAGATTAGAAATGGTTTTCCAAAATATGAGTCACCTGTGAAAAGACAATACAAGGCCAGGATTGGGAAGGAATTCATTTATAGTTTGTAGGTCTGTTGAGTTTTATAGAAATAGTTTATATTTTGAGACTTCACTTCGTTGAGCTTCTTGCCTTGCACTGTCTATCATTCACAGCCCGGAACAGGGCTCCTTCTTTTTCATGTGGAAAGTCTAGTCCCACCTGGGGCTTTGCGATGTTTTCGAATCGGGTTCCGGTGAAAGTGGCCTGAGAAATTTAGGCCTAGGTCTTTCGGGTTGCTTGTGGTGGTTCGGCTGCGTAGGGTCAAGACCGGAGCCAGGCTTGTATATAACCATATTAGATTTATATCCAAAATATTTTTATTACATTTAATAAATATATATAAATAAAAATACCTATTAATGAATATAAAGTCAACTATTTTCTTTTTGCTTGTTAAATAGTTTTTAAATTCTGGTAGTTGTAAAGTTTTATAAATGATAGTAAAGGATGAATCGAGAGAGATAAAAGTTTATTTTCTTAGTGTAATTGTTGGTGAGACTGATGTGGTGTGGAAGGTTCCTCAAGTCTACAAGTAGAGTAACCGTTTCGTATTGTTCCATCAAAGTCAGATTTTTATTGTTCTCAACCATATTGTTCCAATTGTTGTGTATAGTTTTATTGCTAGTTAAGATGTAATTATATAAAGATTCATGTTTAATTTATCGAGTGTTGACTTTATGGTGCTTGAAAAGCAATTATATTTCATGTTGTAAGCTGTTAAATTATTAATTTATAAAGAATCAATTTATAATCTATGTTAGTCGCTTGAAGGTTCTCTAACAGAGACTGTTAGAGACGCATGTAGTTCACATTTAGAAAGTCTATTTGTATGCTGATATATCTCAGTGTGACGATACTGCTATTTGATAATACTTGGATGGATTATTGTATTTCCGTTTAGAGAGTTCCACGATAGGGTACGCCACATTTGGCCTCGCAGTAGAGGATACACCTGTTTCGTCCCTAGTCGAAAGTGTGATATTGGCCCATTTTCCGATTTCGTGTTACCATCTAAGCCTACATAATATGTGTGTCTTAGAGTTATTGATCGTGTCTGTCAAAGTTATAAAAAATATATAACCTATCTATATGTCATATGAACATTATTGTCAGTTTAATCAATAAATGTGTTAAATATAATATTATAAACTGTAAGTTAGTTATAGAAGAATGGTTGATAACCTTGCCGCAAACGCACACATTTATTCATAATTTTTTCTCGGTGTTTGATGTTAATTATAAATGGATGTTTTACAATACGTAGTTTAAATGTTCTAGCCAAGACGACATTTCTCAGGCTTTTGTTGTAAAAAATAATCTGATTGGTGTATCATTTTCGATCTCTCGATGTTTAATATAGGCGACTTCCGACAGGTACTTGGTACATGGGCGCTCTAGTATTAGTTGTGTTAATGTTGATTTTGAATAGCCAGGGCCATAAGCAGAATGAGGGGAATAAGAAAGAAAAGTGGTGCCCTGACCGAAGCTAATGGAGTTACTGAAGAGACAGCTTTCTGACACATAGCATATCCATTCTCAATCATCTTCAAATCTACTTTATATTATATTGTCCGGGGATCTGTTGTATTCACACTAGATGCCGCGTTAACCGACTGATAGGAAGAATACTTTGTGGCATTCAGCTAGAATATTTCATGCCCCTATTCGTTTGTTTCATCTATAGAAGAAGATGTTCTATATTCCTTTTCAATATTCCATCGACTTCATGAGGACGTTTTTCGAAAAAAGAGAGATGACATCAGATACAGTGAGAGAGAAATGTGACGAGGAAAAAAGTAACTGCACTGACAATATGAGATATTTTTAATTTCGTGGCATCTAATTCATGTATTTATTCCTAAATAAATAATTGCTAGTATGCCAACTGGAAACGCAGTGGTACTGGAGTTGGTGGGTCTTTCGGTCCTTATTGCCAACCCATCACGGCTATTAGATATTGCCGCCCAACTCAACACTTAGGTCTTGATGTCAACAAAAATCTATTTAAATTTATAGCAATGCTAAGTTATATTAATAGCAATTACTAATTTATATGTATAACAGGTAATAATTGATTATTATTCAGGCTTGACAAATAAAATATAAAATAAATAAGGCTTGATTGATTGAAAACGAAACTAATAATATCTCTTAATCAATGTAATAAAACCCTGAGGCGCGTCCGACCGTGTCCGTCGTTTAGGCCCTCTAAACCCTCACAACCGTTGAGTATTGCGGATTCTGTATAGCCTCTCCCTTGTCTATTCCTAAGTTCTTTAAATAGATAATTTATGAATATCTGATAGTGAATATTTAGAATACCTGTAAACAACTTTGATGTGGGAGGCATAAAAATATAATTCTAAATGAATAACGAATTTATTAATAAATTAAGACTAAATTATTAAATATTATGTTTTGTATTTGTTCCCAGTGATCACAACCGCCATAGGGTTTCATAAAAGTTCAAGTTTCACTAAGCCGTTGCCTGGACATCAATTCTTCCAAGTACGAACAATATCCAATTCGGGTCCCTTTCCCTTTTTTTATTAACCCATTTCGTGGATTTCTCTGACCTTTCGTGACTTATATTTTTTTTAAATATTGCTTTAAAGTGGTGAATTTATCTATTTTATGTAAATCGCTCAACTTGTAGTACTCGTTTTGTTTTTTATAAAGGCTTAAAGATGTGATTTGAGCTTCAAAATTATGGATTTTGTTTATTTGAAGAAATTATTGTGATAACCCGATTATGAAGAAAAGGAATTGACTTTCCTCCAGTCGTATTGAGCATTCCATTCAAATTGAGCGTCAATTAGCAGGCTGTAAGAAATATCTGAATTTTTACTTAGCCAAATTTATGTCGAGGCAACGGTTTAATGAAAAAGGCTTTTAATGGAAAAACCCTAATTAGAATAGTAATGACAATTATATATTTTTTTCTATTGAGAAATTAAGCGAAAATAGCCTGTCATAGTTCACTCATAGGTTATTTTTGGAAGATCCCGAAATAAAAGCCTCAAATCTCCCAAATCGATGTTTACCGTTAACTTGTCAACGTTCTTGCATCATCAAGACTAATTATTTGATGTCACTTCATGTGCTTTAATAAAAGTTTAAAATGATGATTTGTCAGTTATTGCATTCTGTCTTATGGAAACATTTAAGCGATAGTAACTATAAACATTTAATACGTACGATACTATCCCTGTATATACTATGTAATACTATCTCTCAATCCGGCGAAAAGTTTACAGGTTAATAATTAACATCGACTTGAGAGTATTGAGGCTTTTATTTTAGAATCCAAAGGTTATACAATTATAATGATTGTATCTATTTTGTGTTTAGCTTTTGCTTTATTAACTGACCATAACTTTTCCAAAATTTATTACTTTAAATCTATTTACATTCCGAAATCGGTATTTGTCGACGTCAATACCTGTGTTAAGAGTACGACTTCACACAATCAAACAGTTGTCTAATATTATTAGACGGGTCCTTCTCAAATAAACTGTCACTCTGGCTATCCTGAGGCTTCTAGAAGCATGCATGGCATTATCATTTTTTCGGTTTTAATTTTTTCAAATCCCACAATCAGCATTCAATCAGTCTCAAAGTAAAGTACATTTTGGGATTATTAATGTTTAAAAACGTATAAAAAAAAAATAAAAAAATCTTGTGAACATTTTGCGCGAGTTAGATTCAGTCCGAAGCTGATTTCAAAATTTTTCATTAAATATTTTAAATCGAAAAAGTATATTTTGATTATTGGGGCACTAGTCCTACTAGGTAATAAAGCAAAAAAAAACATATGATGACATGAAATGGTTTTCTATTTTTCAAAGTACTAATAAAAACTCTTAAAACTCGCAAACCAAATCAGATTTTGCACTCTTTGACGCTGGTATAATATTTGTTTAAGGCCGTAGACTAGTTTCCATGGACGTGAATTTTTTTTCCCCCCGATTTCGAAAGTGACAGTTTATTTGAGAATGACCCTAAGATTCACCTTACTATAATAATATATATGTATTCAAAAACTGACTATGAATTGATGATTGCACGCAGACTGATGTTAAACTTCTCTAATTTTCTACCCATCCTCCACTACCAAAAAAAAAAGTTTTCATTTAATTTAAACGAATTTTTATCCTTTTAAATGCTCCATTCATATTAATGAGTAATAAAATGACTGATGAAAATAATGCTAATGCGTGTGAATGTGTGGCTGTAAGGAGGAGAATGTAAGGGATTGGTTATTGTTAGAAGCTATTTTTCTCTTAAGAACACTGTACATAGTAGGCACTAGCTTATGGTATACCAACCAATAATGCCACTTGGACCGATAAATTCCATTAGACCACGGTCCGGATAAAATCGGTCAAGTTGGTCTCTAATATATATTTCTTTAAACAATTTTCATATTGATAAGATTTAGAAGTAGATTGTAGATGTAACAGATTTAGATTAAGTTCATTGTTTTGTACTAACTCTGATCGACCCCGGCTTGAGGAGAGAAATCTCTATTACAGATCATTATAAAATAAGCTGGCATGGGTTTCTATTTGGAAATTTGTGTTAAGTCATACATACTCAAGGAAATTTCAAAACAATATTGTGCGTGATACAGATCTAGGCTGAAATTTAGTATTTTAAAACCAGAAAACATATTGCAAAAAAAACAAAAAACATAATGACCATTACTAATTCAAAATTTAATTAAATAAAGTCATCATAATAATATAGCTTGGAATATAAGAAAATCAACAAGAGAGAAATGCGACAACCTCAAAGCCTCATTTAAACGATCCATTTTATCATTTTTAATATTTCATCTGTTGATTTTTTTTTTCCTATAAAGTCTTGAGTTTTACCTTTTTTTTTTAAATATATATATTTAACATATTTTTTGGCAAGAATATTCTGCCTTCCTGAACTTGAGACTAAAAATCACAATTCATTAAACAATTATTAATTCATTGTTAAATTTACTGATAAAAATCATTTTTGTGTCAATTATATATTAATAGTTTCTAATAGTTTGTATTAAAAATCGTATTATCTTTGTTTGTATTTCTCAAAAACTATTGAACTGAAGTTGCTGATTTTTTTTTAAAAACGGGAATACGCAATTAATAAAACCTCTAATAAAACAAATGTAGAAGAATAATTAGTATTATTTTCTTATCATTCGAAATTTTAAATTTTTTATAAAAATCTTTCAAATGATATTTTTAACATTATTGTCATTTAACTTTTTGAGCAGGTTTCTTAAGCGTTTTTGAAAATGTAAATCTAATGTTTTGAAAATAAATCTCGAAGTAAAAATTAGAGTTGGCGAATGTTGGAGAAACCTCTTTTTTCTATCTGGGCAAACGTTTTTACTTAAATAACTGCCGGCATCAAACATTAGTATTCTGTAGGGCGTATGCCTGACGCAAATCAATAACCTCTATTACGTTCTTAGAACTTTTTGACATGTTGATAACTTATTTGATGGAAAAAGGTTGTGATTAATCAATTGAAAATTTTTGTTTTCAACAAGTTTGGATTTAATATAATTTATTGAATTTTATAATTGTTTTATTTCTGAAAAGAAAAATACTCTAGCGAGAGCTGTGTATTTTCTTTTCTAAAAATCAAATACGTGGATTGAAAACAAATCATATGCCGTTACAAGCATAACCTTTTTAATAATAATAAAATAATAGTTTTTTAGTTCAAATGACGTTTGAAGTAAATGTTTTTGTTAAAATTTAAAAAAAAGTCAGTTATTGTTGGAATTTCGCTGTACACTAATTCACAAGTAGTAAATATCCAGTCAGCTATACACAAACAGTTTGAGATACAGTCCACGGATCGGTTCTGAGCCAATGAGATTTCTTCCTTTGGGCATCTTGCTCACCTGCATACATGGAAGATAATGCGCAAGCAGTTAGTAAGTAAATGTTTTGCTGTCGACAGGAGTCAAAACAATGAACTTGGTAGTTGTTATTTAATAATAACAAATAATCATAAATATATAATTGTGTGTATTCAAATAGAAATATATGGTATTTTTATGACTTAAAAAATATAACATTTTTCCAAATAATATTGCATTGATGTTTGAATATTATTGTTAGTTCACATAAGGATGTGTTATTGTCATTTAACTGGTACTCATTAAAATATACTCTAACAGCATTGTCCCAGGATCTATTTTTTCTTTCCCCATACACCTTTAAACTTTTAAATTGTATATTTGTTCAAAGAGAATAATAATAAAAATAATAGCAATGAAATAGGTAATGAATAAAAGAATAATGATACACAAATGCCTTTATTTGAGGACAAAGGGCCCCTTAAGGGTTAGTGTTCATATTAATCATTCTTAAACAAATAATACAAAAATATATAAAAGTATTGTTAATACTAGCAGATAAAACCAAACATGCAGCATCTCATAATTTATATAATAGAGTTGAACAGCTTCTATCACATAATATATTTACACTATTCATAGTACAAATATCTGTACCTCTAACAAACAAAATATGTAATATAAATATAAACAAGACAAATATTATCCTTTCTTAATCCTATTTTAGTTTACCTCAATTTTTTCAACATTTTGAATGTTAATTATCATATAATCAGATTATTAAATGGGTAAAAAATAATATAACAATAAGTATTAAAAACAATTAAAAGAATTTAAAACTCTAGGGACTGATTGGTTATGAAAAACATCACAACAAATATCATTAATTAACTACAATTATTAACTAAAAATTTAAAAGAATTAATTAAATATATTTTTTAAACCAAAACTATAATTGCTGTATTTAGAAGTAAACGCAAAGGAACACTGCTACACCTACCTGTAATCACACAGATTTAAACTCATTTGGAAGAATCAAAACTTATAATGAATAAGAAATGTTTGAAAATAAAACTGAAAAGGAAACTTGATGAAGACGAAAAATAATATTATAATGAAAAATTACTTTCATGGAACCATCAATAATAAAACATTTGTTCTAAACAATAAATTATTAAAAAATCAGTTGAATTTAAAAAAAAATAATATATGCATAACAATAAGGAACTATCGACGAAGAACTGAAAAAGATTTGGGATATTTATAAATAACGTGAACCAATCTTACTTTAATATTTATTTATTTGGGATATTCATTTATGGAATTATTGTAATATTAAGGTTAAGCGTGCCGAATTTTAGTAGGATTTTTTTTTCAAGAGATCGCAGCACTCTAGGGGAAATTTTACATGTGGTCCAATTTATGAACGGAACCATAAATTTCCAATCTGTATAAGGATTTGTTGTCAAGACTCTCATTAAATTCACGCTAATTGGTTTTATATTCAATTAAGAATTGGAGGAAGTAATCGAAGGAGGGAACTAGAGCCAAACACAACAGCCTTATACATACTAGCTTTAAAAGTAATCTTATTCTGAATACCTCATAAATTTATTCCGTTCATGTCATGGATTTTTAAGATGGAAATTTGGGAAATGTAATTTGTCTATGATATATTGATCACATAAGACCCCCAAAATTAAAACAAAAACAAAAAAATGAAAATAAAGGTGACATTTGACGCAAGGCCTCGTGGGCCTCCTCTCATGGTGGCCCAGCATGTCATGTTGAGGGGGTGGCAAACAGGGCAAAATAAAAGTGAAGTAATGTATGCGCAGCCTCAGATGACATTTGACGCAAGGCCTCGTGGGCCTCCTCTCAGGGTGGCCTAGCATGTCATGTTGAGGGGATGGCAAACAGGGCAAAATAAAAGTAACGTAATGTATGTGCAGCCTTAGATGACATTTGACGCAAGGCCTCGTGGGCCTCCCTCAAGGTGGCCCAGCATTTCATGTTGAGGGGATGGTAAACAGGGCAAAATAAAAGTGGCGTAATGTATGCGCAGCCTCAGATGACATTTGACGCAAGACCTCTTGGGCCTCCTCTCAGGGTGGCCCAGCATGTCATGTTGAGGGGGCGGCAAACAGGACAAAATAAAAGTGACGTAATGTATGCGCTGCCTCAGATGACATTTGACACAAGGTCTCGTGGACCTCTTCTCAGGGATTCCTCCTCCAAGGAGAAATAGTCTCCCACAATGTCCCACCAACTTACCTTCAGTTTCCCTACTTCTCTTATAGCGAAGCCCCGAATGCAAAATATTGAACATCGTTGTACGGGAGAATAGTTCTTTAGTGAGTGAGTGATAAATAGTAGATGTATAATGAAAGATCCGCTACATATAATTAATTGTTCAAAATGTATCATAACACGTCCGTTTTCAATCTTATAGATGGGCATCTTAAGAAGATTACCCCCAAGAAAGTAAGTTAATTAAAAATTTTAAATTTTTTAAAAATAAATAAGAATTAAAAGTTACCCGTTGTAGGAGGCGATTTGAGTTATATATATTATTAACGAGCTTCTATATTACACGTCAAAGGACTTAATTACCAGCTTTTCGCTTTTAAATATAAATTAAAACAATTTAGAAAGGCTAAAACAGGCAGATTCCATTTCATTAAAATATTTGCATTCACCATTATCTCAAACCTGCCCTTAGTGGCTGGCTTACTAGAATTAAGGCTAGTTTTTTTTTTGTGTGTGTGTTTAATATACATTTAAAATGTATGAATTAAATTTTGAGATGTTAAATTGAGATCATCTACTCTATTACTATCTATATATTACCTGTCCTGGCTAGGACTCCTGAGGAATTCGCTTGGACTAAGAAAGAAACGTGCCTGAAAATATAAAAATAAATACTGGTAAAACAATAAATATCAAATTAGTAAATTATGAATTACAATTTGAAGAGTTCTTCATTATGGAAGTCTCCTAGTAATCTAAACTTCGATTTCACAATTTGGAATTTTTTTTTCAAAAATAATTAGGGTTTAATTTTAATCCAGATAATGTTTGAGCTGAATTCGCCAAATAAAAATGATATGCTGCTGGTAATAATTTCATTTATAGCATTTTATATTTTACTTTTACTATTTTCGTATACACATTCTTAATGTAGTTATTTGATAAGATTATAAAATTACATTTTATATTTACATTTAAAACACCCCACCCGAACACCCCATTACATGAATACTTTATTATTGTGATTTTTAAATATAAAAGTTTTTATTGAAAAATAATACAAGCTGCCACACTCAAGACTAATAGACATTAGGGCTATAAGCAAAGTTGGACAAAATGTAATTTCAATTACAGTAATTGTCATTACAATTATAAGGACTAATTGGTAATCAGTATACATCATTACTTTTGCCCAAATACAGTAATTGTACTTGCAGTATCAATTAACAACATTACTAGAATTGGAAAATGTAATCGGTGTTTAAAATTTTCAATTAGTGATTGCAATTGTAATTGGAGAAATTGTATTCATATAATTATTTATTTTTATTTTTTTTTAATAATTTACATCCTTCAACAAAATAATGTATTTAAGTTGAATGATTATAACATAATAGTTTTACCTTAAGTATATTTATTTTAGCTCCTCATCAATTGTTAATAAAATAACATTATAACATATCATCATTGGGGCCTGAACTTTACGAGGTAGGTATCTTAAATTTAAATATACAATTTTAAATATCAAATGAATTAATGGTAAAAAAAAAAAATCAAGAAAAAGGAATAGCAATAACATTCGTATAAGTAATAAAAAAAATCGTATACGCCATTGTACCTTTCGGGATCAAATTTTATGCATCTTGCAACTACCTTTTCTGAGTTCCATTTTCCTTGAATAATGCAGAAAAATTCACCATCCAGGATTGTTATTTTCTTTTCTTGATTAATATCCATGTCCAGCTCTACGTCATCCACTAAATCAAATTATTTTTAGCGAGAAATCAACGAATCCGCACTATCTGTCATTTGCACTTGTTCACTATAAAACATTCACTAACAACTCCTTTAACCGAATAATACTGCATCAATACTGAACCTAAATACTAAAGATATCACAAAACTTAACGGTTCAGGATAATATCCTAACAATATGTAAATAAAAACAAAGTATAATAACAATGAGTCGCAGTTTTATTGAGAAACTGATATCATCCCGCGATTTAGGGTTGAAAAATGCATAAATATCAACACTTAATTTGTATGATAATTTTTATCATATTAACATACATAGGTTCATTTATATGTTAAAAATTTTAATTAAGGTTAATAAATCTTTTTTTAACTTCTTTATTCTCTTTCCACAGGCGACATTTCAGGTCACTTCGCCCATTCTCAAACCTATCTTATCTGGTGGTATTAATTATCCTATTCCTTCATAAAATAAGACAATTCATACAGATCATATTTATTTTTAGCATAAGAAAGCTCTTAATTGTCAATCAAGTGAGATCTGAAATTGTTCACATCAAAAAACAATAATATTTTAGTGTGTTACATTATATTTTGCTTTTCCCTTCCCCACTCCCCCTCTAATCTGTTTAATTCTATACGATCGGAATGTAATAAAAAAAAAATTAAATTACACGGTTTGAAATATTTCCGCATTTCATTTTATAATCAAGGAAAATAAAGGGGAGTTTACACTGTTTAAATATATTCAAATTGTTCAAAAACGAAAAGCCCGGATCTCAAAGGTTTCGAAATCAAAGCCGAAAAAATATTTGAGATTCATGAGGGAGCTTTTGAAGGGAAACGGATTAGTACTGCTATCGTACAGGCTATTTACTTGCAACTCGGCAAACAGGTCCGTCTACATCACTTTATTATTCATGGTTCCGTCATAGCAATCTCTTGGCTTCAGCTACCATCCCCTCTCTCACCCTCCCTCCGATACTTCTCTCTTTTAAGCCGTCTTTCTCTATTCCCTCTTTTATTGCTACTAATCCTATTAACATTGCCTTATAGACATTTTTTCTTGGAAAAGTGAAATTCATGAAGAGCAGGAATGCTCGTCCCATAAAAAAGTGATGGAAATATTTCGTTTAGAAACAAATTAAACTTGGCCATTTCATTAAAGCAAGTACATTTATAACTTAAACCCATAACTTTGCATATTTTTTGGATTTTATTTATATTAATGGGATTCGTATTCCTATAATGTTCAAATTTTGTAGTGTCTTCACAAGTTTTACTGTTGTAAATCTCTACAAGTATTTTTTTTTTTAAATTATAGTAGTTAAGAGATGACGATTAGTTCAACTCTCAAATTTAAAAATTAATACCAAAAACTATTATTAAATGATGAGAATATAATTATCTAATATTGAAACATTAGTATTTTTTTTAAATATTTATTTTACTTCCAATCGCATGGAATGAAATCACACATGTTTTTTATATTTTTTTCAACTTTAAATATACGTATAATTCAAGGATACTATTAACTTCCCTGATAACCAGGAATGATTTTTTATTTGAATTTTTATTTATATATAGTAAGGAAATGATTGGAAGGACGAATACAAATACGGATAGAGAACAATACAGTATATCTCTCACCAACAGTCCAAAAAAGACCCAAGTAGTGGCTGTAGATGAGGCCAAGACATCTAAACACAGATCGTAGGAAAAGGGAGATGACACAGTAACAGCTAATCAGCAGAAACAGAAAACTAAAAATACCGTACAACACAGAGAAATTGTCCAAAGATATGCACAGCATCCGATCAAAAAAACAGTGGATGCATGCAGAAGCGAAATTAGGTATTAGCAGGGCAACAATGGAAATTGGGTCCTTGACTAAATAATGAAACATTTTTTTCTGGAGCCTCCCCTCTCAAGCTTCATAAATTTGTTTCTAATAAAACATTAAGGTATTCGATGTATGCATTCTATTCACTGTAGACTAAAATTAGCATTTATCCAAAGAAGATATTTTACATCCACGACTATACTCGTACAGTCGATAAACTATAAATATACAATTACAATATTAAATTGAAATAAACGCTTGAAATGGAAAATACCAGAAGCACAATCCTATACCATATAAGGTCATGAAAATTATGAGCATTTAAAAAAAACAGAAATCTAATAGTTATTTTATGTAACTCCTTTAATTCCACAAATTTATTTAAGTAAAATTATTTGCCTATAATTTAAACATTCTTCTTTATAATCTTTTTTAAATATAGGAAATATCAAGCCAACCTTTCAATCTGCAGATATCTATTTGCTATTCCATATTGTACATATAAGATCAAATATGCGATATGTTCAGCTTGAGCTAAGCAATTTTATTTTTTTTTCAAGTAACCAATGACTTTCATTTAATCTCTTGTAGGCATTTCGACGACAGGTGTACTACTGCACTGTTGTGCTTCTCAATCAAAGCTGTTTACATCATTTTTACATTACTGCTCATGATTATTAACAGTATAATTTTCTTCATTTTGGAAATCTGAGATCCGTCCACCTTTTTATCGTTGCGACTTCTCCTTCTATCAACTCCCCTCCTTTATCTTTACATCTGTTAAACTAGAATCATTTTAATTCAGAAATGCTTTTTTTAGGCAATTAAAATTTGAATTTCACAGGATCTTATCCTGGAAACTAAAATATTTTCAGGAAAATGGGGAGGAGTAACAATACATATTCAAAACTTGTTAAAAAAATAAAATAAAAATAAAAAAGTTTATTATTTTAACTTCCAAGTCCTTTTCCAAACCAATTGTCACCTTTTCCATTTCAATTGTAACTTTTTCCATTTCAACTGTAACCCAACCGGACTTGAATTAATTCATAAATATTATATTTTATTTCTTTTATCATTTAAAAATAATTATTTTAATTTCAATAAATGGCACAAAAAGTGCCAGACAAACTAGGACAGAAAAGGGGAAAGTTTTGTTGTAGACGTAAATTTTGGTAAATCCAATTTTTTTTTTTTTTTTTGGGGGGGGGGGGTCTCTGAACTCTAATCTGACATTTTCTAACAGATATTTTGCCCGGAACCTTGTTTTCCCAAAAACGTCAAAAGTTTTCCACTTTTTGTGGGTTTTCACCTATATCTTGGAAACTGTTTTTTCTTTTTTTTTTTTCAGAAGATCATTCTTTCCAAATTAAAGTAGATGAAATGTCTTCTACTTTATGTCTGTAAAATATTTCTCTACGATCAACCAGCGCGCTAAAAAAGTGGCAAAATAGCATAGGCCCAACAAATTTATCTTCTTTACCTCTTCCTTTAGTAGCCCCTATAACTAACTGTATGATTTTGATAAATGTCAACAATCAAGACCGACTCTTCGTTGGATTTCATTTAAAAAAAACAAATAAATAAAAACGACAACATTGATCGTTATCTTCAATTCACGCAAACAACCAAACTATTTAAAAGCATATCATATTCTTACATTCTATGTGATACAATTTTGTCCTTTCTTGTTGTAAAAACAACTTTCAAAATCTCCGATCTTGCTGCAGTTATGATTGTTTTACCAAAAAATCACAGACCCCATAGCACAAGCAGGAGAACGTATACTGGTTTCATTATATCAGCATAGACGTACACAGAGCTTCTTGTCTAGAGACTCTAGCCCACTCCCCCCTCCCTGCTAAAAATAAAAAAAAAATATTAAATTGTAAGAGAGAGAGAAAATAAAAGAGAAAATTTAATGAAGAGAAAAATACACCCTTTTTTCTCTTCATTAATTTTCTCTTTTATTTTCTCTCTTGAGAGACTGTTTTTATTTCAAAACTCGAACTTAATTTTTAAAATTGTTCAATATAATCTTATTCAGTTTATCGATATTAGTAGAGTTTTAATATCTTGCGATGCTTTTTGAAAGCCTCAACTAACTTCGAGTTATAATGGAAGTCTTAGCTTCAACTATCAGACCAATTACATCATTAAGAAATCGCCAATTTTAACGACAGGAATATTATGCGTTAAGTATAATTTTTATCCAGGCAGAAACGATATCCTAAGGTAACCAGACAGCTGTCAAATTAACTTCTACATCATTGGTGAACATATACTGAAAGCACAATAATGAAAAACGTAGCATGACATCGTGAAATTAAAACAACCTGAATTCTGCTAAAGACAGCATCAAAACTCCCCAATTCACTTCCGATTTTCATAAATTTTCTTGGAATAACGAACTAAATTCTGCTCCTGAAAGGTTCGAAACCTTGATTATTCTCGTCCGATTAAAAAAAATTTAGCGAGCTGAATTCTGCCGCATAAATTTTCAAAACATCCACATTTTCATCTGATTTTTAAAATTCTCTTGAAATGGGTGACATTAATGCTAAATATTCTACACTAGAAATCTTTATAACACGTCAACTTTCGTCCATTTTTCACCTATTTTCTTGGAAAAAGTGTCATTATAACCAGCCGAATTCTGCTCTAAAAATTGAATATTTTCGTCGAATTTTTTTTTTTTTTAATTTCTTAAAACGGGGAAATTATAAAGATCTGAATTCGCTCAAGAAATCCTCGAAACACGAATTCTTATCTGACTTTAAACAATTGTTTTTTTTAAATCGGTTAAATTATAATTAGTGGAATTCTGCTTTAAAAAGCCGCAACACTCTCAAATTTACGTCCGATTCTAAAACTTCATAAATAAAGGCGAAATTACGTAAACTATCTATATTTCAGATATGTCAGCTATATTTCTCAGCTATATTCTTCTAGTATGGGTAAAGTGAGAGGAGTGCATCATCTTTGAATCACCTCAGATTCGTATCTTACAAGAAGTCAGCGTTTATAGTCTCGTCCAGATACCAGAACCACTACCCTCAACAGCTGAAGCTATCCAGCACAGTATTAGAGTGTACCACGAGGTTCAACAATGAATAATACTGTAGAAACGTGCGGAAGGGTGTGGTTGGAAGGGAATCGAAAATTATTCTGAACTATTCACCACTGAATTCCTTGCATTGCTGATGCTGGTGATGTGCAGGTGCACCACAACCTACTCAAGAATCTGTGGCTACATAAAGGTAGGACTCTTGGTTCATCCACAAATATGTTGGTGGACAGAGACGAATACGATATCGTCGACATGGAACTTCAAGCGGAATTAGGTTTCGACTTCTCTGGCCTTCAGCCTGATACCCCAGATCAAGAACCCTCGGACGAAGAAGACCGTTGTAGGCGGAACTTAGGGCGGAAGGTTACACTCAAGCAGGGGAAAGCCTTCTCTCTCTACATAACTTCAGATAGCTACCTTGTCAAATCTATATTGAACCCCAATACCCAAATGCTGTGTTCTGGAGACCACAGAGCATATTTTTCACGACCTGCATCGTATTTCAAGCATTAAGAGCTAAGATTATGAGAACCGCTGGAATCTACTTCGTCACTGATGAAGAATTTCCTCGATTGGTGAATGAAGAAAATTTCCCGCGGTTCAAAGAATTCATATATGGATGGAAGGCAACGGTGGGGCCACCTCACTACAACCTAGGTAATAGAAACAGGAGAGGATCCGTACCCGGAAGACTGTCGAAAGATGGAGGCCACCCTATATGGAAGATAAGAAATCATGAACAAATGATCCGAAAATTGAAATTAGTGCTGTATGGATTTCTGCCGAATCCCGTATAGACATGTAGGTGAAGTAGGAATGAATTGTCAAATATACGATCTTAAATATTTTTTAATCATCAATGATGTTGACGAAATGTCTCCTGCAGTTGGATCATTAACGGAAGTTGAGGCAGAACCACCTGACGTAGAAGAAATAATAGATGCCCTTGATAAGATGGATTTCCTGCAGAGCTCCTTAAATGTGAAGGAAGTGAGGTGGTGAAGGCCCTTCATAATCTACTCCAGACTGTGTGGATAGAAGAGGTGATGCCCTCTAGAAGGAGTAGGTCCATAATTCATCCGGTACATAAAAATGGTGACCTCCTAGAATGCACCAACTACAGAGTAATATCCTTATTGCCCACTGGTGATAGAATCTTTTCAAACATCTTATTCCAGCCCCTCCATATATTATTCCTCGTACCATATGCTGATAGAGTTATAGGACCATACCAGAGAGGCTTCAGATGTGGTAAATCCACTACTGACCAAGTTTTCAGCATGAAGACCATCTTGGAGAGAGAACACGAATACAACATCAAGACACATCACCTCTTTGTCGACTTCAAGTCGGCATATGATAGTGTCAATAGAGAAGAACTTTATCGAGCCATGGAAGAGTTGTAGATTCCAGGGAAGCTTATACGACAGATAAAGCTAACGATGAAAACATTCATGTGCTCAGTCCGGGTTGGTGCAGATTTCTCAGAAGAGTACGATGTTTCAAGAGAGTTAAGGCAAGAGGATGCCCTGGCGTGCCTCATTTTTAATATCGCCCTAGAAAAAGCAGTGAGGGACTCCGGTATTCAGGTCGGAGGCACCATTTTTAACCGGGTAGTTCAACTTTTAGCCTATGCCGAAGACATAGACATAGCTAGACGCTGCTTTCGGACAGTTATGGAGGCTTTCTTAGCATTAGAGGGATCGGCCAAGAGACTCGGGCTTGAGGTAAACCAGGCGAAAACGAAATATCTTTTGACAGGGGAAGTGCCTGGTCCGAATGAGACTATAGCCTTTGGAGAGTACAGCTTTGAAAAGGCTCAAGATTTTGTGTACCTGGTGACCCAAGATAATGACGGAAGAGCTGAGATAAAGAGGAGAATCGTTTCTGCCAACCGATGTTACTTTGGGCTAAGAAAACAGTTCATCGGCCACATTCTCTCTAGACAGACTAAACTCCATCTGTATAGAACCCTGACTCGTCGTGTTCTACTATATGGCTCAGAAACTTGGACTCTAACAAAATCCAATGAACAAGATCTCCTTATCTTCGAATGAAAGATCCTCCGAAGGATGTTTGATGGAGTGTTCGTGGATGGGATATGGAGAAGACGGACTAACTTTTTTTTTCTTTTTTTTTTTTTCTAATCCCTCAAACAAAAAAGAACATTAATAAAACAAAAAATTATAAAACTTACTGTACTTTATCTCTTTCTACCTTTTGGTACTTGAAGGTCTGTTGACTAATTACAATTGGAATGATATTTCCCAGTCAGAGAATTTTCTCATTATTTAGTGGTGAGGGTCCTCTTCTTCTTGTATGTTAAATAAAAATACCTACTACTAAAAATTATATACAAGATTAATAATAAAAATATTTACAATATTTACATGGTTATATTTACAAGGATGGATATGAGAGAGCGGTGCTGGGGTGGGACCAGGAAGCTGGCAGGACGGGGCGATGGGATAGGGTATATTGGTTGGGGGTGCTTTAGAAGCGGATCAAAGGATGGTATTGACCGGATTCAGTGGTCCCTTTCGGCCCTGCCATCTGGCAAGAAGGGAGGATGGGGTGATGGCGCGGAAAACTGGGTTAAATGAGGCAGGGAAGTTGTCGAAGAACTTTATGTGTCTTCTTGTGATGTGCTGTTGAACAGTGTCGAGTTGTAATTCATTGTGAATGTGTGTCATGTTCCGTCTTTCGAGTGACGTTCGTTTTGTGATTTTTTGTATGACGCTGTTTTGGAATGTTTGGAGAGACTTCAGGACTGAGGGGTATAGGCAGTGCAGGATGGGGGCACCGTGAAGCAGTGTAGGCCTAAGAATGGCTTTATATATCAGGATCTTGAGTCTGAGTGACAGCCCTGGTGAATAGAGTAAGTGATTTAGTTGGTGTGTTCTGGCTTTGGCTATATGTATTCTGTGCTTTGTATGAGCTGTGTTTTGTATGAGCTGTGTTTTGTATGAACTGTCATACCGAGGTATGTGAGCTGTGGTTGTTGTTTGAGTGTTTTCTTGTATGAGAAAGTGATTGCATCCGTTTTTTTTTTGTGTGTTTATGTGGATATTAATGTTTTTAAGTTGGTCTTTGATTTTTTGGGCTACTGTTTGGGCCTTACGCATGGCGTGATCTGCATTTATGCTTGCTGTGTAGATAGCAATATCATCAGCATATGCAGCGATTTGAACATTGTCAATCTTTTGCTCTTCAATCTTCTACTATATGGGGTGTATATATGTTGAAGAGGACTGGCGCAAGGACCAAGCCCTGAGGAACACCACAGGTAACTGGGCGCGGGGTGGGGACATCAGATTTGACACGGACAGAAAATGTCCGGCTACTGGTGTAGGAGCCAATAATGTCGACCAGTTGGTCCGGGAATTGGTGAAGCCGGAGTTGATCAATTAAGGTGGAGTGGGATACAGAATCAAATGCCTGTGTGCAATCTAATGAGATCATTGCGGTAGCAAGATTTTTATTGAGGTTTTTCGCTGTATCATACTGTAGTTTTACTACGTGATGATAGCAGCTGACGCCGCGGGAGAACCCGGTTTGTTCCGGGGGGATGATGTCATGTGTGTCGCAGTGTTTTCGGACATGTATGAGGATTAGTTTCTCATATATTTTTGAGACGTGGTTGAGGAGACTGATGGGCCGGTATTTCTCCGGTACCGCTCCTCGTTTTTTGGGTTTGAGAAGTGGAACAACTATAGCATGTTTCCACTCAGTGGGGTAATATCTCAGGCATGAGCATGAGTTGAAAATATTGAGGAGAAACGTATGGGCTTTCCTGGGGAGTTGTTTGAGTAGGACATAGGGTATGCTGTCCTCTCCTGTTGATTTGTTTCCCCTCGTATTTCTCAGTGTTGCAGTCAGTTCTTTATAGAAGGAAAATATGTTTTGTGTTATATCAGTCTGTGGACTGTGATGGTATGTGGTGTTGGTACGTGCTGAATCTCTATCGACGTAATAGTCAGCAAGTATGGTAGCCTGATCTGTGGGAGTGAGAAGCTCATCGCCTCGTTGTATTTTCACCAATTTTGATTTGGTGTTGTGGCTTCTGACTAGTTTCCAGAAGTTTTTGAGGTCATAATGGGTACGGCGTAATTGTTCGTGCCAGAGGGATGTTTTCCACTGTGCCATTAGGGATGTGATTTGTCTGTGGTGTGTTAGTGTAGACTGTGTTCTTGTATAGTTTCCAATCTGCCTTTGTGTGAAGTTGTATTTGTATTCGGTTGGAGGAATTATTGTTTTGTCACGGCCGAGGTGATAAATGACGGGGATGTGGTCGTTGTCACTGAATTCTATTGTTGTGCAATTTGTGAATCTGTGTTATTGTTGTGTGAGAAGCAGATCTAGTGTAGATGTGCTGGGTTTGAGTGATGTCTGTATGTGTAGGCGTTGGGGTGTATGACTGTGTATTTTGTTTCAGTGAGGTGGGTACCTTTGTGCAATGCATTTGGCTTTGTGCAATTCCAAGTGTGGTGTTTAGCGTTTAGCTCCCCTACGATGATGTGTTGTCTGTCTGTTTCGGTTTCCCGTAAGAGTGTTTTAAAAGTGTCGAGTTGAGCTCCAGGTCTTCTGTATATACATATGATTTTGTATGTGTGCTTAAGTTTTACTTGTACAGTGACGACTGTGTGTTTCTCGTCATTGAGTGTGTTATTGTTTATAAGTTTAGAGGGGACGTCATAACGCACCAGAAGTGCAATGCCACCGTGTGCGGGGGTTTGTGAGTCCAGTCTGTAAGTGTGGTAACCGCGAAAGTGTATTCGCGTTTGCTTGTTTAGTTTAGTGTCTGTGAGTGCGACAACTGATGGCCTATGAGAGGCCAGGAGGGATTCCAGATCGAGCTTACGCTTTACGAGCACTGTTATGTTATAGTTAAGGATAGAGTGTCTATCCATTAGCTTTAGCTGCGAAGGCTTGTTGAAGCACGATGTTGAGCGTGCTTATGACGGTATGGAACATAGCCTTCATGTCACTGAACATAGAGAGTAAATCCTCAACCCATGCGGGTTTATCCGTGGACGGCTGAGAGGTTGGGTGTGGGTGCGGGTGCGGGAGTTGGTGTGGGGGTGGGTGGTCCGTTGAATGGGACACCTGCGTATGAGTTTGGGGCAGAGGTTTGGTGGTGGGGGCAGGAGATGCAGTCTCCTGGATGTTGTTTGTTGGTCTTATAGTTTGTTTCCTTTCTTATAGTTACCTTTGTTTCCTTCTTTTTAAGAAGGGTTTGCCTTTTTGGGCAATCACGGTATGAGGCCACATGAGGGCCACCGCAGTTTGCACATTTGGTTGGGGTGTTTCGTGGATATTCATGTGTCTCGTGGTTTTCGCCACATCCAACGCATTTTATAATGCGCCCACAGAAATTTTTAGTGTGGCCAAATTCCTGGCAGTTGTGACACTGCCTGGGGCCGTTTATATTTTTCAGTTTCTCAACCGAATAACCCATATGGTCGATTGGACCAATTTTTTCTATATCTTGGAGGGTTATTATCTCATCGGTAGTAACAATGAGGAGTGGGAGCTTCCTCTTATTCCCACTCTCGTCTGTTTTTTTGCATCCTCCATATGCTTTAGAATCCGGGTAGGCGGGCTATTAGTGCACTCTTAATAGAGCTCACTGATTGGTTGATATCAAACCCTTCCAGTATATACTTCCTCAGGGGTTTGGTGCCTCTTGGTGCATAGGAATGAAAGTCGATATCATCCGACTGGTGGAGCAAGGACATGTTGGCGTCGTAATCAGTCTTTTATTTTCGTTCTGATTAAAAAGTTGTTATGTTAGCCTCTAAGAGGTGCTTTCTTAGTTCCACCGATGACATCGGTGGACGAATAACAATTGGAGCCGGTTTGTACGGCTTTTGATTGGTTGGTGGGGTAGTTGGGGTGGGGGTAGCTGTGATGGGTGGATCTGGTTGGGAGGTGGACGGAATGTCAGTCAGCAGTCAGCAGCCGCAGTGAAAACACCTCTAGGAGTGCCACCTCTTGTGAAGTGAACCAGTTTGTACCTTTTCCCCTCTTGCTTAGTTAGCGTCCTAGAGCTGCTGAGGTCCATGCATATCACTTGGATCTAACCTCGGCAGCCACCCCATTGGGTAAGGACAGCGTAGCACTGGCAAGATTCCCCAGAGTGACAGTGTATGTGCGTTGGTTACTGCCCGTTCATTAGTGCTCCCGACACGGACCGCCCGTAGGTGCTCTCGTTACGGTCCGTCCGTAGGTGCTCTCGTCCAACTAGTGCGCGAGATAGGACAATAAAGTGCGCGAGATGGACACAGCACAGAGTGCCCCTCTTCCCAGGTCTGAGGACGAAGCAGATGTAGAAGCAGCTAGCTCTTCGAGCCCACTGGGACGTGAAACACGCGCCATGCGTCAGAGGAAGAAGAGAAAACCCAAAACTATACAGGCCAGCGGGATTGAGACCTCTAATAGGTATGCGGTACTCGCCAACGCAGATACCGAGACTGTGACCCAGGACTCCCAGAAGCCGCTCCAAATACCACCTGTCATGTTGGCTCCAGAACACACCATTCCGGAGGCCAAAAAATTCTTAACGAAGTTAAAAATCTCAGACTACTTGTTAAGGCAAACGCGTGCTGGAGTTCACATCCTGCTTGATAATGTGAAGGACCGAAACGAAGTCCTTAGGGGACTTCGCTTAATGGACATACGTTTTCACACGTATGCACAAAGAAGAGGCCTGACACAGAGTAGATTTGTGCTAAAAAATCTACACGTCAGCATCCCGATAGAGGACGTAAAAGAGGCTGTTAAGCCTCTTGCAGCAGTGGACGTGAGGAGGCTGCAGAAGACAGATGAAACAGGAAAAACCCCCTCTGTCACCAATAGTAATCACGGTACCTGTCAAGGTCACCATTGAGGACGTGCAGGCGATTAGGCACGTCAATAAGTGCCTTAATCTTCTCGGTCTGTAAATACATACCGAAGAAAGATAACGCACCCCCGCAGTGTTATAGATGCCAGAAGTTCGGGCATACCAAAAATTATTGCGGGTACGCTTTGGCATGTGTGCGTTGCAGCGGGGGACACAGCGTCGACAGTTGTCCCAGAAAGGGTGAGCCTAAATGCACAAACTGTCAGGGCAAACATGTGGCGTCTTACAGACAGTGCAAAGCCCGGCAAGAACTTATCAAGATTGCCGAACAGAAGAGGAAAGAACAGGCTGCATCCAGACGAGTGCAAACCAGCAGCACTGCCACAACCAATCACATTAGAGAAAACAGACCTGTTAGTACGGCGACAACGTACTCTTCTCTATTCCGTCCCTCAGAGCCTCAACCGCCATCAGCGACTGGAACAGACAAGGAATCCCCACCACCGGCAGAGGAGGGAGCGCCACAACCTCAGCTGGACCAATCACAAACTTTCATGTTGACAGTGATAAATCAAACCATCACCCATATGTTTTCAGAGATGAGGACTTTCATGGAAACACTCATTACAGACCTGAAACAAGGATGCCAGTGTCAAAAATGATTGGTTACAGCATTGTAAATTTCAACTGTTGTGGCCTCGCCACAAAACTAGAAGAGGTGGAGGCTCTCCTGGCGCTTACCGAACCCATTGTGGCCGTCATCACGGACACTAGAATACAAGGGCGCCCCCCCCCCCCCCCGATTTCGAGGATATGCCGTAGCTGATGACTCACACGATCCCCATGGAGGTGTGCTCATAGCGGTACGGCATGGAACGACGTGGAAGAAGATGCCACCCCCTATGAACACCAGAGACGCACGGACCAGTCATGTCACCGTTCGATGCTCATGAACCAGCCTATTTACATCACAGGCATATACCGGCGTCCAAGGGGGTCACTGAGAGAGCTACGGCAACTCATCGACACATGCGGGACAAAAACCAATCACTGGTTGGTAGGAGACCTGAATGCCAGACACAGCCTATGGCATAACACGACGGCAAACCCGGCGGGAAGGCAGCTGGTTAAAACAGCATTTACAGTTGTACACCCAGCCACTCACACCTTCCGCCACTTTCGAGATGGCTCTACGTCGACAATCGATCTCCTGTTAACAAGACAGCAACACCGTATCACTGAGTGCACTGTCACAGACTTCATCTCGTCGGACCATCGCCCGGTGATCTATGAAGTGCAAGGAATAAGACCCGAGCCGACGGTGAAGAAATTTAAATACCAGAAGGCCGATTGGAGCCGTTTCAAAGCCGAGGTATGCCATAGGCTGCAGCAAGTTCCGACCCTGCGAACCGTGGAGGAAGTAACTGACTACATCGAGGACTTCACGGCAGCATTAGTCGAGTCTGCGCAGACGGCCATCCCCACCTACTATCCACAGCCTCCCCACTTACAGAAACCCCCACCCCACATCATGGCGCTCATCGAAAGTAGGCGGACACTGAAGAACCGTCATTCCCACACCAGAGATCCAGACACCAAAAGAGCCCTAAACGCAGTGACCACCCAGATTAAAAATCTCATGCGCCAATGGAAGACTGCGACCTGGCACGAACGGCTACGGACCACGTATGGTGATTACAGGAAATTCTGGAAACTCACAAAAGCGGCAACCAAGAAGACCTCTAATGTCCGCCTACATGATGGAGACCGCCTTCTAAATCATGCTGAGCAAGCCGAGCTACTAGTTGGGCACTATCAGCATGATATAGATACGCGGACAGGGGCCCAGCTCTCAATACCGGAGATGGCTAAGGAGAACAATTACATGTCCGTCACTCCGAAGAAACTGAAGGCCATCCTCAGAAGAGCCCACGGAAACAGGGCCCCTGGCCATGAGGGGGTACAGACGATACTCCTGAAACAACTACCGAGAAAAGGGATTGCTCATCTCACAAACCTGTACAATTCGTGCTTGAGGCTGAGATACTTCCCCGAAAAATGGAAGCATGTCATCCTGTTTCCACTCCTCAAGCCGAATAAGCCAGGAAACGAGGCAGATCACTATAGACCAATCAACCTGTTGCCGCACCTCGGTAAGGTATACGAAAAGATCATCCTGAATTACCTTAGAGAATTCTGTGATGAAAACTCAGTAATTCCTTACGAACAGACCGGTTTTCAAGCACATCTCAGTACGGAACATCATCTTATGAAGCTACAAACTGAGGTGAACACCAGCTTCAATCGGAACACGGCAACGGCTATGATCTCAATCGACTGTACAAAGGCATTCGACTCAGTGTCTCACGGTATTCTATGCCGTAAACTCTTAGACCTCGAGTGCCCGGAACAGCTCTACAATATCATTGTCTCCTTTCTCGGCAACAGGACCATCTCTGTGCGAGTTTGTGATGAGCAATCCCGGACCATCTCACTGAAGTGCGGAGTGCCGCAAGGAGCAGTCCTCTCTCCGGTGCTGTTTTCAATATATACTGCTGAGGTAGTTGGCAAAAACTACAGAATAGCGAAGGTCGCTGCATATGCCGATGATATAGCCATCTACAGCACCAGTATGAGCGCCAAACATGCACTGAAACAGGCCGAGGAAACCTGTAAAGAGATAGTTCAACAGCTGACCTCAACATACAGGTCAATCCAGCAAAAACGGACTGTGTAGTGTTCTCGCACCAACAGGGCAAGAAATCAACACTGCCGAGGACTCTCCAGGTGGCTGACACCGTCATCTCGCCTTCTAACTCCATAGTATACTTGGGTATGCAGCTTGATCGGCATCTCAAGCTTAGTACCCATCTATATCAAAAGACCAGGACGGTCAGGAGAAGATCTTACCGTCTTCACCACCTACTGACTTCGCCAGCGCTTTCACTCCGCCTCAAATTGCAAGTGTACAAGAGCATACTCAGGCCGGCACTGCTATACGGGGCTCCATTGTTCACACATCTCACCGGTGGCACGCAGCGGTTCCTCCAGAGGTTTCAAGACTCGATGCTCCGGAAGATGGTAAGGACAACGGCGTGGAAGAGGAAAAAGGCTCATGAACTCCACACCCTGCTAAATTTACCAACGGTCCCGGAATTTATCAGGAGGAGGCATATCAAATTCTTGGATTCGCTGGGATATCTAGCAAACCCACTATTTAGGACACTGACACCAGCACCACCCCCACTTAGATGGCAGAAAGTAGTGGAAGGAAACAGAATGTGAAATGGACACTAAATTTAGTTTAAGGTATTAGTTAAGTTGATTAGATTAGGATTAAACTAGTTGTATAAAAGAAAAACAAACAGAAAAATAAAGTGTGCCCCAACACTTTTGTTATAATAAGAATTAAATAAGAAATAACAATGTAAAACCAATACCACAAAAATTCCTTAAAATGAAGCCCAGCTTCAGCAAAAGGAAATACATCAAATTAAATGTATATATCTGCAAATATAAGTATCCAGGGGTTTGGAAAAAAAAAAAAAAAAAAAAAAAAAAAGGTGGACGGACCGCTAAGTGCGGCAAAGCTATTGGAGGTAACTGTAGCTGTTTAATCATTGGTGGGTCGGGGCACAAATGTCAGTTTTTTCTTCACCCTGGTGAAACCTTCGCTGTCTGTAAAGGGAATGAATTTCCGCTTTAGTTTGAGTTTGATCTGAGGGGGCCTGTTCGATGAAGATGAAGTTGAAGCAACTTCATCTTGAGCCATTGGTGTAGGTTGGGGCTGTGTCATTTTAAAAAATATAAAAAAATTAAACTAAACTAAAGCTAACACTTCACTTAGGTAAGTAAAATGTACTCACGTGACGCCAGGAGCACCAGGACGGACCGTAACGAAGGCACCACTAGGAGCACCAATCACAGGCCGTGTCGAGAGCACCAGCTGTCACTAGGGGCAGCTTGCCAGCGCGACGCAGCCCGATACCCAATGGGGTGTTTACTGAGGTTAGTTCCAAGGGATAAGCTTGGACCTCAGCAAATCTAGGGTGCTAAACTAAGCAAGTGATGTAAGAGTCTTGAGAAAGAAAATCTTCAGCTCGCAAGAGATGTTTCCAGGAGAAGTCCGTCTTCCACGACTGCTAGCTGTAGAATCGTATATGACGGACTAACCAGGAAGTATACCACGCATTTATAGAGCCTGACATCGTCCAGATTTTAAAATTAGGCAGATTGCGATGGGAGGGACATCTGGCACGAATGGTAGAAAATAAAATACCGAAGAGAAAGCTTACAGAGCCGCTCCATGGGACCAGGAAAAGAGGCTGACCTAAGCTAAGGTGGATCGACGGAGTAGTAAAGGACTCGAGGGACATCCTTGGTATCATCAGGAATTGGATGGCAGCTGCACAGGATCGTGACGATTGGCGGAGACGATTGGTGGAGGCCAAGACCCGTCACCGGGTTGTTGCGCCGCAATAAAAAAAAACATTTTTTTATAAATTTGTATTTGTTTTATATTTTTTCAATCCCGTTCATATTTTGTTAGTTGATTCTTATTTCAATGATAAAAGAAAGGTCATGCACTAAAAGAATCTTCTTTAACTTGTTAACCTATAACATTACAGGACGTGGCGGCCGAGCACGTTGGGGCGAGGGTTCCAGAGTGCCCGGGACGGAACGTTGTGGGTTCGATTCCCACCTTGGTCAGTTAATAGTTATTTTGCGGCGATCCCGAAAAATTAATCTTGATACTCTGGTTAGTACGTGTTTAGTACGTAGAGGAAGCCGTCAGGGGTTGGCAAAAAGGACCACAAGGCCCACTTGCTGGACTAGTTCCTCCCATCAGTACCAGTACCTATAACATTATCTCTTCCAAATCTAATTCCTGAATACCAATATCGATAAAGAGCCCACTACTTCCATCCTTATTTATACCTTCTATTCTATATATAGTTAAAGAGCTGCTCAAATAGAGAACTTAAAAAAAACTTTATTGTCTAAAATAGGTTACAAGTAATGGTTCATACTACCTCAGATCTACATACAGAATTAATGTCTTATTCTAACAAAAGTACATCGAAAGGGACAAGGACTAGGAGGGGGTTTCCTAGTATGCCAACACAGAGGAACTGAGTAAGGGATTATGTTCAAGTCTTAGGAAAGGTTAGTGGCCTTTAACTCCTCCCTCATTTAGTGTGACGTCCTCGGAACATATTAATTTTGGGAAGTATTGTGGATATGGGTATGCCAGGCTCTAGCCCTGCCATCAAACTCTGGAGGATATCCCATAGGTGTTGAGGATTGTGAAGGTTGCAAAGGATTTTGGCTTACAATAATTTTTTGATTTTTTCATATATAAAATATTAATTTAACATTGGTATAAACATGAATAAACAATAAATAACATGAAACAAAAGTTATTACATATATCCAAATATCATTATTGTTTATTGTATAATCTTCTAATTGTTCTATTTCTATAGGACCTAACTTAATAACGTCTAAATCATCTAAAGTAAAATTAGTTACAACTTGTTGTTGAGGCAAATGTTCAGAAATAAAAGGTAAATGTACAATATCATTATAAGCTATAGGCAAGTTGGTATTATTTACAAATTGTTCCTTATTCTCTAGATTGATTAATGAGGTAGAATACAAATGGGTATTACGAACTAAATTATCTTTTTTCGTTTCAATATACTTAATTAGATGGGTTACATATTGTTGGGTTTCTGGAATATACATTATCATTGGATTTGACTTTACAATCAGCAACTTACAATCATTAAGGGGTTCATTATAAGCTAATTCTTTTATACATTTATTATGTAATAATGCTAGGTTTTTACAATATAATTCATTATTATAATTAATACAATTTGTAGGTTGATATACATGGCTATTGTTTTTTATAATTGTAGTTTTTTCAATATGAATGATATAAGTTATATTGTTGTTTACATAAGGGTATGGCATAGCGAGATACGACATAACTCAACTTGTATTTAATGGGAGTTGTATGAAATAGTAAATGATGTCAGTGTTAGAAATTGAGCATGTGCCTTTTCCAATAACATTAAGGCACAACGATATGACAAAATTGAATGCAATATTTTAAATTACTTTTCGGCTTTAAGATTCCTTTATATTATTATCTAAGTTCATAATTTCCGTAAATAATAAAGTTAAATTCTTATATTCTAAAAACGAGTAATAGTCGCTAAGTATATAGGTTTTATTAACTGGAAGAATCATTGCACCTGGTCCAGTCGACAGCTTTTGAACGCGCAAACATCTCGTTCTCAGAATCAGAAGCGTCAGCAGCGATAAGGTCATTGAAATCCGGAGGACTACCTACATTCGTAACAAGAGACTGATATGAACGTTCTCTTTGTACATCTTTTATTTTGTTGTTTAACTCGCGCATCACTTCATCGATTTCCGATTGTAGTTTTTCATCGCGTTTTTGTTTTTTAATATTTTTCGCGTGTACCTTTTTCGTTAAGTTTTTTCTAGCTTTAATTCGTTTACCTTTAATTTTGCTAATTTGGTATTTTTTATCAATTTTAGAAACCTGCCGGGGAGTTTTGACTACTATTTCTCCTGAGGATATGACACTAATGTCATCGCGTTTTTCATTTTCTTTATCAATATATTTCTGCTTATTTGTTTCAATTTTTTCTTTTATAGCTCTATGAATTAATTCTAAGTTTTTATGATAGTCGTTAACTAATTGCTCCTGTATAATTGGATGGTTATTTATTATATTTGTACTTACTCCGAAAGTGATTTCATTAGGTGTTAATTTTAATTTATTGATCATCGAGTTGTTATAAACGATGGTAGCTAATTGTAATATTTCTTTAAACTGTTTATCCGGGTGTTCTAAATGAATCACACGCATTTGTTCAAAAAGGGTGGAACTTGCTCTGTTTAAAGTTCCTAGTGAATTAGGATTTTGAGGAGTCGTTTCATGTTTTTCAATATTTAAATATTTTAATAAATCTTTAAATACTAAATTATCAAATTCGCGACCGTTATCCGTTGTTATTAGTTTCGGTTTTGGAAAAATATTCAAATAAGCTATCAGAGCATTTTTTGTATCTCTTTGGTTGTTAGTTTCAGATAGATACGTGAATATTCTTTTTGAGAAAACATCGAGGATGCAATGAACATACTTTCCATGGATATGTATGGTATCCATTTGTATTTCTTCGAAAGGTTTAAGAGGTGTAGGGGTTAATTTAAATTTAGGTTTTGGTGGGTGCCTATCATATTTTGTTTGCAAGCAAATTTCACATTTAGAAATCCAAGTCTTTATGTTTCTCAACATATTGGGCCAGTAATATTGTGTTTTTAATCTTTCATAGGTTTCTTCTGCTGCCCTATGATGAGTTTTACTAATATGATAATCAGAGATCAATTCGTCCTGTTGACCTTTGTCAGTTATATCGGTAACAAAATTAAAGTATTTTTTCAAACGATTAGTTTGGAATTTTGTTCTAAATATTTCGCTAATTTCAAAATAAATTTTTTCTAATAATTCTGTTTCTGATCGTATATTGCTATTTATCGAGCAGTAGATTCCATATGTTACGTTAGGTTTTATTATTTCTAATAGTAATTTTTCTAGATCCGTTTTGTTTTCATACCCTGAAATGAATATCTCACTTCTGGTTTTTGTGTTAAACGGTTGGATATTTATAGTTTCTGAAAAACCCTTTTTTAGTATTATTTGGTGCTTTTCTATATTAATTGGTTTTTGTTTGTCCTCGTTTATCATAATTCTATTTTCAAAGGAAGATTCATCAGAACGGACGGTTGCGAGGCTTTCTTCATCCGTTTCGCTAATATGTAAAAGGTCTTGACATTCAATAGGGGACCGTGATAAATAATCCGCTACTTTATTAGCTTTACTCTCGATGTGTTTGATATCGAAATCGAAATCCTCCAACATGATTTTCCATCTGATAAGCCTCGCGTTTTGTGTTTTACACGTTTTCATATATTCTAGAGGCTTGTGATCCGTATAAATATGAAATTTTCTACCGTATAGGTATGGTTTAAAATGGTTGCACGCCCAAATTATAGCTAAACATTTCTTCTCTATTGTAGAATAGTTTTGTTCAGCTTTTTTGAGCGTTCTCGAGGCATAGCAAACTGGTAATTCAACGTTGTTGTTTTTCTGAGCCAGCACGGCGCCAATAGCAAGATTGCTTGCGTCGGTAGTTAAATAGAAGTCCTGAGAAAAGTCAGGGACTTGTAAGACTGGGCTACTACAAATCAATTCTTTTAATTTATTAAACGCGTCTATATAAGATTCTGGATTGATTGTTATTCCCTTTCTTAAAGATTTAGTGAGAGGGGATGCTATTTTTGCATAATTAGGGATCATTTTGCGATAGAAGCCAGTCAACCCTAGAAAGCTTTTTATTTCTTTTTTGGTTTTGGGGAGTTTTGAATCCATTATGGCCGATATTTTGGCAGGATTGGGTTGTATACCCTTTTCCGAAATAATGTGGCCTAGAAACAGTAACTCGCGTTTGCAAAACTCTGTTTTATCCAACTGGATTTTTAAATTATGTTTTTCGAGTTTTTGAAGTACGGTTTCTATGTGTTTCATGTGGTCCGCCATATTTTCTGAGAAAACTATAATGTCATCCATGTAGATAAGAGTATTGGGGACATCCGCAAAAATAATATTCATGGCTCTCATGAAGGTGGCAGGAGAGTTGGAAAGTCCAAATGGTAGTCTTAGAAATTCAAAATGCCCTTGGTCTGTAGAAAACGCGGTTTTAGGGATTGAGTCTTTTTCTACTCTGACCTGGTGGAAGCCGGAGCATAAGTCCATAGCCGTGAAAATAGAAGCTTTCCGAGCAAATCTTCTATGTTTGGAAGAGGATATTTATCGGGAATGGTCTGTTGATTTAACTTTCGATAATCAATAACCATTCGAATTTTTCTCTTTCCCGATGCATCTAATTTTTTGGGTACAATCCATACCGGTGAATTGTACGGAGAGTTACTTGGCTGGATTATTTTATTTTCTAATAATTTAGTTACCTCTTCTTTAATATCTTCGCGAAATTGGTGTGGATATCGGTAATTTTTTGAATATATCGGTTCTTCGGTTTTTGTTTTAATTTTATGCTCTAATATGTCGGTTGCGGATAATTCATCCCTATCAGTTTTGAAAATTGAGGGATATTTTCTCAACAAAAATATGAGAGTTTCCTTATCCTTTGTACTTAAATGGTCACAACGAATTAAATTTGGGATTTCTTCTATTATATTTTCCGAAATGGGAGAGGTTTCTTCAACTTCTTCACCAAGAAGTTCTTGAAAATTTAACTCTAATGTGTTTTGATTTTTACTAATTATTGTTAAATTATTTTCGTAAATACCAGCGGGAATTTCAATATCGTCATTTTTTAATTCAACGTAAAAAATTCCGTTTTTGTTTAATGGAACGGAGTTGATACCCTGTTTTAGAGTTACTGGGCGTTTTTCATCCCGTAAATGAAAATTAAATGAACTATATTTGGTGGTAATTATTATGTCTTTAAATAATATTTTTGAATCCATGTTGTCCAATATTTCATTACCCAAAAGTATGTCATAGTTGGGGCTAAATTTATAAATATAAAATTTAATTTTTTCAGGATTTTTTAAAAATGTGGTGTCTAAATAAGTATATAATACTTCATCACCGTATTTTTCGCCTGCTGCGGTTTTTATAGTGAATTTTTCTTTGACGCGGGGTACGCCTTTAGGAATAATATCGGGGTTTATAAAATTACTCTTTGCTCCGGTATCGAGAAGCCATTTTCTATTAGCGTGATCTATTACATATGGGAGTTCGTCGAAGTTTATAGTAAACAATTCTAAGATTACGTGTTGTCGCCTTGGTTCGGGGGATTTCCTAAAAAATGGGACAACTGAGATTCTAGATCTCTTATTTTTGCGTCTCTCGGATCTTCTTCCGGTTCTTCTTCTATCTCATATATTGGTTGCCTGTGCGGCTGAGAATTTGCACTTCTCATCGAAACGGTTTACCCTGTTGTACCGTTGTAGGGTCTTTGTTGGTTATTCGGATGATTTTGTCTGTATTGCCCTGAATTGGGTTTATTAAAAAACTTTTGTTGATCGTGAGGATTCCATTCGCGATTATGGACCTCTCTTGGTTGATTATAATTATTTTGAACCTCTCTTGGTTGGTTATAATTATTAGCCGGATAATTGTTGTAACGATTATTATTATAATGTTTTCTTTGATTTTTATGCTGATCATTAAATTTCTTTTTATTTTGAAAATTATTTTCTGATTTATCACCTGCCTTATTCATAGATCCTGATGAGATCAGATCGTCGAATAGTAGGTGGTTCTCATTTTGAATTAGATTCCTTAAATCGTCGAGGTTCTTGAGTTTATCCGTTTTTGTCATTAAATATGTTCTAACATGCAAAGGCATGTTAGTGAAAAAATGATATAATAGCTGACATTCAAGATGTGCGATCACCGTTTCTTTATTATGTGTTTTATCTATTCGGTGTCTTGATATAATTAACGTACGATTTTTATCTATTCTTTGTAAGAAATCTAATGGGTGTTCTTTAGGTTTAATATTAGTATTAAAAAGTTCCAAAGTTAATTGTTCGATTGAACGAGAATCACGAAAAGTTCTTTCTAAATATGTTAAAAGTTCTTCTACAGTTTCGAATTCACACGTAGTGTTAATGTAATCCGCTTCCGCTGTTAGCCTAGCTAATACTTTACTTAAAAGTCTTTTTTCGTTTAATTCTTTGAAATTATTTTTAGAAGCACAAACTATATTTCTAACCTGTCTTACTACATTTACGAATTTCAATAAATTGTGGGGATTTCCATCAAAGTGTGGAATATGATCGTAATCCGCGCTTTTTATTTGGAATGAAGTGTCTGCCATTTTTACCCTTTTTAATTGTTCGATTTGTTCACTAATACGACGTAATGCCGGGTCAGTAGGCATAAAAATACAAATAAAATAAAATAAAATACAATAAAAGTTATTCTAAATTCTTACTATAAGAGTCGTCTCGAAGTTCTGCTGGATACCTGCAACCAGTGAAGTCCAGTAAACTGTAACGAAGGATACCTCGGTAGAGTGATGTCCTAAGTTGAATGCCTCTAAAATCGTCGGAGTCTTCTGGTACCTCGGAGAGTGAGCCAAAAGCAGTGATATTAAAGATACCTCGGAGAGTGAGTCATTAATATCAAAGTTCTTCAGAGTTCAGAGTTCAGACTGCGAAGATGATACAAGATACCTGGGAACAGTGATTTCTTGATACTTGCAGTCCCTGTGTCCGGGCGCCAGTTAAAGAGCTGCTCAAATAGAGAACTTAAAAAAAACTTTATTGTCTAAAATAGGTTACAAGTAATGGTTCATACTACCTCAGATCTACATACAGAATTAATGTCTTATTCTAACAAAAGTACATCGAAAGGGACAAGGACTAGGAGGGGGCTTCCTAGTATGCCAACACAGAGGAACTGAGTAAGGGATTATGTTCAAGTCTTAGGAAAGGTTAGTGGCCTTTAACTTATAATAGATGACTTAGCAACAACCGAGGACGATGGAGGACGGGCCAGGGAATTCCAATTGACTACTTTAACTGGCATTTTAACTTTTTACAAACAAAAACCTGTAAATATAAGTGAGAGTGTAAACTGTAAAACACCTTATTTTCATTTTTTCACATTTTGATATAGGTAAGTATTTTTTTTCAGTGCACCGGTTGCTGGAGAAAGAGAGTTTTGCAACAACTAATGATTTTTAAACATAAGAAAATAAAGTAAGGGGACAGCTAAGACAGATTTAGACTGGCCATTCGATGAGTAATAATAATCATTGCTATTTCGACATCATTAAAAAATGGGAGTAAAGAGTTTTGCAGTTCATACCCCCAAGTTTATTTTCATCATTTGTCTTCATATTTTCATCACTTCCTGTTTCGCTTTGATTTTAAATACTTGTTTCGAAACACGCTTCATGCAGAATGTACATAGTTAATATATGCTTTTTAAGTATTTAATGTGTATTTCATGAAGTTCAATAGAATAAATGGCCAAAAATAGCGTAACATAGCAGAGCGTAGTGTTTATGAGAATCGGACGTAAAGAGCCAAAAATCTCTTCTTGCCACTTTTTTTGTACTTCTTCAGCGTGCTCTAGCGGCTGAACGGTTGATCGTAAAGACTTTTTTGTTGGACATTAAATGTAGAAATTTTGTCTACTTTAGTTTCGTAAACGGCGGTCTTCTCGGAAAACTACTAGTTTCCGAGATATTGGAGAGAAAACCTTTTTATTTTTTTACTAAAAATACAAGGTTTCGACCCAAATATGTCAGCAAAGCTCAGATACTTGATCAGCGACTCTGAAAACTGAGATGAACCAAAATTTACGACTACAACAAAACTTTCCTCCATTTTTCCTATACTGCATTACATACCTAAACTACATTGAATTATAAATATGAAAATAATGTAATCTGTTCATAAATAGTAATTATTAAGGATTCACATTAAAGAACATTTGCGGTAATATTTTTTGGGGGGTGCGTCCTTCAATAAGAGACGGATATAGGACCCCTGGATATAGGAATCATTTATTAGATTTCCGGTGGTTCTGATTCCATTTTTTGAATAGGACCTTTTATCGAGCATGCGCATTTCGAATTACTATTACAGTTTTCATTTTTTGGTATAGGTATCGTTTGAAAACTATTTAAGGGCTATATTTTCGAATTTACTATCGGGCATGCGCATTTCGATTTATTGTCACTGTGGAAGTTTTCTTCGATATCGAGATCGTTAAGTCGGTGAAAGTTCGGATTCTGTTTTTCAATTGGACCTTTTATCGAGAATCCACATTGCTCATTTCCATTACATGTGATTTTTTCTTGCGTATATTGTCCTTGAAAACCAAATATTCGATTTCTACTCTAAAAAACAAATAAATTGTAATGGTAATTTGAAATACGAATGATCGATAGCAAACCAATTTAAAAAAATGAATAAAAACGCTCGAAAACCTAATAAACTATTCCTATACAAAAAAAAAAAAAACTCAACATAAATGGAAAAGCGAAAGCGCATGTACGATCGAAAATCCGAGGGTTAATAAAAAAAATAGCGTATTTGAAAACGAAATAAACGATACATATACCGAAAAATTGTCAACTGTCACGGTAATTCTAAATGCGCATGCTCAATCAAAAATCCAATCCAAAAAATGGAATCAGAACCTCGAAAACCTAATAAACTGATCGTATATCATAGAAAAATTCAACAGTAACGTACAATCGAAATTCGCATGCGCGATCGAAAATCCAATCTTATTTTCATAGCAAGAGCCTTCGATAACCCAATAATGGACCTCAATATTGCGGATATCCGAAATGTTAAAATAAATCGACACATGATCGCGCTATTTTAAAATCGATGGTATTTTCATTAAAAGTTCCTTCGATTGATAACTCAAAAATGGACCTCAATATCGATAACATTCGAAAAACTTTTACAGCCATATCCAAATAATAGCAATTTAGCATTATCTTTATTTTTTTTATTTCAAATATAAAAATCAAATCAGTACTTTAATTTTCTGAATCCTAAAAATGAATTTCATGACATGAATTTTATTTTTTGATGTCAAATATTAAAATAATTGTATTCACTAGGAGATAAAAATAAGATTTAATTTCAATCCATAGTCTAAATAAAAGTTAATAGTTCTTTTTTTCAATAATTACGATTTAAAATGTAATAGCAACGAAAAACTATTCAAATAGAGTTGGATGACCTGATCGAACCAAAATGGCCGCCACTTCACATTGTCCACACTGTCACATAGCACCCTGAGCTCTGTTTAAAAAAACTAAATAAAAACGCTCGAAAACCTAATAAACGATTTCTATATCAAAGAAAACTCAACATAAATGGAAAAGCGAAATGCGCATGAGCTATCGAAAATCCGACAGTAAATAAAAAAATAGGCTCCTTGAATATTGTCATGGGAAGAACTAACCTCTTTGGTAGAAGGTTGGGATAATAACATATGTTAAAGGAGTAGGTTACATTAAGCATTGTTATGCTGTGTGTATTGATGTATTGTATTAATGTTGTTTAAGTGATGTTAAATAAAGTATATTACAGAACATTATAAATACAAAATAAACGATACCTATACCAAAAAAGTGTCAACTGTCATAGTAATTCTAAATGCGCATGCTCAATCAAAAATCCAATTCAAAAAACGCAATCAGAATCCTCGAAAATCTAATAAACGATCCCAATATCCAGGGGTGCTCACCCTCACCCCTCTGTTAGTGAAGAGCACATGCTCCCTTAGTCATGAACGCATCCCCCAAAAATATTACAGCAACTGCTCTTTAATGTGAATCCTCTATAATTATTATTTATGAGCAGATTACATTTTCAAATTTATTTTATAATTCAATGTAGTCTAGGTATGTAATGTAGTATAGGAAAAATGGAGGAAAGTAATGTTATAGCCATAAATTTTGGTTCACCCTAGTAAAATACAAACGATTGGCATTCTATTGAAATGATTGTGGAAATGATTAATATCATAAATCATTATAAAGCAATCTATTTGAGGAACTATGAACTCTATGAATTATTAATTATTAGTGATCTAAATATTAATAAAATAATTAAGTGTTTTCTTGAAGTTGTTATATGGTGAAATGGACTATTATGTTAATTTATTTCAATATTTACCTACCAAAATAATCTAATGATGGTTGGTATTCAATGTTCAAAGTTGGAATAAACTAATATCACTTCACTCAGTTTTAAAATTATTCTATCATAACCTTGAGTTATACTTTAGCTAAAGTAAGTGAAAAATAGAATAAAAATACTTAACGACTGAAATAAAACAAATTTACAGACTATACTATACTAATGAAATAGAGGATTTTGTTGGAATGGAATCATTTATATCATATGCATTAATATTTAAATTTTGTTGGAATATTTTCTATTGTTAATAATCATTTTTATTTGATAAAAATAAAATAATATTTTTATTAAGTCATTTAAATTAATCATTTAATTTTAAATATTAAGTGACTAAAAGTAACAATTTATAACAAAGCTAATAAAGTACATAATCTTAAGTAATAAAAGTATCTTAAAATAAAATTCAACAATCATACTTTTACAGTATTTTAAATAAATATTAATAATACTAACATATGGTAAATATAAAACATTAATTCTCTTTATAAAACAGAATATCCTAAATTTTAAATAAGGGTAGAGCTTGTATAGAAACAATTCATAAGTAACATTCCAATTATTTTTTAAGAACACACTTACCATTTATAATCATTAAAGATCAGGCAAATTTAAACTTTTTTTTTTAATTCACACGTATATACATTAGTGCAAGAATAGTTTATTTGAGGAGTCATGGATAATCAGTTTAAAAGAATATTAGACAAATATGTATTTGTATAAATTACTGTATAAATATGTAATTGTATATATACAATTAATTAATTGCCATGGTCAATTGTGATGTACTATTAAAAATAAACTTTCAATAAAACTGAATTTAAAGAGAATTCTAAAGGATAAGTAATTGCACGAAATTATTTATTTGTTCATGATTTAAATTAAAATTATATTCAATACAGTATTAAAAACTTGGGTATTTATAAATTATTTTTTAAACTATTGTGGAAAATGCTCAGCCTATTTGGATCTCTTTTTATTTATAGCAGCTTCTGTCAAGAATGAAAAAAATCTTTTAGACGTTTTTATATTGATCTTTGTTCACATCCGATATTATCTAGCTTACTCCTATTTGTGCTAAATTGTATGTAGTTTACCATATCGCCACTAGAGGGCTTCAAACTGTAGCTATCCAACCAATAGGCCTATTCCCAGATTTTTTAGTTCTCAGAGCTTATTCTCCAGGAGACATTAGAATTAGGTAAAAGTTTAAATTTTATGTTTTTAAAATAATATTTATTGAAATTTACAGCTTTATTTACAATAGAACTAGAAAATTTGTTGATACAGAGCTAACCACTGCTACTCCAGAGACTGTTCTATATTAGAAGATCAGGAGGCCATTTTTTATTAAGTCCTCTCCGATAATTTAAAATTTCAGATATCTGACTGTTCACTCATTAATTTTACAAACTGCAGTAAGTACCAAAGCTTGGTTGCTTAAAAAAAATAATTTTAACAAAAAATCCTTAAAGCAAATTTCCTACATTTCTTACCATATGCACTTTCGCAAACAAAATGAAATATTAGCAAATATTTAACTGATTTTCTCGGATCTATAAAAATCCATTAATATATAAACCAAAAAACATTGAAATAAAAGCAAACTTAAAGGAAAAAATAAACTTAAATATTTTATATGCTTGTGTTATCTGTGATAAAAAACGTAATAATAATAAACTTTTGTATGCATTTCTAAAAGTAATTTTCGGTCGAATTGACCTATAGGAATTAACTATATAGTGTCTGTTTTTTTTCTTTTTAAAAAGGATTCTAATGTACCTTCTCAATGATTTTTTTTTTTTATCGCATTAGGAAAAATAATTCAGACTGATCCAAACTTAACTTCAGAAAACTTCAGGAATCATTTTAGAAATAAGTAAACCGCTCAAAGTATTCAATTATTGCCCAATGTACCAAATAAATTTGTATTCCCTTGTTTTGAATCTACGTTGAAAGTTTGCGGAAACATCGTTTATTTCTCTCTGATTCGCATGTCTTCGTTGGATACATGCTGGGATGGATTGTTTAATTAAGTACGATAAAATATAATTTAATCTGTATTTTTTCCTACTGCTACCAAACATTGATAACCAAGTGATATTTACGGCGTCCAACGGAGTAGGTGTCGAGGCCTCCTTAAGGAGTTTCTGGAAATTATTTTCAAAATCTCACGTTGATTTTCCACTTATTTTGATCAAACGGCGTTTGAGTAAAATTTTAACCAGTTGGATAAAACTTTAGATTTTGATGCATTTAAAATCTTTATATACAGGATGTTCAGTTTAAGACAACCCATATGCATTTCACGATATAACGGATGGTCTGAGAGAAAAATATTACGGAAGAAAATTATAGAGCGTAACATTTTCTTCCAGAATATGCCCATTACTTGATACTTAGATGCCTCACGCGGGTCTAAACTGACGTGAATACAAGAACATGATTCATGATTCTGGCTTATTTTTTTACACTCTTTTCAATAAAAGTATGATCGAGTCTGAAGGGACGGTATTTTTCCTAGCACATGCAAACTAATTAATGAAAAATAAAATCAAAATGTGCTACGCACCATTCATTTTATCATCTATTACCCTTCAAAATCATGTACACAAATATGGGGGTAATCTGGAATAAAACGTTCTATATTTTTTTCCTCTTGCATTTTTCTCTCAGACCAACCATTATTCCATAAAATGCGTCTGAGCCGTCTTAAAATTAACTCCCTGTATACACACACACACACACACACACACACATACACACACACACACACACACACACACACACACACACACACACACACACACACACACACACAAATATATATATATATATATATATATATATATATGTATGTATGTATGTATGTATATAAAAAGTCATTGAATTCCTAAAACCAGCATTTCGCTTCGTGGGAGAGGGGGAGAGGTAGTCCATCCAAGAATCTACTTTTAACAAACCCACCCCAACCGGAGATGAGATAGCATTAAAATAGATTTATACAATTTTCGTTTACAGATAAGAATAGGTAAAAGTATTTTGTAATTTCTGAGGGGAGTCCGGACCTCCTGGACCACCTATTTGATTAAACTACTTTTTATCTCTAAAATATCAATCTTTATCTGTACATCCATAATTATTCCTTCTTTTTTTTTTTTTTAAATTAGATAACGTTGAGAAAGGGGTTAGACTTCGGATGGGCTTCCATTTGTTATGAAGCTCATGTCTAAAATTATATGAAGATTGGAACAAAACGAGATACATTGTTAGGAAAAAAAATCGATCTTATAATAACACGAGTTGGCCACCCCTGTTGTATTATTGTACATACTTCATTAGACACTTTTTTATTTGTCTAGTTTTAATGTACATTATTTTGAAGAAGGCAACGAGTATTAAATATCAGTAATGACCAGATAATACACAAATGTTTCAGTATACCATCGATTGTAGTCTAAGTAATTATGGAATTCTCGCTCTCTATTTGCAAACATGTTCTTTCATGAGAAATAGTTTTTATGAACATTATCCCTAAAAATAATGTAAATGCATAGAAGCTATAGCCAGGGAGTGTAAAATAGAGTGCTTAATTTTATTTAACATTATTTTTAAAGATAAAAATCTCAGACAAGTTTTGGAATAGGATTTATTGTTCCATAACGGATGATGCCAATTATGTGGATACCTGGAAATCGAAAGAAAAGAAAATAGAAAGATGACTTTTATATTTATTTTTATTACATCAATAAATCCTCTGGAATTAAATATATAACAACCTTTTCCTGCTTGAGGACAATTCGAGGTAATTGGTAGGGAGCTTGGCGCATGACCGCTTCTCCTCCACCCCTCTTCATCCCATCAGTCACTTCCCAGTCGGCTTTTAAACACAGATCTTACAATTGGAATATAACGGCTAGATGGATGATGGTTAATTATTTAGCTTTAGGTTATATGTATTTAGCTTTAGGTTATATGTATTTAGCTTTAGGTTATATGATTAGATTAGATTTAGGTTGTATGTATGTATATTCAAACTGAAAAATAATCTATAGTTTATTAAAGGATGAATGATGAATGTAACTCAAAGAAGCAACAAAAAAATGAATGCGGTGGTTAAGGGAATCTTATGACCAAATGTTTTTATCACACCGTTTTAGCTCCTCTGTTTGTTTTAAGGCATTCTAAAATAGAGTAAACTGAAGAAACACGCCACTGGCGAAACACCGTCGCTTCTCTCTCACCAACACTACTACTTTCCCCCTTCGTCCCTCCTCAAAAGTTCAGCATACAATTTATGGTTATTCCTTTTTAGTACTTTTTTTATTGGGATTTAACGTCCTATCGTATCCTTTTAAGGCAAACAGGACGGGGAGTATTCCTAAGTACTGTGATCAAATATTGGTCATTAGTTTTTGTCACATCATTTTGCAATGTTTTGTTACGCCACAAAAAATATTCCCCCTATCGTGCACCTTTTTTTTCTTTCACCACGGTCCAAAAATGCCAAAAAAAAAAACCTGTACCACTCCAACCCGTGAAGGGGCTTGATAAGGAACATCCTGTTTCTATGCCATCGGTTGTGTAAGGAGGTGATTCGGCCGATATCACTCTCAACTGCCAAGTTTTTCTCCCAATTAAGAGAGACAACCCACTTCCCACTTTATAGACATTGGGAGAGTCCCAGAAGGGTCTTCCGATCCCACAGGGCTGCTCCACGGCTGAAAACATAATAATTAATTATCTGCCACAGCCGGTCTCGAACCCGGGACCTAGAGATTAGAAGCACAGTGCCCTGCCTACTGAGCTACCCCGCTTCCTTGTAAATGTGAAAGGGGCATACTTTTCCGCTATTCACACCCTGGCGAAAAAAAAATCTAGTTACACCACTGTGTATATACATATTGGTATATGAGGTAAATGTACCAGTAGTGGACACAATTATTCTGAGCCAATGATTTCTTTAGATACTTCTGAGATTTAAAATGTATCCAGTGATTGCATCAGCAATTCCTCTTTGAATTCGTGACAAATAAAGTTTTAGTTAATGGTAGTTTGTATATTTTTTCTTATTTTGCCTAAACATCAAATTTGGACCAAAATCACCTCATTGGATCAGTGGTGGACTAACATTTTTACAATTTTTTCTTGGATTGAATTCTAATTTTTCATTACTTGAAACACACAATGTTTTCTTACTTTCCATTGCTTATGATGAAGAATAAAGGGAAAAAAACAAGGAAGGTCGCGTCAGATTAAAAGTTGTAACTCCAGAACATTTATACAAGTCAGTTGACATCCACATGATGGTATAGAAGGATCAATCTAGTTAGGGATTGCTAAATCATTTGCCACATCTATAATTTTGTTTTTATTGAAAACTAGTTTCAAATGTTATACATTCATCTTCAGTTCTAAAAACACACAAAAATTCAAAAACAAGCAATTCAAAATAGAGTTTGGTATTATTATACATATTAAATTAAGTGTAATATAAATTAGTATTTTAAAACATTTATGAATTATGAATTTAATTAAGACGAGAAATCAAATACATGTTGGTACTCACCAAGGCTTAAGTAGATTATATCAAACAGAAAAGTTTGTATTGGTATGTTCTCGCACTGAACTAGCAATGGAAGAAAGTTGGGGTATTTATAGGTAAACGGTTTGAGGGTCGGGATTTTTCCAGTAATTCCGGTGAGTAATTGTTTTTTTTCTATTATAGATGGGAATAAATTTAATATTGGACTATTGGAGATATTTATGTGGCCATTTAAGCAAAAACTGGATTGGATTTGAAGGATTTTATTATTTCAAGTGCTTCATATATATTAAATTTGAGGCTGTTTTCAACGTGATGTATTAATTTAACTCCTGAGTCTTTGATGAATTTATGTTGGTTTTTTTTTTTCATTTAAATGAATTGCAAAGTTGGAATTCTCTGTCTTATTATTATATACATATATATGTTCCTCTAATCTCTGATTTAGTGATCTTCCAGTTTTTCCCGTGTATTTGGCCGCACAATCATTACAATTTAATTCGTATACTCCGCTTTTTTAGAAAGGGTCTATTTTGTCTTTAGGAGAAGGGAAATTTGAGGATAGGGTTTTTCCTATTTTAAATGCAGGGTTTAATCCTAGTTTTTTCAATTCATTTCCGACTTTGGTGGATATATGGCCGTAATATGCAATCAAGACATAATGTTTCGGGATGGGCCTGTCTTCGGGGGTTGTTGAATAGATATAATTAATTATTGAAAAAATACTAATTATTTTTTATTGAAAAAATAATACAAGCTGCCACACTCAAAGGCAGGAGTTATGGCTATAAGTATCTATCCATTACATGTATACAGACTAAAGAAAAATAAATAAAAATAGTGATAAAAATAAGAAAACAATATATGTCCATCACAAATAAAATAAAATAAAAACAGATAAATTACGTAATAACGAAATAATAAAACTGGCAAAGAAAATTGAAGTTGATTATAAGTAGAGTAGAGTAGTATCATTAATTTTAAAGAAAAGGGAAGCTGTATTAATTGGTAGGGTAAAGATTTAAGCACATGAAAGGGTAGGAGTGATCTTCCGCTCTTTAAGGCCGCGCCACCTGCATACCAATCATACCCAGCCATGAAGGATCAAGTATCAACTTACCCCTTAAAAAAATAATTCTATAACCACACATGGTATAAATAAACGAAAAAAATTGAAAACAAAATTCTCTTGAAAAAACAAAAATTCAAAACATTATCAAACAAAAGATATGCTTAATGTCAAATCTGGAACTGAGTAACAAGAAACAGGATCACTAATTCCAACTAATATTACGGAAGAGCATATCTCAGGGAAAAACATCAAGTTTTAAGTTTTAAGCAGCATACCTGCCTCCTTCAACCCATTATTCCGTTGTATAATCCTATCCTCTACTCTACTCTAGAACAGAAGGACTCCTAAAAAACCGATTAGTAAATGTCTTCCTGTAAATAGCTTTATGCATGTAGTTTAAGCTTAGTTTCTCATTCGTTGTAAGTTTAGTTCCAGATTTAGTCATAAATTTTATTGTTGATAGACAACATTACTTTTAGTCCATTTAAAGCTTTCAACAAATTTTATGGTTCTAGTACACCTTCAAACACCTGGCATGACAAGGTGTAAAAAGGTAAGTATCACAATACAATTATATGTGTGTGTGTGTGTGTTATTAATCACTGTTTCTTTTTTGAAGGCTGAGGAAAAACATCGCAAGCCACCGCTTTGATGCAGGATAAGGTGGTAGGTGTGGGAAATATTCAAAGACGCCGCAAGGGATGGGGGTTGTAGTAACGATTGAGACCTGGGATCTCTTTCAGATGTGTAATGCTTTTGAAGATTCTCAGAAGGTGCGGCTCCCACACAGCTGGAGAGTCTCCTGGCGTCTTCTTCTGCCCCCCCGGTACCTTAAGAAAAATATAAATAACAAATAGGTAAAAAGAGGTCGAAATTTTAAACTAGGCTGAAAAATATTAAATACGTATTTTTTATTTATTTTATAACGTTACCGGTTCAAGAGAAATTTAGCCGGGCCATCTAAAAAGGGCACCCTGTATATATATATATATATATATATATATATATATATATATATATATATATATATATATATATATATATATATATATATATATTTCGACCTCTTTTTGATTAAAAAATATATGGGGTATCTCAGACCAAATACAACTTTAAAATTTCAAATAGGAACCTATGCCTTCCGATACATCATTTTAACAGATTTTTGAAACTGAAATCAATGGTGAAACCAGATTTTAAATTGGACAATAAATTACAAAGTTATGGTACAAAGTTTTAAAAAAACAATGCATTTCGTTAGCTATTTTTGATAATAAAAAATTCCATACCACATACTACCAGAGGTTGGTGAACATACATTGCATGTTCAAAATGCCTACCCTCATCGAAGATGCAAAGATTGGCTCTTCTTAGCCACTCTTCGCTGGTGCTCAGTGCGATGGACTGAGGAGAGACCGATTGACAAGCATTTTCCACTCTTTGCTGCAGTTCTTCAACTGATCTTGCAGGGTTATGATTGGCATAAACGCTGCTTTTTCCATAACATACAATAAAATATCCAGTTCCACTTCGAAATTGCGCTGCCGGTTTCTTAGTGGACCCGCAACTGATCTGAATCTCCTCATATTGTGAGCAACACGGATAAATGTTTTGTGGTTCACCTGGAGACGATCGGAAAATTTCCGAGAATACAACAGGACTGCACGGCGAGCAATACTACCACTTTCAATAAAACATTGTAAATATCAGCTTTTTGCTGATGGGAAAACTGCACTCTTCGGTTCATTTTGACTGGTTGGTTAATACTGAATATAAGGAAGTAGGTATGGTTGTAAAAGTTATTTATTTTCAGGAATTTATTTACTATCATAAGACCATTTGGGTAAACAATGAACGTAAACAGCTACAACGTTTCACAGAACATACAGTGGCTTATTTCTATTTCTTCACTACACCTTTAAAACAAACCTTTATTATGTATGAATTACAGCTAAAAATATAACAAACACGATGTGACTCAATTAATTCCTGTGCAACAAAAAAAAAAATGTGAAGGCAATTTAAAAGAATTAATACCAAAACAAACAAAATGTATTGTTTTTTTAACTTTGTACCATAACTTTGTAATTTAGTGACCAATTTAAAATCTGGTTTCACCATTGATTTCAGTTTCAAAAATCTGTTAAAATGATGTATCGGAAGGCATAGGTTCCTATTTGAAATTTTAAAGTTGTATTTGGTCTGAGATACCCCATATATTTTTTAATCAAAAAGAGGTCGAAATTTTAAACTAGGCTGAAAAATATTAAATACGTATTTTTTATTTATTTTATAACGTTACCGGTTCAAGAGAAATTTAGCCAGGCCATCTAAAAAGGACACGCTGTATATATATTGAATTGTATGCATTTTTAACACATTTTTTCAAAGATAACTGAGGATGGCTTGAAGGCCAAAACTTTGCATCTAAATTAATGAACTTGAGGTGAAATAGTATCGTATTGTATAGTAGGATTTTGGAACTAATTTTAGCTATATTTGGGGCGCTGAATCTAAATATGAAATAAGTTTTTTTTTTTCTATCAGCTCTACTTTTTGAGATAAGTGTGAAAAAGGAAGTAAAACCGCCTACCAAAGGTGACAGTGATTATGAGAGGATGTCAACAGTTCCTCAACGTTTCAACCGAAGCTTGGATCAGAGATCTCAACCTGTCAAAAGAAGCTTCTGAATTACTGGCTTCCAGGTTGAACGACAAAAATTTACTGGAACAAGGTACCAAAATTACTTTTTACCGTACAAGAGAAAAGGTTTGCATAAGTGCATTAAGTATAGAGGGTTGTTGGACAAAAATCTATTGATTGTGGGTTCTTACGGGAAATGCCATCCTGATTATGAATATAAACCATAACAAATTTGACAAATAATAGTAAAAACAAACATTGAAAAACAATTTTTAGTAGATTTTATTTATTAATTTTTTGGAGTACAAAGGATACTAATAATGTAAATAACGAACAACGAAATTATAAATAATATAACAGTTTTGATAAGAAATGTGACTATTTTTTAAATATATTTATAGATGAAAAGTTAAAGTCTTGAAAATGGACACGGGTCCAAAACGTTGACGAGAAAAGAAGATAAGGGAAGAAATTAAAAATTAAAAAGTGCTATTTCTTGAAAATATACGATTATTGTACATTGATTGTAGATTTATCAATTTAATTCATTACTATTAACAAGTTTTAGCCAAATATATTTAAAATTGTAGCAATGTATAATTACCTATCTTAATCACAATCCATTCTGAATAATCAAAATATTGCTTAAACTTAGTATTTAAATATATTTTATTTTTTAAGTTTTCGATTATTCACTACTTATTATTTTTTTTAATTTATTTGGAATATCAACGTAGCGTTGACCAATCCGCTTCATGTCAGTTTTAAAATTTACTACATTTTTTATATTTTTAGTTATATAAATCGATTCAAGGTATTTTCTAATTTTATTATTTTCAGAAATATTCAGTATTTATATTTCATTGAAATCAATAAATTGATGATTATTAATTATACTATGTCACGCTAATGCGGAATAAAATCTAAAAAATGTTTATGTTACTACATTAACGTATTTTTTTTTTATTTTTTTTTTTACATTGGTATTGCTTACCCTATTGCTGGCTTACCCTAATTTTTAAATTTTATGAGGTTTCACCTATAAAAATTTGTTTTTTATATACTTTTTTTTGTAATATAAAAAAATCTTTGTTTGAACTTAACATATAAAATTTTACTGAAGTTCCATACTAAGCAGTAAACTTTCTAAATACTTTTTATAATTTTTTACTAGTCATATAAATAAAAATAATATTGTCAATAAATTATAATTTAGTGTGTTTTTGTGTTTAGTATGTTCAATACTAATATAACCATGCATATACCAAATTTTATGATAGTATCTCAACGGGATCATGTAAAAAAAGGTTTAGCAGAAGCTCATTCAATAATTAATGGCTCTCAAATAATGTGGGATATTATAAATAACTTAGCTAATACAAAAATATATAAAAAAGTACAAAACTATATTTGACGATTTTTTTTTTTTTTAAAGCGTCTTCAAATTTAGATCACTAAATAAAATTATTTGATCACACTTTAGATGCTAGCAATGTTCTCTAACGATTGAATTTTCCTAATTCAAATGTACTATTTTAAGGTACACGCCTAGGCCAGTGAATTTCATGATTGGTTATGAGGTGAACTCGGAACGAGAAATGGATTGTAGCTGGTGAAGCGATTACCTCAAAAGGAATTACTTTTTAAAGTTTGGCCATTGAATTAACTCACAAAGAAATGTTAACAAGGGGGCAATCGTAAGAATCAATGGTCTAAGGATTAGTTTAAAATAACCAGTGGTAGAAAATATTTTGATTTTTGCTCACTAACAATGCACTCTGCGCTATGACAAATCCTTTTGCTCACTAACAATGCACTGTCCACAGATCATCGACAGATTCTACTGTCCATCGTCATATGCCATCAGATCCATTTTAATTGAAATTTCAGCACAGACTAACTAACTTTCTCCAATAAAAACATGATAAAAGAAGATTACGTAATGCTATAATGAACAAAATATGTAAACACAATTCAATTGTAAAGGAGGGATTAGTGATATCAACATCAACAGACAGATTTTTGAAAACCGACATTAGTTATTCGAGTGTTCATTTTATGACGGCTCAAACACATTTTAGGAGAAAACGGTTGGTCTGAGAGAAAATGGTCTGATACATGAATCTGAATCATTTGTTTTACCCTCTTTTTAATAAAAATGTGATTGGTAGGGACAGTATTTTTCTAAATAAATGCGAATTAATTAATTAAATATACTTAGAGATATCAAAATTCTGTTTATACCATCTGTTTTAACTATTATTATGCTTTAAAATGAGGTGCAAAAACATAGGGGTCATCTGCGAGCCTAGACGGACTTGGCGTCCAAATTGTCAAATAATTGTTTGACCAACCTTTTTCCATAAAATGTTTGAGCAGTCTTTAAATGAACACCCTCTATATTACTGCAGTGGACATTAATATATATATTAATGTCCACTGCAGTAATATAGAGGGTGTTCATTTAAAGACTGCTCAAACATTTTATGGAAAAACGGTTGGTGAACTCAACCAAATCACCTAGCTTACACAGATTTATACCCCATATTACATCAAACAATTACAGAACTATACACAGTAATGATTACAAACTAACGCAACTACTGACAGAACATGGAAACACAAAACAATATCTCAAACGGTTCAACATTATATCATACAAACAGACTTATGCGAAGAAGACGGACAAATCCAAAATTTTAGACATATACTTTATGATTGTAAATTATTTGACAAGCAACATTTTCATTTGATTAAAAGTATAATTCTCAGAAATGGACAATGGCCTGAAACAGAACAAAATTTGCTCTCTAAATTCAAGACAGACTTGCTTAAATTTATTAAAAATATAGACTTCGACTCACTGACCAAAGATGGGCAGCGTAGGTGATTTCTTTTTGGCTTTACTTAATTTTTATTTATTTTTTTTTTGTTTGTTTGTTTGATTTAGTTTTGTTTTTATTATGTTTTCGTTATATATTTTCTGTTTTATTACTTATTTATTTTCAATTGAACACTTGAATTGTATTAAACCACTGAAAATGTATAAAATAATAAACGGTCCTTATGTGGGGTAACCATATAAGGAAAGGAAAAGAAAAAAAAAAAAAATATATATATATATATATATATATATATATATATATATATATATATATATATATATATATATATATTTCTTTATAAATAATAATTACTTATAAAAGCAAACTACGAGGTAATGAATTTTATATTGTTATGAAGCATAGTAAATTGTCGAAACTTCTGAGCATTTGGCTAATTCTCTGTTAGACATAATATCTTAATATTATATGAATTTTAATTTTTGATTACTTTAGTAAGATTTAATTTTGAATAGTTGATTTTGTCATGAGTGCTTTATGTTTAATGTGCAATATTTTTAGATCACTTGAAAATGGGTAATATGGGTCCGAAACGTTGTGAGGAATAATCAATAAAGTTGTAGAAGTGAATAAGGGAATACTTTTCCTGAAAATTGATAATTTAAATCATTAATGTACCTTTATGAAAACACAGTTTAAAAAAAAAAACTATTTTGAATAATAATTACATAAATAAGCTTTACATATACAATTATACCATCATTATTACATATTTTTTCTGGTGGCTTTGTTAAAAAGTGTTTCTTAAACTTTTACAACATACTTAACATAAATTAAAAAAAAATATATATATATATATATTTTATATATATGTATATATATATATATATATATATATATATATATATATATATATATATATATATGTGTATATACACACATAATTTATTAATATTAAAAACAAGAAATGAATTTATGTGTGTGTGTACTAGGTTGTTACAAAAGTGTTTGTGCATTAATTCATTGCTGATATTAAGGTCTCCATTTGAATCCTTATTCAACACTGATGTAAATAATGCATATATCTTTGTTTATTTTGACTAATTATTTATTTAATTACGTATACCAACAATCTCTACCTTACATTCCGTTATATAAATTTCACTGATAATGCTGGAAGAAAAAATTGTCATTCGTGGTCTTCTGAGGCACAACTGGAAAAAAGGATTAAGTGCGAAGGCAGCTGCTGAGGAAATTTGTGCGGTGAATATGTGGTGCATCGTAAATATGTGGGACAGTAGCGTTTTGGTTCAGGCGGTTCAGATCTGGGAACAACAGCCTTCAAGGTAATGCTTTGTATTTGATGGAATTATGAGGATTTTTTGCACTTTGATCTGGTTCTAGATACTGTGAACAACTCAAAAGAGCATTTAGAGTTTTAAAAGAGGAGTCCCCTGCTTTGGTCAATCATATTAAAGTGGTGTTTCAGCAAGACAATTCTCCTGCCCATCGTTCACTCTTAATCAAAAAAAGATTCTCAGAAATGGAAGGTGATAGCATCTTATCCCACCCTCCTTACAGCCCTGACATTACACTGTTCGGTTATGGTACTTTAAGGTCAGTGGCGCAATTTTTGAAAGGCTGGCACTTAAAAAACAACAGGAATGTCAAACCAGGGAGGTGAGGAGTTTTCCGCCTTGAAAACCAAGGACAACCAAATTCAACTTCTGGTAGAAAGATGGGTTAAAGTAATGGGCAATGATGGCCTATATTTTGAAAAATAATTTTAATATGTAATTATACTGAAATCTAAATAAAATTTATTCTATGCACAAAGACTTTTGAAACAACCTAGTATTTATAAATAAATATAATATATAATATATTTATAAATATAAATATGAAATATATAATATTTTTTCTTAATTCGATAAACTCCTATATTAAAAAAATACAAAATTATGCAACGGTAAACATAATACGATAGTAGTAACATTAGCTCAGCCATAGATCAAGTTCAATGGCTATTCATATCAATGATAATTAGTATGTCCAGTGATTGGTAACGTACGCCATTACGTTTGTAACTCTGGGCTCAGATTTCACTGAATCAGATCATTAATGATGATATCAGGATTGATAAATTATTTCAAGCTGTACAGACAAGTTTGAATAGGGTCTAAATATTTGGTAACAGAGCATCCTCTGAATGTAGACTCAAGCGTTCCAGGTGGGTTGAACTATTCTTCAACCCGGAAAAACCGTGGACACGGGCATTGTTACAGCAATTTATCGGGAGGAGGGAGAGCGGAATCTTAAAGTTAACAAAAATTTTGACAAGATTTCCCAACTATATTAAATATTTTATTTTTCTTACCTGCATTATTGGATATTTTAATTTTTCCTTACTCTTTTGGATTTGAAATTTTCAGTTACCTGTTAAGAATGTTGACATTTGACAACAATAATTTTCTTTTCGATTCAATCACAACATTGTATCGATAAAATTTTAAATCCTTAACTTAAAAGTTATTATTAGTGTTAGATTTAAATTTTAGTAATTCATTGAGTTAAATGTTTTACCAAAAGCAGTTTGAAGTAGTTTCTCAAATCCCATAACGATGGCTCTGACCGTAGACCTACAAACATTGCCGTAAACACATGCATAGAATTAATAAAAACAACCCTTTAGAGGACAGACCCACTCCTATAGTGTTTTTATACAACCAGTGTAAATTTCACGAGTTTGATATGACGCGCACCATATTTGTTCAACCGCAGTCGTAGCCTGGACAAAGAAATTATCTATTAATACAAACAAATTAATAGAGGAGAGACTCACTCATTTAGTGTTTTCCCAACGTCCCTTTTAAAGGAAAATTTTTCTTTTATACTTCAGGTGTTTTTTTCAATAATTTCACAATGCCTACTGTATTTGCTCAACTGCGGTCGTAGCCTGAAAAAAGGCTTCAAAGCATTGCCTAAATCCGAAATAACCTTGACAACAAAAAAAAAATGATGTCAGTTGTTGCACGTGCAGGCTGGGCTGCATTTGTCCTCTACAACTCGTCATTGTCTCTAAGAGAGTCCACAGCTTGATAGTTATTTTGTCTTTCTTGTTTTTGTACTGACTATCTATTTACAATGTACCGACAAGGACCACGCACAAGCAATGGAACCGTAAAATTAATATAGTTTGTATTATTTGAAATTTGTTGTCATTATTTGATTTTGAAATGTATTTATTTGAAATGTAAGTAGTTTATATAATTAAATATTGGCAATATACTCAGTTTAAACCTTATTTATAAATAATATCACTATTATTCTTTCTTTCCATTTGCGAAACATTTTAGATTTTTTATGAGATAACTAATTTTCTGTTTTATGTGTATATATTAGAGTGGGCCGAAAAACATGATTATTTTTTTCTTAAATCGTAATACAGAAGAAATTGCGAATTAGGGAAATAAAAAAACGGGATAAAAGAAACCAAATCATTTCATATCTTCCGATACCGCATGGCCTCCAATGATTGAGCAATTTTGCAAAAATTCACATATCTAATATTTTTCAACTATCCGAATGTAATAGCTCAAATTGTTTTGTTTTAGAATCACAAAACATGCTGTTAGAATGTTATTTTAATTAATCAACGTCTTTAGTTCGCGCATCGCCTTCAAAGCAGATGAAAAACTGGAAAAAAATAAACTCAAAAAAAGATAAATTAATTACAGTTAAAGGATATTTTTTATAAGTTGGATGAAATCGACTTAGATGGGTGGTTCCAACAAGATGTAAGCAAAAGTTGTTAATGCTCACCACAAACGTACAATCTCCTTAAATGTTTGATCTTGATTAATTAGTGACACTATAGCAGTATTTATTTATTACTTCCTTGATTTTCCGGGAAATCAATCTTGATTTAGTTAAAAAATATTTGATGGAATCTTTCAGAAGACGTTGCTCTTTAGATTCACTAGGTATTTGGGTCTATTTGAATAGTCCGAATAGTTCCTTAACATCATTTATGTGATATATTGATATTTCCTGTTCCAGAAAGAAAATTATATTGACAGAGAAACTTTTATCAAGGTCGCAGAGAATTAATGCAGATATTTAAATATCTGAAATAAACTGTTAGATTTTTTTTTTTTTTTTAGCATAGATAATCTACCCACTTGATATCTGTTGATAATAGAATCAGTAGTACTAATTATCTATAGTTCATAACGTTGATTTTCTATTGATCTTAAACCCACTAAACTACAGTTCCTAAAGATTTAAGGAAAATTATGCCTTTAACCCACCTCCCCCCCAATCCATTTTTAATTACATTTTATGAATGTTTATACAATTTTATTTTACTTTTTTTTAAATCATATCTTATACTCCCAGGTCCAGGTGAACTTATTTACGTTCTTGAATTAAATATATTTTTCAGTTAGGAAAAAAAAAGCCATTTTCTTTGACCGAATGAAATTCCTTAAATCCACATATTTTTACAAAATATACGACATTCACAAGGTACAGATTAGTAATATTATTTGGATTTTGACACAACTGGCCAAACTTGAAAAAATACAAATAATCCCTTATGAATAATTAGCCATGTTTTTCAATTAATTTTAGTTGGTTGAAAACATTACTGACCTCCTTAACATTTAGCATTATTTATAACAAAAAGATATGAAATATAAAATTTTAAAATAGAGATTTACATGAAAAATAAATATTTTCTTTTAGAAACATATTCTGCAGTATGTCTGCACTGGAGCAATATAAACCTCAAATGGAATTCACAATTTGTCTTTCTAATAAAACAAATACTGTGTTTATCTAAAGAAGACATTCACAAATCCTCTCCATTAGGCCACTAATTTATTTATTAAAGAATTGTTTGAATTATGTAAAAATATAATTTCTTTTTATTTTTAGATGTTGTGGACAGATGGAATAATCATTAACCAAAAAAAGGAAAAAGAATTTTATGGAATGCCATGAATGCTACTTATTATTAATAAAAATATAAAATGTCTCAATGGATTGTTAAATATAATTATTCAAAAATAAAATATTATTATATTTATTGAAGAATTAAATCTATTTCATTAAAAATATAATCAATTTTGAATCCCATGAAAGATTTAAAATTTTGAGGTCAATATTCTAAAATGTCTCATTATTGATTTTAAATACCGTTATTATAATTTATATAATGTTTATTCGAATCTGAACTACTCAAAAATGAATAGGAATAAGGACTCGCGATAAAAAACGAATTTCTTCAATATTATTATTTATAGTAGTTTAATTTGTTGTAAAATCAACAACAAATGTTTTTGAATTCGAAACAGTACAAACTAGATATTAACCGATGTCAACAACATTAACAATAATCCAATAGTCTGTTTTGTTTTTTTAATAATGGATAGGCAAGATCTTTTATTGAAAAAAAAATGTTAATTTGAGCTCACGTGGTTTTCTGAAAACAATACAGTCAGAATAATGGGCGTTTCATAAAATGTAGTTTCGTGAACTTTGAATCGTCAAAGAGGTGGTTAGGGTGTTGTTAGAGGACCAGGAAGTGGGTTTCACGTTCAACAACGTTAATTTTCTAACGTCCAATATCCGATCTAACGATCTGAATTCGTATTTGAGGAGTTCGTAAATCTTCCGGTTCTCTGAGTTATCGAGCAGTGTCGTTACGCCATTGTTCTGGTGAAACGAAAGGCTCTCAGAAGGGATAGAGTGGTCAGCTGTAATGTTAACAGATAAATCCAGATTTTGCCGTAGAAACGATTCTAGATGTCAATGAGTTTACAGGAAGCGTGGCCAAAGCACCGGGGACAGCTTTTGGTGGAGGTGGAGGAGATCTGGGGGTGGCCGTACAACCCTTCTGGTGGAGGTGGAAGAGACCTGGGCGTGGCCGTACAACCCTTCTGGTGGAGGTGGAGAAGACCTGGGGTGGCCGTACAACCCTTCTGGTGGAGGTGGAGGAGACCTGGGGTTGGCCGTACAACCCTTCTAGTGGAAGTGGAGGAGACCTGGGGGTGGCCGTACAACCCTTCTGGTGGAGGTGGAGAAGACCTGGGGTGGCCGTACAACCCTTCTAGTGGAAGTGGAGGAGACCTGGAGGTGGCCGTACAACCCTTCTGGTGGAAGTGGAGGAGACCTGGAGGTGGCCGTACAACCCTTCTGGTGGAGGTGGAGGAGACCTGGGGGTGGCCGTACCAAAAAGCAAAATATTTTCTAAAGAGTTATTTATTACTGTGTATTTTAAACTAATCCTTTGACCATTGATTCCTATCATAACGTTTATTCGAGTTAATACAATGGCCAAACTTTAAAAATTAATTCCTTTTGAGGTAATCGCTCCATCAGTTGCAATTTATTTCTCGTTCCAAGTGCATCTCTTCTCATGGAAAAAAAAAACGCCGCCAATCATGGAATTTACTGGCCAAGGTATGTACCTGAAAAATAGTACATTTGAATTAGGAAGATACAATCGTTAGGTAACATAGCACCCCTCTAAAGTGAGATCAAACAATTTTATTTAAAGCTCTAACTTTGAAGAAGCTATTAAAAAAATCGTAAAATATCCTTTTGTACTTTTTACATATTCTTGTAAATTTGTGTATTATATCTGATTTGCGGTATAGTTTGCCTGCATCTGCCTGCGACTTTCAAAGTTATATGATTTTCTTCAACGAACGTACAGCTGGTGGAAATATGTTTCCTTTAAGAAAAGGGCGACCAAATACTTATAGTTTTTGTTAAACTATGCTTGCAGTTGCATATCGAGAAGTCTAATGGGCAATGCCGAGGAGAATTATTGGGCTATTTTCTCTGGCTTTCAACAGTAAATTGAACCGTAAAAAAATTCGTGAGCGCCACGCGTCTTGGCTTGGTTAAATTGTTTTAATAAAATAACTAATCGTAGTAAATAGTTAAACTTGTTTTTTTTGTTTTTTTTTATCAAAAGAAACTGAAATTTCGTTATTTATACTACTCATATCATTAGTGCTCATAAAATTAAAAAAAATCTGCTAAATATTGTTTATCTGTTTTGTTTTTTAGGCTATAATTTGTAAAATTGCCATTTTGACCCTTGTGATAGGGTATATTCATAATCAGGATGGCATTTCTTGTAAGAATCCGGAATCAATAGATATTTGTCAATGCGCTGTACTCGATGCGCTCTGCGACGTTTCGAGCACTATCCATAAAACTTTTCCTGTCCGGCATTAGAGGCATGCTCCATTTTTATTCTAGCATTCGCTTAGCCGGTATCTGAGGGACGAGGAGAGTTTGATTTGGGACCCCAGCAATCGACCGCCTAAGGAGCAACGAAGCTGGAATGACAATGAGGTCGGAGGTGAGACCTAATGACGTGAGCTAAGACACTATCTCTTCCATCGCCCGCAATAACACGGCGCCTTAGCCCGGCCTAATCCAAGAGGATGGCGGCAATCGGCGATGGGGCACTTCTAGCCGATCCCTCTCCCCCTCCACCCCTCATCTGTCCCCGGCTGGCTCCAGCTAGGAACCCAATATCCTTCCAGAAGTGCTCAGCTTTAGTCCTATAATCAAGGTGATGTCCTGAGAACTGCATTCAAATTAAATTCCTAGAAAAAAATATTGCATTACTTTTGTTTTTATCTCTAAAATCACGCCACAGTCCAATACAGATAAACTTTTATTTATTTACAGATAAGTTAGATATGATGAACTGTTTACCAATGTAAACAAGAGTTAATACATTTTTATTATAATTCAAAAAAAGAATAATTTTCTCAGTGCATTACATGTGTTTCACTGGGTGATTCCTTTCTCGTTCAGTTAATCATGTATTTTTTGAAAGTTGTTCTTTCAAAATGAATGGAAAAAACACTTAGCAAAATTTATCGGAGGGAATGATGATTCATCTAATTAGGATGTATGAAGAGGGCATTCATTACTCAATGCAATATTGCAGACGCCTTGGTATTAAACCAGTGGTATGAAACCAGTCAAAGGCCTCCAGGACAGTAGAGCGTTAGACAGAGACAGGCAATCACAAAAGAAGAGCGGTGTCTGATTCGGCCACGCTCTACAACAGGACGTGACCACTGATTTATTTAATTACATGTTTTAAGAAACTGTTTTTATACTGTCAATGAAGTAAAAAATTTAATTGAGAGAGTCCGAGATTTCCAAATTTTTCGAAGAACGGTTTCAAAAAGGTTGAATGATATTGGTAGGCATGCCAGAAGACCGGTAACGGGCCCACGACTCGCCTCAGCACATAAAGTTTAAAGACCTCTGTTCAGAGAACAACCCTGAACAATTGAAGTGCGAAGATGATGGTGCACCGGTCTGCGAAGTGCTGCTATCTATTGGGAGTCATTGGAACTTTATGCTCAACCCTAACTAGAGCATTATGTTAACTCTGAACAGACCTATCAATGAGTTAGGCCTAGCCAAAGTACCTATTTTTACATCTCGCGATTTAATTACCCACCATGACCGAGTAAACTAAAAGGAACCCACCGGCCCCTGGGAGAGAAGATGAGGAAGAACCGGAAGAAACCACAGAAGAACCATGCAGCAGAAGACCAATCTTACGAAATCAGCACAGCAATCCAGTTCAACTTCACCAAAGTACCACATGTTTAAAAAGGCACATTTAAACCAGATAGAATTAAGTTCCTTAATAAATTCTCTAAATTCATTAATCCACTAACAACATTTTATTCCAGCTTGGCCTATCAATAGAATCATGTTATTTTTTCAATATACATATTCACACAAATAAAGTCCAGTCAACTCATTTCTAACAACTCAATTATCATTTAATGACCAGTTCAATCATTTTAAATTATTTTCATAATATTATGTGACCGGGGACCTTGTTTCATACACCAAATCGCTGGTCTATAAACCACTTCAGTTTGTCTGAGAACACATTGATTGGACAAATGAAGGCTGGTCAGTGGCGTAGCCAGAGGTTAAGTCAGCCGGTCCGTTCCTCTGAAATTACAAAATACTTTTATTTATTCTTATCTGTAAATAAATATTGTAGAAACATATTTGAATGTTATTTAATAAATAATACATAATAAAAAATATTATGTATAGAGACGGCTCCCTTGCATACACTGTTGGGGTGGTTTTCTAAAAATAGATCCTCGGATGGAACCCCCCCTCCCGAAACGAAATCCTGGCAAAGCCACTGAGGCTGGTCCCTTGTATTCTTCACAAATGAGTCAAGATTCACTTTAAACTCACCCGATGGAAAGGACAGAGTGTTGAGCAGACTAGGTGAAAGATATTCACCGAGCAATGTGTCTCCTAGAGTGAGTTACCATGGAGGCTCAGTGATAGTGAGGATTGGAGTTTGTACTGAGACCCGTGCAGAGTTACACCTTGCTGATAGAGGCACTATAAATGCTGTCAGATATAAGACAACCTTCAAGAATAAATGATACCATTTGCACCATATATTGGTGATGATTTTGTGTTACTCCACGATAATGCGAGGCCTTGTACTGCTCTGGTAACTCCTGAGTACCTTAACGAAGCTGGAAGGAGGATGCTGCGTTTTCCAGCTAAAAGTTCAGACCTGACCACTACAGAGCATTCCTGGGATATGATGGGAAGATGTTTGAGAAACTGTCAGGTTCTCCCGAGAGCTCTCCAAGAAACAAAGGATAACCTTAAAAAAAGAGTTTAATTTAAGCTATACTATACTATACTATATTTAATTGAATTTCTTCAATGCCTTGACGACGGAACGCAGTTATTGGAGATAGAGGAGGAGTAACTGATGCTATTGGTGAACAGCTTTTGTATTTAACTTGTAATTTATATTTTTATGTAAATTTTATTTTGATAAGCTCATAGCCATTTGTTTTTCTTTTTTTTTTTCATTTTTAATGTTTTATTATTACTATCCCTTTGTTTATTATGCATATATTCTTTGCTTGTGATAAACAAAAACTAAAATATTCCATTTAACTTTTCAAAATTACTTTTTTAATGATAATGCCAAGTGATGGGATACTTTTTAGCAGTAATTTATATCATGTCTGAGGATGACGCTTGTCTAAATAGTCACCGTTATCAATTATCCTTTGCATTACATTCTGTAGTCAGTGACAAAGTTAGTCGGAGAGGATTTTCTGACTTGTTTTTCAAATGTACAGTGTTTTACATTAATTCTCCTGTTCTTCTAGCTATCGAAGTACTGTGCTGTGGCTTTGAGCTACCTGTGATACTCGTGGTTCTAAGCACACGGTTAAAAACGTTGAAAATCATTATATACCCAGCGTTGGGAGTTTGAAGGGTGAAAGAGATGAAGAAATCTAGTAGCTTATGGAATATTGGACTATTATTGCGCCAAAAAAATATAATAAAAATATGCAACTGATATTTTTTCTTCGGAAGCCTTTAGTTGTTCTCTCCATAACGTGGGAATGGGATAGCTCAGTGAATAATCTTAAAACTTCTGGGCCCAGTCACCGAGTCCTTGGCAAATAATTTATTTTCGGTTCTATCCCCTATAAATCGACTCTGGGGCAGCAGAACATTCAATAGATTGAGGAAAACCTGGCTGTTGGGTCTGATCCTGCCCATATCACCTCCATCATTAACGATCGGAAAAGAAACAGTTTCTATCTTATCCAATATTTTCGTATTAAGTATTGGATCCAAGATTCTTTATAGTTTACAGTAGTGTAGGGTTATTATTTTTTTCTTTTTCATAAGCGACATTTCACACTTGATTTGATATCTCGTTATTTGTCACTTTTACTGATTATACATGTATAAGAGTTATTGATGTTTTTTTTGTTTTGTTTTTCTCATTCCAAATTAATAGTTCAATTTAATTGTTTTTAATGAATGCACTTAAACGTTTTCTATTGAATTTTTGTTTTCCTGTGTATAATTTTAAATTCGTCAATATTGATATTATGTTTAGCTTAATAATGATTCCGTTTTTATTTTGTTTTATGCGCATTGTTTTTAGTTTTACATTAATTTTCCTCTTGATATAGGGGTCAATCCATTTCAAATGGCCCAGACCTTGTGCTCGATATTTCGATTTTTTTACCAGTTATTACCTATCATTTGGTGAGTTCAAAATCTTGGGTAAGACATTTTTAAAGCTCATACTTTTTCTTTTGCAGCCATTTTAAGTTAGCTTCGCAGCTGAAAACAAGCTTTGGGAAATGTCTCTAACTCTTGTAATTTTGTATAAATCAAAACAAAACAAAAATTAAAATTATTATAAGGATGTGCTCTACATAAATGCTTAGAAAATTCGCAAAAAATGAAATAAAGCCTGACTTTTAGCGCTGTAAAAGTGTACTAAGGAAAAGATATTTTCATCCGGTACCCGATCTATACACCTTTCCGTCATCACTACCTGCCTCATTCCGTAAATTTGAACAGATCAAATTATGTAGAGTTATTTAGAATAGCGACCTTCTTAAAAACCTATTTTACTACGTTAGACAATGTTGTAGATTGAAATTGTTTATTGCCAATGAATGATTTTGTTGATCATAGCAGCGGGTCTATTCTAGTATCATATGTTATTTATTTGTGTATTTAAGCTGTTTTAAGGTATTTATTTATGCATTATTTATGTTATAGTAATATTTTATTTTTATATTCTTATAAGTTATATTGTATTATTGTATTTCTATATACTTATGCCTGCATGTATTTGGAGATGATGTTGACATAGCAACGTAGTCAAATAATATTTTTTTTACTTTAGCACCTAAATATTTTTACAAAACTATAGTTATTGTAGCCAACTCTATTTGTATGGGGCATATCCCCAAAAGCAAATAAAATATTCATTAATTCATTCATTCGTTCTACTAAGGAAAAGAAACTCATCATTGATTTTTTTTTTCGAGTATAGTTTTGTCAAGTACTACTTGCTGTAGAAATTTCAATCTCTAAAACTTTGTCTTCTTTTAATATTTATTTTCAAAAATTGCCAAAAGTCATTTTTAGCAATATTAAAAGTTGAATACGTCCAATGGACTCAGTAAAAAAAAGTATTAACTAATACAGTTTATACCACTATATGATAGAAAGATATGAAACACATTTGGCTGAGCACTGACTAGTTTTCAAGTTATATAAATACATAAAATATTGCTGCCTTGCCAACTTCGGCTTTAACAGATTCTCCCTCTTGAATGCGAAGCAAATTTACTAGTCTGTAACCAGTTGAGTCACAGTCACCAAATTTTTGTCATTTGTTTCTATTATATAGAGGTATAAACTGTATTAGTTTCATAATTGTTCACTTATATTAGTGCCTTTTGAGATATTCAACTTTAAATATTGCCGAAAATGACTTTTGGCGATTTTTGAAACTTCATATTACAAAAAAGACAAAGCTTTTGAGATTGGAATTTCTACAGCAAGTAGTGCAATGAAAAAGCTATACAAGAAAAAAAATCAAAGTTAAGTCTCTTTTCCTTAATACACTTTTACAGCGCTAAAAATCTCATTTTATATCAATTTTCTTGAGTTTTTTAAGCACTTTCCTCACTACTGAGGTGACAAAATGATAAAAAATATCTTGTTCAAAAATCATAAAACTGTAAATGTCGAGCGGCAAAATTAATTCAAACTGGATGATTTCGAATGGACTGACACATAGTCTTTCATTAATATCGATTGATAATTTACGCTTCGAGGTAATTAATTAGTCCTAGAAACAAGGAATCCGTAACTTGTCAAATGGGAGATGGTGGAGTGAACGGGCACGGAGAGGAGACGAACAATGGAGACCTTTCAGTGGACACAAGCTGATGAGAAGGAGTGCGGCCGGTAGGAGGACATAATGTGTTGCTCCACTTCGGCTTTGACCAGCAACTTCTTTGAAGATCCCTCTCCGCTGAATTGATGTTTTCTACGAAAGGTGTCTGCCTTTTCATCTTCAGAGGGTGAGGCTAATCTAGTTTCACCTGCCAATGGTCACATCCCCGCCCCTAATAAATGACCGATAATATAAATCTACGCTTATTCTTTATAAAGATAAACCAATGTCCATACTCATTAATGATTAATTCCTTGGATCGTAATTGCAAACATCCCTTTTTGAATAATTTTTTTAGCCACTAAAATATTAACCTCCGCCTACCGTGGTGCCCTTTTAGGTCCATACATATTTCTATTTTTTTAAATAACATGTGAAGAAATCCTTTGATACCTGTCACCTTCAAAAAATTTTAGCTTCAAACTATCTGGAATATTTAGAAACGGGACCGGAAATATTAGAGGGCCTTTTCGAATATATACGAATTTTTTCTCTTGGCTGGAGTCCTTTCGGGATCTCCGTGGTATAAGACCTAATCTAATTTTTTTTTTTTTTTTGTTTTTTGTTTTATTTATTTAAAAAACACTTGAGAGTAAATTTACTAATGATTTCTTATTTAAAATATATTTCTCATAATATTTTTTTTTTAATAACTGGGCAAAAATAGGAAACGTAGGTAATATTACATCAAACAACAATTTTTCAAAATAATATTATTATTAATTATTTACTTTTATATAATCATATAACAATCTATAACCACAATTAATCTATTTATCTCAAAGACCTCTTAGTAAAAATAGTTAATTAATTTACCAAAATGTTTCTGGCAAAAGTTATCATTTTTTGGAATAATTGCCAAAACTTTGTGTGCAAGATGCATAGGTATAAAATAATTGTGTGTGAAGTGCAAGCGATTATTTTTTCTAGTTCAATTTTTCGAGAAAAAAAAATTGTAAGATTCGTTTTTACAATAAAATTTTTGTTAATATTATATTTATTTTTTCATTTAAATACCCACGCCCTCTTTATTTGCTAGTAGCTAGATTAAACTAATATTAGATATTCGAATTTTAAGTCTGAAATATACAACAACAAAAATTATTTTTATCAAAGAAGAAAAAACAAGATACAATTTTTATTTACAACTTAATTTTATTTTATCACTACTTAATAAAATTTCCTTGCTTTTTCGTTACACTGTTGTAATGTTTCACACGTGAAAGGATAAAGAATGAAAAGGAATGGTGCGGGAGCCTGGTAGGAAGAACAAGTGACAGGAAGAAATTAATGATTGTTGAAATATTTACTAAGTTTCATGAGAATTAGTTTTATTCTAAAAAATAGAAGTTACATTTTTTAATTTGATTTTTTTTTTTAAAACCCTAACACCACGTACGTCTGAGTAATAGATATTATTTTATGTAATATAAAAATTTATTGCGTTACAATTCGGTTTACAAAAACCATACATTCCCATCCGTTATTGAAAAATGGTTCGGATTTCGGCCGATCTTAAGCTAGTAGGCACCCTCACATTGTAATCTTCCATAAAAATCATCGACAAGAACGCTGTAGCACTATAAAGTAGAAATGATTTTGGAATGAAATGGAAATCATTCAAAAATCTTATTTATATGATGAAATACTCACAAATTAAATTATTATTTTTTTAAGATTTTGATTAAAGATAACATTAATTCTTGACTTTTATTTATATATATATATACATATATATATATATATATATATATATATATATATATATATATATATATATATATATATATATATATATTTATGAGCTGATTTTTAATATAAAATCAAATAGTGAATGAATGAATGAATGAAAAATAAATTTTATTGTGGGACATCTAGTCTCTTTAGAATAACAAATAAGTACCATTTGTCTAGCTTGTAATAATTCTTATAAAAGTAATAAATTTGCAAGATCATAAAATAAAAGACAAGAATATGAATGGTTTCTATATATAACACCTTGTATACCAATTTAGGCTAATAAACAATGAAGCAAAAAGCAAAATAAATAAACATTGCGCTAACTTTAATTCTTGCGTATATACAGAAGATAGATTGATAGCCATGAAGGTGGAGAAATAATTGATGTTTGAAGGAAGTTAGAGATAAGCTTTTGCGAATGGAGATGAGTTAGGAATTCCAAAGCAAAGAAGCACGAATGATTAAGGATTTTTTGAAAGAGGCAGATCTATGAGGAGGAATGTATAAGTTTGTAGATTGGGATCTCGTGTTTTAAGAATGGACCGAGGAACAAGGTGTAAACAGATTAAGAATGTAAGGAGGCTTTTTGGTTCTAAAGGAACAAAAAAGATAGACATCTAGGAGGTATTGCTGTCAGTAAACAGAGTAAAGCCAGTATAACTCGGTATACCAACTGGGACATGGGAACGAAAAGAATATTTTATTTGCGTATAACTTGAAAACTATGCATTTTATGATAAATTATGTATACAGTCATATGAAAGGTAATTAAATTATCTAAAATATAAAAAAGGAATAATATAAATCGGACCAGTATTAGCAAAGATAGAGCGTATCGGACTAACCAGAGGTGTCAATTAGGTCATCGGTTTTACAATTTTTTCCAATTTTCTCATAAACGGCTCCAAACGATTCCCATGAAACTTGCCTAATGTCTTATCCTTAAAGTCCCTTAACTCTTCATATATTTAGTACATCACCGAGAAAACATAGAGAAAAATGTTATAGCTGAAATTTTTTTTTATTTTTGCATGACTCAAAAAGCATGCATTATGTGGTAAATTACGTATGTAATCACATGAAAGGTAATTAAATTATCTAAAAAAACAAAAAAGTAATCATCGAAATCGGATCCGAATCCTTTACTGCCCATGCGTTAATACTATCTGTATCAGCTTTCAGATCGTCTTAAGCATCTCGGTAGAATGAAAGATTTGGTAAATTTGGATGTCATCAGCATATAAGTGGTAATGTGAGTGGTGAAAATAATTTATGTTCCACTTATTTAATAAGTTAATGAGCATAAGTTATTTATTATTTAAAAAATAATAACTTATTTTTTACAGTTTTTTTATTTTTTTATTTTGTTTTTTCGAGAAGAAGAAGAACTGTTTCAAACCCTGCTTATGATCTATATGAAACAGCTATAACATATAACAGATAATATATAATATATATAAGATATTATATAACATACAGCCTATAATATATCTGAGAAGAGCCTTCTCGATTTGGAGTAAGCCATTGCCTGGAGTATAAGCACCACCACCATCTATATTAACTTGATTTTATTTAACCTACGTTCATATTTCGTAATAAGAAAGAAATTTTTAATTTATCTAGCTTTCCTAATCCGATCTGGTCCGATTTACTATCAGCAAAAATAAGAATATGGTGAAAGCCCATGACTTTTTACTAGAAATGAAAGTTTTAAATTCGTACTCATTATTATGAGAAACTTATCAAAAATAAAAAGTTATATTTCTGTTGTAATATGTTATTTATTTATGATTACTGAATGCATAGCTCTTCGACCAGCAACCCTACGCTGGTTCGTTGCAATTCTATAATTCGTCTTCACCACTTTCTATCTTCCTTCAATCTTTTCTTGCTCCATGCTGTGAGCACCATTAACTGTATATTTCTTAAATACATCATAAACTATTTAATATTTAATTAGCCATTAGTTTTATAAAATGTGATGGCACAAAATTAATAACAATACTCCAGACCCCATTTTTCGCTTTTATTGCTTAAAGCTATGAGCACTTTAGTGACTTTGCTATCCATTATCGGGAGCCTGAGGGAGGTTCTCCATACCAAACATTGCCAGGAAAGAAATAAAGAAAGAAATCCACTAAGTGATTTTTTTTTTAAGTTAGTTTTATACTAATATTATTCATTCAGTTAAACAAAAATTTTACTTCCTTGTTACGCACATAGAAGTACTTGAGCCTTGAAACCGAATAAAATTATTTGAAGATTTTTTTACAGATGCTACTTAGGGGTTGCCTTGGTGAGGAAAGTTTGATCAATTATTTCAATTATCAATTCTTATTTGATCAATTACAGTTTGATGAGTCGGTTATCAAGGTTGAAGAATAATAGGTTTAATGGATTTTTTGACAAACTTCCTGATTCGGACTTTGTTCCGGTTTTAAAGCTCAAATACTCACTCCTGAGCTCAAATATGTGCTACGTAGAAAAAAAGGAAGAATTTGCCAGTTATTCGTGAATAAATTTTTTCTATTATTTTGAAACAAAAATGTCGACAATACAATAAAAAGTCGATATTGCAATGTTGGTTTCTATTAGCAATACTATAGATAAAAACCAGATTACGCAAAATGGAATTTGTTACACAACTAGACCTTTTGTTTTTTTAAATTTCAATTTCAAGGTTTTCCTCAGACAAAAGACAGTATTCTGCATTGAACTTTTGTACTAAAGAAAATTACGTCTTTAGCTCGAAACAAAGCACATGGTTATTGCTGTTAAATAAAAATAAAAAAAAAATAAAACTTTAAAAATCATTTTCGATTCTATCAAGGCTGATAGCTAAAAAAATACGTAAATTAGTCCTATCATACGTCATTCGGAAACGTAAGAAATAAAAAAAATATATAAAAATGATATTTTTGTTTGTTTTTTAGGTAATTTAATTGCCTTTTAAATTCAATTGGAATATTTATCCTTCATGTATACTTTTTGAGTTGTGTAAATAAAATTTTGTGTTCATATCTTCTTTTCCTACTTTTTATTGGGTATAGTTAAAGGGTTTTAGAAGGAGAAAACTTTTCGCAAGTTTCATCGAAATCCGTTTTGGCACAGGATTTAATTACGTATTTTCAGAAATAAAACCTGTTTTTTAATATAATTGTAGGCACTTAAAACTTTAGAAAGCTTTTAAAATTACTAATATCAACAAAATAATTTTAAATGTTCCTAAGAAAAACAGAAGACTTGTCAAAACACGAATAACAAATATTTTTTCCTCTTTAAAGGCAAAACAAATTTCTTGCTTCGAAAATTTTCATTTTTTTTTTTTTAAATCGAAGCTTCTCTAATTCAAATAAAATAAAATAAAATTGTGTTTAAAATTTATGTAATAAGATGAGTACAAGAATTTCAAGGTTACATTTTTAAAAAGCCTATGTATATTAGAATATTATAGAATTTCTAAAAAATAATTAAAAATATAGTGATTACTTATTTAATATATAGATATACTATTATAAATATTTTACGGAAAAATATTACAATTCGCTTCTTGTGCGAATTTAGTAATATTGATAAATGGATGATATTCTTGCATGATAAAAAAAATAATGTATGATACTAATTTTTGTTATTTATATTTTATTAGATTCTTCATTTTTTAAAATATTTTAAAGATATTTATAATAATTAATTAATCACACACAATTAATTAATGCCATAGTCTATAAAATTTAGTAATATAAATAAACTACGAACATTTGAAAATGGCCAAAAAGCAAAAAAAAAAAAAAAATCCGAAACATAACAATGCTCTTTGTAATTTAACTTGATAGAATTTGTTTGAACTTTATTAATAAAATTGTTTTCTTGAGATTTATAGTGGTCCTATTTTAATCTATGATTATTTAATTATATTATGTAAGATAATAATAGTTAATGAATAAAACAATGAATAATAAATTATTTAAAAAAATTAAAAATGAATTTTAAAAATATCTTAGTTTTTAAATGAAAAACGACTAAAAAATCATAGAAAATAATAACATCAAATCGAAATATATGTAAAAATTCTATTGTTAAAAGAATGTAATTTTTTGTCTGTTCATTTATTATCCAATACATCTTAAATATATGATATATAAAAAAAATAAAGTTTCAGTTGTATTATCAATTTTGTCATTTAAAAAAAATTGAAATCTATTTATAGTTATTTTTTATTTTTTTTTTTTTTACCATTAACGTAGGTCGCTTTAATTGACGTACAGGAAGGGGTACAATGACGCGACACGTCATCGGAGGAAAAATTCCGATTTGCTCAGAGGCAGAAAGGTCGAAGATCGGGAGAGTCAAAGCCTTTATTGGAGTGATTGGTCTGCGCCGGCCCGGTTCTCATCTCCTATCAAGAACCCTCCGATTAGAAAGGTCAAGTAGATAAGCGAGTAGAAGCGACCAGAGTCGAGTACAACCATTGAGTCATTAATTGGTGCAGCCATGTGGCTCCGGACCTGGGCATTCTACTTCCTCTTCCTAGCGGCCATCTTCACCGCCTCTTCAGGTCAGTCTAAAATCAATCATTAATTCTATCAGGCCCGCACCATTAATAGTGTCTTCTTGTTAGGATTTTTAAGCCCCCCTTACCCACTCAATATTATCGAATCTTGGTAATATATACTTAAGAATATTTAAGAAAAGGAATCCTGAACATTTAAAAAAAAAAAAGACGAATATTTTTTTAAAAAATCATGAACTTACAAAAAAATTTAACTTTTAAAATTCTGTAATAATTTAAGGTACCGAATTTATATGATAAATAAAACTTCAAACATGTACATATGAATGTATTTATTTTTTGATTAATTAATAAGCTATGTCCATTTTTTTTTATTTCTGACCAATCTACCTTTGTTTTTTGGCAATTATTTTTATTTGTTTGATTACAATTAATTTAAACATTGTAAGTATTATGCTAAATATTATTATTGATATAATAAAGATATTTATTTAGATTAGTTTGGGATAATCTGGTTCATACCTTGTAAAAACATTGTAAAAAAAATGGTAGGGGAAACGGCTTTTGACATCCGTGGAAAATCTAATTAGAATTTCTGGCTCAGGCACGTTGTGCACTTTCTTACTCCTAATTCTCCAAATTTCTTGTTTACATGTATTTATGTGTTCAAATGAAAATCTTTTCTTCTGTTTTTGCTCAATTTTTTTTTTAAATTTTCAATATGAATTTTCTTTGTCGACTAAATAAGGACAAACATATGTAATACCTCCTCTAAATTTGTAATAATAAGCTAAAATGTAGAATAAAAAATGCTTTATTTTTTAAAAATTATATCAAACATAAAATGTCGAAGAAGGGTATACAAGGCTTATAAAAAAAAAATGTAAAAACATATAAATCCGGTCCCTATATCACACATATGTCAACATTATTGTTACAATATTCCTCTGAGACGATCAATATATTGACGAAATTCGATATTGCCTCAATAATAATGAACGTGAAATCCCTTTCACGTTCATTATTATTATTCACGTTCATTATTAGGCTTTAGAGAGGTTATCCCAGGCATGATTCAATTTCAAATATTAGAATCTGCCACTTCTGATAGTACCTACTATAGTAGGTAATAATGATATGAATTTCATTCCTACCATATACCTATATATGTGTATATATGTATAATATATATGTATATATGCACGAGATGGATGAATTAAAAAATAATTTTAAAAAATACTCACGAAGTAATTTTTAATAATATAGCAGAAAAGTCGTGTTATAAAAATATAATTATCCCAACCGTAGCTATATATACCGATATAATTAAAATATTTCATCGAAATATACCATAATTCCTCCTATCACATTTAGTTATTATATTACAACAAAAATAGACATAAATTATTTATCTATTTTTTATTATTATTTAATATCTTTATTGTGTGTATATATACATCTTATGTTTTAACGGGATATGAACCAGATTATCCCAACCTAATCTAAATAAATATCTTTATTATATCAATAATAATATTTAACACAATACTTATAATGTTTAAATTAATTGTAATCAAACAAATAAAAATAATTGTCAAAACAAAAAGCCTGGATAAAGATAGATTGGTCAGAAATAAAAAAAAAAATTCAAAATAAAATGTTGTTTTTTTTTATACAAATTGTGCATTAGAATTGCGAAGTCTGTAATTTGGAATGTAATAAACTTTAAACTAATTGGTAACTCTAATGAAATGTTATTGTTATTATTACTTACTTTAGGAGTCAGTAAAATAGTTAATCGGTAAAAAATCCTTTCAATTCTAAGATATATGCTAGTACACCACGAGCGCTACATATTTAAAAATAATTTATTTATAACATGAAAACATATAAACTTCATATAAAGAGTAAAAAAAAAAAATTAATTTAAAAAAAATAAATAACATTTCTTGAATAAGTCAATCATACATAATATTTTGTTTTCTTCTTATAACCGAATTTCACGAACCGAATTCAATTTCTTTTATCCGAAGCGCTCCCAGATTGATCGAAAAATGTATGTTATTAACAATGTTATTAATGTTTTGTAGAGGTTAGTATAATAAAGCTACCAAAAAAGTTTTAGACCATTAATTTACATGACGGATGACGGAATAAAAATAAATAAAAATTAAGTTAAATCTTAACAATCATAAATTGTAACTATAAATATGTGTTTTCAAAAATAAGGAAATATATCAGGACATTTTAAAATGGCTATCCTGAGTTTTCGATAAGCTAGGCATTTTTCATTATTTTTTGGTTTGCATTTTTTTTTTAAACCTTTAGTCAGCATTCAGTTCGTCTCGAAGTGGAGTAAATTTTGAATTATTTAATGTTTAAAAATAAAAAAATTCTAGCAAAATTTCTTGTGAAAAATTTGCGAGTTACATTTCGTCTGTATATCAAAAAATTTTAACTAAATATTTTAATTCAAAAAAGAATATTTTGATTTTTCGAGGTTCATCACACAATGGCAACTAGTTTTACAGTAAGGTTATAACACAACAATAGTTGGAAAAATCAAGAAAAACAATTTTTATTGCGTAATTCTCGTGTCTTAAAAGTTTTTTTTTATTTTTAAAGTACCTAGAAAATCGAAAAATCGCAAAAGAAGGCCTCTTTTTGCACTTTTGATACTGGTTTAATACCTATATGGCAATTTTCCAAGAACTTGATTTTTTTTTTTCAGATTTCGAAGGCGAAAGTTTATTTAAGAATGACTCTGTAATCGAAATTAAGTGAGAAATTTAAAAAAGTAATGGTTATTAAATCGTGAGGGAATGATTGGAAGTCATATAGACCCAATTTTAAATGTCTTGCAATACGCACAATGTGAAGGTCGCCATGTGGTTTATCTTAACGGTAGTTGTGTCGTAACTTCCCTAAGGAGTCATCAATGACCCCAATTAATCGTAATTAAATTAAGAATGAAAATTTACAGTAATATTCGAAGTTAATTGCTATGGCAATAACTCCGATGCTATTATTTGTCGGACTAATCAAGATGAATATTAAAGTATCCTTAAATCGTTACTACATTTTATAAATTGTGGTTTCTCAAGCGCTTAAGGTACGTTTATACTGTTTGTTTTTTTCATTTATCCGCTCTAGGTTAATTGGTTGTTACTCCAAGCGCGATATTCATTTTTTTGAAATCAATTGCCACGGAACTTTCTCAAAGTGATAGAAAAAAATAGTAGAAACAAATTGTATATGTTTTAGATAAAATCATAAACATGATGAAAAAAATTCATTTTCATTGATATTTTCAGGGTTAAGATGTGAAATTTTTTTAAAATAAAAATAAAAATATAACCTAATGGCGATTAAAAATACGAAAATAATAAGTTCTAAACAATTTAAGTTGCTTAGCAACTTTTCGCAAAAAAAATTAAAAACCGCAAAATAGGACCATTTCATTACATGGCTTGTAATTATCACAGGAACTTGTTTTGGGGCTAAAATTGTGGCTTTTGTTAGTGGCTATAAATAATTTTAAAAAATGTATGCAAAAAAATAATAACATTTCCAGAAATTGAAAAAATCATAAAAACTGGTGATCTGGAAAAAATATTTGAACAAGGGCCAAACTGGTCCTAGAGACATTTTCCATAGCGCTATTTGTTCCCGAGGAGTTTCCATACCACTCTATTTTCATGAAATATATTTGAGGTTCGATAAAATACCTAAAAACGCGTTTGAACATAGGACTGTTTATTGCAAGAGCCCAGTAAAGGTGAGGAAGCGGAGGGATAGTGTCGAAGGGCGAAGAAAAAGCCTCTCTCTATCACTTTGTAGTGCTGGATACTCCATTCCTGGCCGTCAGGGAGCCTTCCCCCGTCTTTCCCCCACCTTCATCACTTCCCTACGCTCAAACGCGTATTGTAGGTATTTAATCGAACCTCACATATATTTCATAAAAATAGGGTTGTAGAGAAACTCCTCGGGAACAAATGGCTCTATTTTGACGCTTGTTCAAATATTTTTTTTCTAGATCATCTGTTTCTGCATTTCCTCAATTTCTGAGAAAAATTATTTATTTTTTTCATACAATTTTTATTATAGATTTATTAAAAGCCACAAGTTCCTGCAAAAATTACAAGTTCTGTGATAAAATGGCCATAATTCGATGTTTTTAACTTTTTTTGCGAAAAGTTGTTGACCAACTTCAATTGTTAAAAACTCATTTTTCCATATTTTTAAACGGTATTACGGACTATTTTTTATTTTTCTTAAACAAATTTGTTTCACATCTTAAACGTGAAAAAATACACTTTTTTCACCGGGTTGCTACTTACCGATTTTATCTAAAACATATACAACTTTTTTCTACTATATTTCTCCTAATTATCAGGTTGAGAAAGCCCCATGGCAATTTAGTTAGTAAAATAAACTATGACGCCTGGTCTAGACTAGATCTCTATCAACATTTCACAGATCGCTAACAAAAATATATTATATGGTAAACTTCCTTATTTAAATTTTTTTTTCGGTTAGCTTTTTACAGGCCTCGAAGATCTTTAGCCGCTTCCACCAGCTTCCTTGATCTCTGTCTATCTTGGGCGATGACTTTTCAGTTTCAGCCGCGTCTTTCTTTATCCTGTCCACCCATCTGAGTTTCGGTCTCCTTCTGGGTCTAGTTCTTACTTCTGAGGCGTTTATAGTTAGGAAGAGAGGACCTGTTGGGTGGCTTCTTGCCACATGCCCCGCCCATTGTAAACTTTTTGCTTTCACATCAAGCACCATTGATCGTCGTGTTTCCGAGATTATTTCTTTATTCGTCTTTCTTCTCCAAATCCCTAATTCCTTGTCCCACTTTGGGCCCACTATCACTCTGAGAACTTTGCGTTCAAATTTTTCAACATTTTTGTCAAGGGTGCCCGTATGGGACCATGTCTCTCTGGCATACATCACAACAGGTTTTATGATTGAATTATAAATTCGTAGTTTCGATTTTCGTGAGATCTTCTTTGATCTTAGGATATGGGCTACTGAGAAGAAGGCTTTATTCGCGCTGAGGATTCTTTGGTCGACTTCACTGGGATGGTCGTTAACGGGGATTCCAAGTTACAAAGTACTTGAAACTGCCTACTTTCAGGAAGGTTTGACTTCCTACACATAATGATTTATTCTTGACGTATATTTCGGCTTACAATCATATATTTTGTTTGAGAGTGTGAAGTCCTGGCTTCACATCGAAGGCTTCCGTCATCTCTTCCTGAGCCAGCACTCTACATTTGGAACTATTGATGCGAGTCCTTGTCATTAGCACTAACTTCTCTGGAAATCCTAGTTCTGCCATGATTTTCCAAAGCCAGTTTCTATCGACGGATTCGTAGGCTGCTTTGAAGTCAATGAATAGAGCGTGTACATCTTGTTCCACTTCCCATCTTTTCTCAAGTATCTGTTTCAGGATAAATATCAAACCCGATGTGCTCTTAACTTGTCGTAAACCCGACGAAATCGAGCGTTTTCTCACAGAAGAGGTTCGTTCGGTTGAGCATTACATAAGTCAGGATTTTCCCTTATTATTTAAGTCAGGTATCTTTTATTTCCTCCATATTTTCAGAATGAGTTGGGGTACTGCAGCTACTGTGTGGTCTTCATCATCCTTGAACTTTCTTCTATTAAACTTAAACTTCCTTACATTAATACAATAATTAATAATGTCAATTTTTGAAAAAGGTTAAATTTTAATTAAAATTTTACAATTTAGTATTTAGAATTAATTTTGTACACAATTTTTTTATAAACATAAGAATAAAACCTGTTAGAAAAAGACAAGTTTTGATAAGCATTATTTGTTATCTGCTTCCAGTCGAAGCATTGGATTTATTTTTCATGCTTTAAATAAAATTGTACACAAATAAATTAATAAACAGAGGCATCTAACAGGAAATGGAATAATTAATTTAAGTTGATTATGTAAAAAGGTAAATACATTAAAATATTAATTAGTATGATCGCATGGTAAAGAAAATTTATACCAATTAATATTTATTTTATTTGCTATTTTTTAATACAAAATTTCTCATAATGAAACCATATCCAGCGAATAAAAACGTAATAAATGACTTAATATCCATTTCGCATAAGATAATTCAGAAAATGGCCTACTTGCTGTGTGCGTACCATCGCTGAAAAATTTGACCGCTAGTGCTACTTTGTTTTAGAGCTTGTTTACTTTGTCAAGTTTATTTATTTTGTTTTTGTTTATGAGGGTATCTGATTAGTCTTATATTTACAATTATCTTGCATTAACATTAACATCTAATAACCCAACTTCCTATTTCAAACCAAAAATATTAATTCTTTTTTTTTTTTTTAATTCCAAGAAATAATAAACACCCTCAAAACCTCATTCTTTATTTTCTTAAAATTCCAACGTTTTGGACGAATCTGAAGTGTTTTTAAAAAGCATTTAATTAACCATTTATTATTAAAATATCATCATATTATAATTTGTATCATATTATAATATCATCATAAAAAAAACTAAAAATCGATATAAACGTAATCATTATTTTAATGAAAATCAAAAATCTCAGAAAATATATTAATAAAGAGTAATTATGACAAGAATATTATAGTAAACAAGTAAGATTAATGATAATAACAATAAAATTTGGTATTATATAATAACAATAAAATCTATTGATTAAATTAAATTACTTTATTTTGTTATTTGGAATGAATAAGATATAAAATTCATTCACTTAATACATGTATTATACATCTTTTTCTTCAAAAATGATTTTATATATATTATTATTGTTTATTATGATTTGAAATTATTTTAGAGTGATTTATATTTAAATAATGTTCTTGAGGATGGATTTATTCGTTCGAAACGTTGGCCTTTTAAGAAAATTAAGGTAGAAGTTTGAAGTGTGTCAATTATTTCTTATAATTAAACACTACATAAAATACATAATAACCTTAGAACGGAAAACATTTTATAACTGATACTGTTTTTCACAGCTATATATTATATACTATTTCCTAATGCTGAAGTACATATTTTTGTTTATTTAATATTCATTTCTTTTTTTTTTTTAAACAGACATAGATTCCTCCTATTAAAAAAAATAAATAGCAATTTCTAAAAAGCCATCGATCAACAGACCCTTAAATGTTGGATGATTCTAACCCAAGTTAGAAACGATCGGGGAGAACGACAATAAACGGCAGAGTAAACACGTCCATTACAAAATATTGCGCCATTGAGGATAAGATTACACTATCGTAATGGCCACACTGACGTGAATTATCTTTGAAACTGTTTCTCATCAATGTTAGTTTGTTGTAAACAGGGTTGCTTAATACAATCAAACTTAGCGAAGTGGAGGTTACGCTGTTAAGTGCAAACTTGGGAAAGCAATAATAAAAAGCGCGTTCTAAAACCGGAAGTCTAGGATTAGATACTAAATAACACGCGGTTTTTCCCTGAGTTATTTCAACTTGGGAGATTATGTGGTGTGTATTGTGCACCAACGATCGGGTTCCTCTAGAGCCTATGAAAGATGAGGTTACCACTTCATAGCAACTCCTCATCTGAAGAGGGTCTGCTGATTCCAAATCGAATGCCATACCATTCTATAGCAGGTCACCATTTTACTCAGCCCTCATTACAAATAGTATTTTCATACCAGTAATTTCAGCTTTTTGATCAATTTGGCAGTAAAAAAAAAATATATTAATTTAGAAGACTTTAACAATCTTGAAAAAAAAATGATGTAGATATTCTCTTTTTATTAAATAATAAAAAATTTTCACAGTTTGGTAAACTATTAAAAATTAGAATAATCCAACGAAACACAATCTCTAGGTACTTTCTGAAGACTACATTAATTATTTTTAAATATTGTAAGCATTCCTGATAATAGTGTAAACTTCCTGATAACAAGAATTCTCGTACATGTAAGCCATAGGTCTACAAAATGTTATCATTTACCTACTAAAACTCAAAAAATTCTCTTATGGAACCCCCCAGATTTTATGTTCAGTGATTGATTAGTGGATAAGAAAAAATAAATAAAAATATAGTATAAAAGCTGTTATAAAATGTATGAATTAGTTTTAAAATTTTGCATCTATTAATATATATATATATATAAAAAAAACATTTTAATATTTTTTCTGTAACAATCAGTGAGACAGACGAACTTGATAATACTCATTGCAAGATTTGGAGTATTTCGCTAAAAATTAATATGTTTCACATTCAGCTTATTTCTGTTTTCAACATAAACAATATTCATAGAAATAAAATTCAACATAAAAAACTTTATAGATACAATTATATAGACCAATATTGCGACCCCTGATAGAAACAAAATCAATGTCAAGTTTTGTTTTAATCAAACCCCGGTACCTGTTTTTACAAGAATAGGTTAAGATTACAACTATCAGTAACTTACACCTATGAGTCAGGTCAAGGGATAAAACAAAATGCATTGTGTCAGCGAATAGAAATGCAATCCAAACTACCGACTCTTTACAATGGAACAAATCATAATCATACAAGGGCAAATTTTAGCCTTTCTTGTTCTTATGATGTATTAAAGTAAACCTAATAATGTAACACATTGAATTGAATAAGGTACATCTTCGTTATCTTTCCTTTAGAGCAGGGATTCCCAACCTTGGAAGCGAAGAAGAGAGGAGATGTGATGAAGTGCAAGAGAGTCGAATAATCTTTTTAAATTTATTAGGAAGTCGATTTTGTGAAATTAAATGTCGAGCAAAGAAAAACTTCCATTTTTATTCCTTTTATAATATACTCTCCATATTATAACGAAGTTAATGTTTCAGAGAGGTACCCATCCTCAAAACATTTTCTCTGGAATTAAATCTATTTATGTACCAATACAATCATGAGCAACATTCATAAAAATTAAAATTTACTAATACATGAATCTAAATACCTTAAATTCTTCATTTCAACTCCTTTTATCAAATGAGATATATATATATATATATATATATATATATATATAAATAATAAGTATAAATTAGTCACAGAATAAAAAATTACCAGGAGCCTGGTAATGCCAGGAGCTATTGACTCAACTTGTCTTGTCAAACATTTCATGGAACATTTATTTGAACTTTGTCCTATTTAAGTACCTTGCGTGTTATAAACTACCTGCTCTAATTACAAGCTATCAAGCACTTACATATACAAATTAATATTTTTATTTTTAACTATGTTAAAAGTTTTTTATTGTAATAAATTTTCAATCATTATTAATATATTTAATATGGTCGTTAATGTTTCTAGTTTTCAATTTTTTTTTACGTTTTGCCTAAATAATTGTTTTCACAGTTAAAGCGGAATTTATCTGAACAAATTAATATACACCAATTAGAGAAATTTTAGAATTATTTAATAGTTATCACAACATAATCAAATTCTTACTACTGTGAATTAGTGGAAGAGATATTAATGGTGAACTCAGATCATTTCATGAAAAATAGTAAATTATTAACAAAATGGGCCGAAAAGAAAAAATGTAGTAATATGTTTTTGAATTATTTTCTCTAATCGGCCAAAATTTCAAATAGCCAAAAAACAGCGAACAAAAATATCTACAGAGCTATTAAATTAACGGATGGTCAATATATAAAAACAACTAAAATAGAAATATACAAGATATTAAAAGAAAACTTTTCACTCTAAAAAAATTAAAAATAAATTGTGTTATAGTCAAATAAACAACAAATTACAAATGAATATTGACAATAGTAGTAATAACAGAACAAAAAATCAATTGGAAAATAAAACATTAACAATAGTTAAAACGGAAAAACCAAAAATTTATAACGCAATTTTTTAAAGAAAGTAGTGTAAAAGACATAAAGGAGATTAATGAAAAATACGATAAACATAACATTGAACAACATCCGTAAACGTTTTACATACTTACATAATATATTATATCCCCAATTTAACAGATAATAATAAAAAAAAATCTTTAAAACCTATCAAACAAGTATTGTAGATATTTAATCGAACCTCACATATATTTCATAAAAATAGGGTTGTAAAGAAACTCCTCGGGAACAAATGGTTCTATTTTGACGCTTGTTCAAATATTTTTTTCTAGATCATCTGTTTTCTGATCTCAATTTCTGAGAAAATTTATTTATTTTTTTCATAAAATTTTTATTATAGATTTATTAAAAGCCACAAGTTCCTGCAAAAATTACAAGTCGTGTGATAAAATGGCCATAATTCGATGTTTTTAACTTTTTTTGCGAAAAGTTGTTGACCAACTTCAATTGTTTAAAACTCATTTTTTCCGTATTTTTAAACGGTATTACGGACTATTTTTTATTTTTCTTAAACAAATTTGTTTCACATTTTAAACGTGAAAAAAACACTTTTTTTCACCGTGTTGCTACTTACCGATTTGATCTACAACATTTTATCTTATGTTTGACTTTGATAAACTAAAATATTAGATAATGCACATAAAACAAACAATAGAAACATATTGGAAACTAAAGTTTTGACATAAGTTAAGCCAATTATTTTAATTATGGTATAAACTTCATTAACACTCATGCTGTCAATATATATATATATATATATATATATTGACAGCATGAGTGTTAATGAAGTCTTTAAGGTATTTAGACTTAGGTATTAGTAAATTTTAATTTGTAAAACTTTTTAACTTGATTTTATGGGTTATGAATACCGAATCCTGTCAATTTGTTTTTTCTCAATATTCAAATAATCTTTTTTTTTAAGTATAATAATGTCTGTATTTCAATTTAGTGTTAGTAAATAGTAAGTAGCTTAAATGCCATAACAAAAACAATACAAAATAGCTTTGAAGAGTAATAAAAATATTTATTGGCAGAGTATTAGGACAAATGCGGGCAGAGTATGTTAGAACAGTTTTATCCAAGACAGATGACCTAAGTGGAACCCTGACAGAAGACTGGGAATGATCTAATGACCCTGCCAACTACTGTATACGGACCACTAAATAGAACCTCATCTTTCATTGGACAAAACACTTCTCATGTATAACATCATCTTCAAATCCTTTCGGAACTTTGGATTTGAACTGTCCCTCAATCCAAATGTTTGATAATTATTGTTAATGCGCCGTATTATGCTTGCAACTATGCCTTGCATTGTAGCATTAACATTCCGTGAGTCCTTGACTAATTGCCATCTAAATTTTCCTTATTCCAGCACGATCTTTCTCATCATCCTAATCCTCCAGCTAAATCCCTCACCAAAGATAGATACAGGCGTGGTCCCGTGACATTTTGTAAAATATAAACTGAAAAAGTTGAGCTAATGCAAATCTTACTTAGCCTCTACTAACTTTCAAAACCAATGACGTAGCTGGGATAGAAATACCGTGCTCTGGATGTCGAGGAGTTCTGCCTTCCCATGTGGGAAAAAGGTGTCAGGTTCGGGGATCTTTAGACTGAATGTAAATATGATTTCTTATCGTTTTTATTGTAACTTTTTCTATCTCTACCTTTCTGTATCTTTTATAGATGGAATAAATGAGAATCATTATTGCTTACTACCTATAGGTTGCCGATTATAATATCTACTATAAACAAATATCTACTACATATATTTTATATAGAAAAGATATTTACTATTTTCAAATCTTATTTTAAGAATTGAGTTACCGAATATTAGCTATAATCTATTCCTCCCATAATTACCAAAATGCCGAATCAAAAGCTCTCTGAAGATGATCTATTCTAGGACTGGAGCCGAGGGACAGACAGAAGAGGAGTAACCAATTGAAGAGATTGACTGTTGCCTTCAGGATGGGGCCGGGCCGACCCCGGTGTTCCCCGACCACGCTCGTCCCCTCTTCCCAAACCGGATCTCGGACGGGCAGCCTCAATGAACTGATCTCGTGTCCTCGAAGGACTTTACAAAGTCGACTGGTCGAAAAAACTTATTTCAGCTTTCTCCCCCGATTTGACATCTCACGAATCATTTGTTTTCCCGTTCTTCTGTTTTTAGAGTGAAGAAAAAAAAAAGGAGAAACAATTCGTGTCACTTTATGATCGCCTGACGAAGCAATATTATTCTACAGATTGGTTGCTATCTTATAGTAAATTGATGTTTGTGAATTTTATTTGGATGGATAATTAATCTATGAATAACTTTTTTAATAAAATAGTCAATAATCAAAACGTTTTAAGTATCCTAATGTAAATAAATTTCGCTTTTGGAGAGTTTTTTGCTTTTATTTAAATGTCTCTAATTTCAAATAAATAAATAGTAAATAATTGTGAATTTAATTGGGAGACGATTTAGGGCCACTCTTATAAAATCCTAGGTTAAAACACTTAGGTAAGTATTGTTTTTGTTTACTCAGAGGAAAGATAATTTTTCTTCTGCCCATTAAAGATGCCAAAATTTGTAGGTATAGAACAGACCTGCTTTTATTCATTTTTTTATAATTTTTAACTTTAGTTTAATATTAAAAATTTCGAATTTGGCTTACGATAATTTTGGAGCCTTCCCTTGTATAAATAACATATTCCTTCTGATAATTGACGAGTCTCTTGTTTTTTCAAGCATTAAAAAGGTCCAATGCAAAAAAATAAACAAAAAAAAACTGACATTTTGTAGTGAGCAATGATTCAAAAGCTTGAATCATGCTTTTACGATCCTATTCTTCCACAACCAACCAGATAAACAAATTTGAGATAGTAAAAAGTTTTGAAAAGTTAAAGGTAGATATATGTTGAAAATTTACCGAATTCGATTGTTATTATAAATCTTATTCTATAATTTTTTCAGTCCTCCTTGTAAGGTTACATATTACAGATATTTTTATCAACAATTCTATAATTAATGTCGGGGAATGAATAAGTGCAATACAACTCTCTTTGTCATAACATTGTATACGCTGGAGGAATTTGTAAATAAAAATTTCGTAATGATTACTGAAATGTTTTTAAGTTTAAAATTGAATTAAAGCTCATGCTACTAAATCAGGCTTCTTCATCATGTCCAAAAAGAAATCAGCGCTATTTATTTTATATCTTGATAAAAATCGATAATACAGAGTAATGAAAAAATTAATCGTATAAGAGAAAGTATTTTTTTGTTGAAAAAGCGATGAAATAAATGCGGCTATGTGACGATCCTTTCCAAATAGTGACCCCAAAAAGAATTGTAAACCTGTTCCTCCCAACATATTTTGTCTCTTTGAATGAAACAATACAAAGTTTTCGGAAGAAAAGGACTCGTTTCATTGGCGGTAGTAAAGCAGGCAAACACACACAGAGGCAAACATTATCAATTCTAAATGAGTGAGGGCAATGACAGAGGTGTAGCTTCTCTAACAACGACCGAAAAAATTGCCAGATTGTCTCTAATTTAACTCCATTGTGAGTCCCGCCTGTTTGCCTTGGTTCCTTGATATCTGCCATTTATCATAATAGTTAGGCATAATAAGAAAATTAATCTGCATTTTTCCATTATTGTCCAAATCTAAGATTTTGTTAAGTAAAAACAATAGGTTGAATTGGTCAAATACCCTATTCCGTCAGAGCCGCCTGACAGGCTCTGTAATACGGTCGACGTCTTCAACATTTTCATAATTATTTTTACGATAAACTTTTTATTGGAAAATATTACGATCGTGAGTCCAAAGATACCCAACTCAAGCTTATTTCCCAAATAAAGAAGGAATCCAGAAGACCCCAGCTCTCCATTTCACTGGTGCAGCAGACACTAGAGGTGAGTGGGAAAGCCGGCCACTCAAAGAGTCACGGCACACGAGAGATCTCGGAGCCTAGGCCGTTTTGATATTCGAGGAGGATTATAGGGATAATTAGTGCTGTATAGTGATCGAGCAAAGGGATTAGGATGTTGTTGGCAACATAACATATTTTGATTTGATTGAACATTTTAAATGCATTGGCAATGGTTGAGAGGACTTTGGACTGGAAGCATTGAACACGTTTGATATTCGTGTGTTTTGCTTTCCCCCACAGTTCAAGTCGGTGTTCCAAATTGGTTTCAGGATAGTCTAATATGCTAGGATTAGTTGTAACCAGAAAGATCAGAGGTCCTACATAGGAGCATAAATAGGTGGCTAAATTGTTAGGTGAAAGCCAAGGAACTATAGTGCGTCAGGTATGCGTAGTGTTATACCATAGAAAAATATGAGAGGCCAGGATCGATGGAGGTTAAAAGTAGCATATTTACATTTGAATTCGTCGATTTTAATCCACTATTGAAAAATAAAAATCAGGACCCAAGGCACTGCCTTCGAAGGATAACTTGTTACATCCTGAGCGGAATCCAAGCCGGTGAGAAGGATTTTTTCAGGAATCATGCATAGGTAGAATATTGATGAATGAAAATAAAATTATTTAAAAAAAATATTCACCTGCAAAAACTGTAACTTGTAGAGCTCGGGGTACAGAGCTACACACCCGGTGTCTTCGAGTAAAATCGAAATGAGGTTTTCTTACTTTTCAAACACTAAAAAACCACCAGGATATTTCAAAACTAATTCTAAGTCTCTTATATCAAATCAGTTAATGAAGTAAAGTATCAAAAATTCAACTTCATATTTTTCCCATTTATAGTTTTGGAGCTATAAACTTTTAAAAAACAAAAATCGACCGTTTTTTAATACTTTTGAATCATTGAAAAACTTATAACTCCAAACTATTTTTCCTAGACAGCTTAAAATACTGTCATTATTTTCAGAATTGCATGGGCTTTAATTAAATATGTATCTTGACTTCACTAAACCAATCTTAAATTTTTTTATTAAATTCCAAAAATTGTTTTTGTTTTAAACACATAAACGAAATTTTAATTTTTTTGAAAAAAATATATTTGACATATATATGTTATAAGAAATGGGCCATAATCAAATATGGGCCAAATTTGATGATGGTGTTTTTATTAGTTATATTATAAAAATATAAAACCTTATATTTTTTTCCAAGTTTTTTTCAAACTGAATTGGAGATACATTGTATATTTTAAACAATTACATTTACTTTGTTAAAAGTCATTATACAAGCTGCAGTTTTATGTTATTTGCCATGTCCGAGCTATGTTAAATGAGCCATTAATTAGTGAATAAGATTCCACAAATATACCATCTTAATATTGATATACCATCATAAAATTTGGTATATGCATTCTCATGGAACCAAAACTTTTTTTTCAACTTTGGTAATATTTAAAAATATATATATATATTTAACAAATACGTTAATTTGTGTTTAATGTCTTAAATTTAAAATATGTGTTTGATTAAAACATATATGCTTAATGCTAATATAAGAATGCACATACCAAATTTCATGATAGCATATCAATTGGATGATGTCAACAAAAAAATGTTTTGAGGAAGCTCACGAAAAATAACGGGTTGATACAAAACTTAAAAACGTAGTTTGCATAACGCATTTGTCCAAAGTAAATTTAATTGTTTAAAATATGGCATACGAGTATAATGCCTATCTCCATTTCAGTTTGCAAAAAACTTGGTATAAAAAAACAAGGTTTTATTTTTTTTATAATAGAACTAATAAAAATTTGTCCCATATATTCTTATCTAATTTTTTTTCCAAATTTCGGTTTTGTGTTTTTAAATTTCTAAAAAATTAGGGTTGATTTGGTAAAGTTAAGTATCAAATTAAAGCCTAGGTAATTCTGAAAATAATGGCACTATTTTGAGCTTTCTAGGGTAAACAGTTTTGGAGACATTAGCTTAAAAATTAAAAGACAATTTTAGGACTAATACATATGTTTATATATATATATTTTTTTAAGGTAATGAGGTTCAATCAATAAATACAAATATATTTTGGGGACGTATCGATTTATTTTAACATTTCGGATTTCCTTGATATTGAGGTGCGTTATTTGGTTATGGGAAGTGCAGTTTCAATGATATAAGGATAATATATTAGGTTTTCGAATAGATTAATTTTGAATTACCAAGCAATTTTATTTATAACTTTTGCATAATTCTTCAGAACAGGATTCGTTTATCAGGTTGTCAAGGACGTAAATTGCTTATTTACTACCGGATAGTAGACAATAGAAAAAATGAAATATTAATAGACAAATTTTAAGACTTATATATGTATAATTTTTTTTTTAGGGTCTTGAGCTTCAGTCAATAAATACAACTATATTTTGGCGACGTTACCAAAATATAGTTATTTTAATTGACTAAACTTCAAGACCCTCAAAAAAACTAAGATTATTAGCAGTCGAGAAAATAATAATCAACATATATGTATACATCAAATGTTTAGGGTCTTCAGTTTCAGTCAATAAATTCAATTATATTTTGGAAACCTCGCCAAAATATAGTTTTATTTATTGACTGAAACTCAAGACCTTAAAATATATATAAATATATATATTTTATTTTTATATATATATAAATATAAATACATATATATATATATATATATATATATATATATATATATATATATATATATATATATATTCCTACTATTCCACTCCTCCACACCCACAGTTTTGACTAATATCCTGAATTCCTGTCACGTTAATGCACAATCCCTAATTTCCCACTATGATGAATTTCAACAATATTTCCTTGATAATTTTTATCACGTAATAGCTGTATCAGAAACCTGGCTAAAACCTTATATCCCTTCCTCCCAAGTATCCCTTCCTAATTACTCTTTCCTACGACATGATAGACTTGATCGCACGGGAGGTGGTGTCGGGCTATATGTTCACGACAGCCTTAAGGCCAAAATTCTACTTCTATCCACTTCTCCTTCCTTTCCTCACCTAGAATACATGTTTGTTGAAATTTCAAGCATCTCTTCTCCTCTTTTATATGCCATTGTCTACCGACCTCCTCGTGTCCCATTCGAAAACACCTTCGAATCCTCCCTTGTCCAACTGGTTTCTACCTATTCCAATATCATTATCTCTGGTGATTTTAACATTAATATGCTATCAGAATCCAGTGATAAATCCTATCTTACGGATCTAATGGTTTCCCTCAATCTTTACCTCGTTCCCTATTCTCCTACCCACCACACACAATTTTCTGATACCTGGTTAGACCTTCACATTTCTGATTCTTTCATGTTTCCGATATTTTCCGTCGTACCTTTTACACTTTAAAGCGACTAAATTACCTCCGTCACCTATTTCCACTTGAGACCCGTAGACTCCTAGTTACTTCCTTAATATTCCCCCACTTTGATTACTGTTGTGCGGTGTACAGAGGCGTCTCTGGGGACCTCGAGGCAAAAATAAAACGTTTGATAAATTGCTTTGTACGATTCATCTTCGGGATCCCGAGGGACGCCTCTGTCTCCCGATATTACGAAGAGTTTAAGTGGCTTTATCCTTCCTACCGTCGTAAGTATATCCTTGCATCTTTCCTCTACCAAGTTATCCAATCCCGCCGTCCATCCTATATTTTCGATCTCCTTCAATTCAAATCCTCTGTTCATTCTCGTCATACCCGTTCTCGGCCTTCAGATTTATATATAGCGGCCCACCGATCCGCAGATTTCGACAGATCTTTTCTTGTCCGATCCTCATCCTTATGGAATTCCATTCCTCCTTCCATTCGTCGCTCCAATACTCTTATCACCTTCAAATCCCGCTTGTTCAATCACTTATTTTCTATCCAGTTCCAAAAAACATTGTAAATAGATTTTCTATGATGTCAATCAACATTTGTGAATATGTTCCTTCATTTATAATTTTGTCATATCTTATTAACATACGAATTTCGTGTGGTTTTTGTTTTAAGACATAATCAATTAGACTATTAATACCAATTTCATATGCTAGAAGTTATTGCATTATGACTTGTTATAATTTTCATTTGTATTTATTTATTGACCTTTCTTTATTTTTATTTTTTTTTTATTTTTAATTATCTGTTAACGCATATGTTCCTATATCAATAACTCTAAGGCTCTGAAGCCCACCTATCATTGCCTGTAATTGTTATTCTAAAGGGACTTGTCCCAGAATAAATAAAGAGCTTATTATTATTATTATATATATATATATATATATATATATATATATATATATATATATATATATATATTAGTCCTAAAAATTGTTTGTTAATTTTTCTATTGTCTATTATTCTGTAGTAAATACGAAATTTGCTTCCTCGAAAACCTAATATACTAATCCTGTTTCGAAGAATTATGTAAAAGTAATAATTAATCGAATTGCCTGGTAATCCAAATTAGTATCTGTGAAAGCCTAATATATTCTCAGTTGAGTCTTAGCAGTTATCGAGAAAACAAAGGTGTGCTGCTGCGGATTAACAGGGGCAAAGCTCAGCTTGCCCAGCCAGCTAAGTGATAGATATAATTTATTCCAATCACATTTTCTTGTAGTTTAAAATTTTATTTTATCAGAAATATCAGGTATAAGAAGAAATAGTATTTTATTTAGTCAATTATTATTTTTTCTTTTTTCTCTTTTATTTTATTTCTTTCTAAACCGACAGTAATATCAAGCCAAACAGAGAAAAATGAATAAACCGCCTGATATTCGACCCCCAAATCAAAAACGAATAAAAAGATGTTGGAAAATATTAACGAATCCAATATAAATGAATTTTCTAAAGTTAAAAATAAAAATCAATTTTTAATAATTGAAAAAGATGAAGAAGGAGACCTTAAAAAAGTCTCACCGTTTTTAATTTATAAATCAATAAAAAATCAAGGTGGGGAGCCAAAAAACGTAAAAAAACTAAGAAACGGTACAATTCTAATCGAAACAAACTCCAGAGAGCAATCTGAGAAACTGTTAAAACTTAAGGATTTCGGTTCTATAATAAAAATAAAAGTAAGTCCACATGAAAAATTAAATATAAGCAAGGGAGTAATATTTTGTCCAGACCTAGATGGAGTAGAGGAAAATGAAATTTTGGAAGAATTAGGAAAATATAAAGAAATCAAAAGAATAGTTTCCAGAAAGACAGGAACCGAAAGGAAAACACATTTTATATTCTTACATTTTCATTGCCTACTCTTCCAGAAACCATTCACGTGGGATTCCAAAAAATAATTGTAAAAATGTATGTACCTAATCCAATTAGGTGCAGAACTGTGCAAAATCAGAACATAATGGTTCACCATGTTATTCAATCGTTCCGAACTGTGTAAATTGTGGAAACCATCACTCTAGTCTGGATTTGAAATGTCCCAGACTGCTTGAAGAAAAAGAAATTAAAACTATGCAGTTTAAAGAAAAAATCCCTTATAATGATGCTAAAAAGAAATATAAAGAAAGCCGCCCTATTAATGGAAACGTAAACTACGCTGATGCAGTTAGAAATAATAGGAAAGTAGGAATAGATGTAGGCAGCCAAACTGACGATAGCACTTTTATTGAAAAAATTATTATTCCCTCTAATTCAAGAGAGGAAAGATTGCAGACTGATAAGTCCCATCCCCCACCCTTCGGATCCCCTTCCACCTCTTCCTCTCTCCTACTCCTCACATCTCCCCCCCCCCCTCCCCCACCTCTTATCCCTTCCATCTCCACCGACGGTCCGGTCTAGTCCCCAAAATTTTTATCACTCTAGTAGTGAAAGAATTACCGGACGCTTACGATCTAATACGGAGAGTAAGCCCAGTGTCTCACAGTCTGAGACTGTGGGAGAAAACCCTGAAATATTTAAAGTTCCGCCACTCACACGACGGAACTCGTTAAGCAAAAATCCAAAAAGAAATATAAAAAATAAAAATAAAAGTAGTGACGAAATGGAGACCTAAATATGTATTTTAAATTATTGTATTAGAAATAATGTATTTTAACTCCAAAACAAATTACTTGAAAGAAAACATAAACACAAAATATGATACAGCTTAATTCTTATACTTCATAGAAGACACAAAATAAAAACAAACATATATAACTCTATCATGTTCATCCTTTCCGATCGATCTATACGTATACAATTTTACAACTTGCTCTACATTAACAATTGCTTTGTTGGTTTACTCAGCCGCGTATCACTGGACCTTAATGCCACTCCCAATAACATACTACTCGGTTCACTTCTATATGTAAAATATTATCGAACATTATTTACAAACTATTTACGTAATACATTTTTAAATAAATCCATATTATACCTACATATAAAGCTTCCTACAAAAAATATATACACGCATGGGACATGTAAGTCTCTCATTTATCCACTTCTTGTTAATTATTTTTTATCAAACATTTTTCCTTTTTCTTTTTATAGTTGCTATTATTTTTTATCAATCTTTCTCTCATTTTCTAAATATCGTTTTTATTATTTTTCTTTTAAATTTTCTTTTATTTATTCATTTATTTGTTTTCTCACTATCACCATTCAAACGACTATTACCCAAACTGTTAGTCTAATGATGCAGGCCCAAGCACATTTTCATCTAATTAATCAATATGTCTATCATCCAGTGGAATAGTAACGGAATGAGAACTCACTATAATGACATGAAATCAATACTCTATGAAGAAAACCCAACCTGTATCTGTTTACAAGAAACCCGCCTGAAACCTATTGATAAATTCTCACTTAAAGGGCATGATATCTATCGTAAGAACGGTCCAATAGTAAATCGCGGAGGAGTTATAATAGCCGTAAAAAAATCATTTTACTCAGAAAAAATTGAAATAGATTCCCCATTACAAGCATTAGCCATCCAAATACACATAGATACTACATTTTCCTTATGTAACATGTACATCCCTCAAGACCAAAATATTACCTTAGGCGAACTTAGAAACCTTTTTGTTCAGCTACCACCACCAGTCCTCTTTATTGGAGATCTGAACGGGCACAGCCTACTTTGGGGCTCACCACATACCAATACCAGAGGAAAAATAATTGAAGAATTCATCGACAGAACTGATATGTATATACTGTATATACTAAATACAGGCGAACCAACTTACCTCAGCAGCTCATACCACACCTACTCATCTATAGATTTATCTATTTGCAGCCCATCACTCTTCAATCGAATAGACTGGAATGTACTTCCCGACCAATATAGAAGTGACCACTTCCCTCTTCGCCTACAATTCCCCTATAGAAGTACTATTGTCAACAGGAACCCACACTGGATCATCAAAAAAGCTAACTGGGACCTATACCAAGAACTTATTGTAACACCAAAACCAGACTCGACATAGATACAGGTTGTGAAATTATCACCAAGACTATACTACATGCGGCCTAAATTTCCATACCGAAAACTACTTGCTCACCTAAAAGAATACCAGTACCCTGGTATAATGATGAATGCAGAAATGCTGTTAAAAATCGAAGAAAATCATATAAAAAATTTACTAAAGACATGAACCCCCAAAACTTTCAAGAGTATAAAAAACAAAGAGCAATATTCAGGAAAACAATTAATAGCAATAAAGTAAAATCTTGGATAACGTTTGTTGAATCAATCAATAGCTCCACCCCTTGCAGGATAGTATGGGACAAAATAAAGAAAGTAACGGGAAATACCACGCCTCAATCTTATACCATAACAAAAGAAGGCAAATTAACTAGCAACAATCTCACAGTGGCAGAGGAATTTTCCAGTTTTTATGAAAATCTATATAATGCACCAAGCTGCATTGAATTAGAACAAATAGATTCCCCCACAGAAAACTATACAACTTCCAATAGTAATGAAAATAATGATTATAACAAACCATTCACCATTTGGGAACTCAAAACCATTTTAAGAAAACTCAAAGGATCTTCATCAGGACCTGATGATTCAGTTCTAACGTACCAGATGATTCAGCCCCTCCCTTCAAAAACTCTACGTTGGCTTCTTGACCTATATAATAACACCTGGCACAGCTGTAAACTTCCAAGCAAATGGCGTGAAGCTGAAATAATTCCCATTTTGAAAGCCGGAAAAGATAAAGTGAAGTAGCAAATTACCGCCCAATATTTCTGACAAGTTGCTTCTGTAAGGTATATGAGCGAATGATCAATAAGAGGCTCGTTTGGGTCCTGGAAAATAATCATTGTATTCAAAATTTTCAATGTGGCTTCAGAAAAGGAAGATCGACCCTAGACCACTTAGTACAAATAGAGGCGGAGTTGCAGTACACTTTTTTAGAAAAACAACAAGCAGTTGCCATATTCTTCGACATGGAAAAAGCCTTCGACAGAACCAGTAGAAAAACTATAATCAAGAAGTTATCTGGTTTAGGTTTAAAGGGAGAAATTTTGGAATTCGTTAAAAATTTTTTGGCCAAAAGACTGTTCAGGGTACGCATAGGAGGTGTCATCACGAGATATAAGGAGCAGAAGAACGGATTACCACAAGGCTGCGTTATCAGCACTACACTTTTTTTCTCTGGCTATTAATGAATTGGGTAAAAATCTTCCCAGAGGTGTTAAAGCTATGCTATATGTCGGTGACCTTGGAATTATGTGCTGAGCTAATGAAATTAACGTCATAAAAGAAAAACTGCAACAGGCACTATACCGCATATATGACTGGTCAAGATCTTCAGGATTACGTTTTAGTCACGAAAAAACTAAATGCATGCACTTTTCCAGAAAACGTAACACTCCAATGTCTTCTGAATTACTACTGGGAGATAATATAATACCATTCGTCGAAACTTGCCGAATCTTGGGCCTTACATTTGACAGACGCCTTTCCTGGGAAACGCATACTAGGACACTCAAGATTAGCTGTATAAAAAAGTTAAACATCTTAAAAGTCCTTGTTGGTACCACATGGGGGTCAGATAGGTCCACATTATTAAAAATATATCAGACAATTATATGCTCCAAATTAGATTATGGCTCGATTATATATGGTTCAGCACGCATAACAACCCTTGCAAAACTAAATGCAGTCCACCACGCGGGTATCAGGCTATCTACAGGAGCCTTCTGCACAAGTCCTATACTGAGTCTCTGCAATGAATCAGGGCTGCCACCACTTCTTTTCAGAAGACAAAAACTGGCAATAAATTATTTATCCAAATTATACCCAAATACCTCGCATCCTTCTCACAGATATATCTTTAAAGCAAAATTTTCCAGGAAATTCCAGCAAACACCAAATAGTACCATCCCATTAACTGAAAGAATGTCAGCCGCCATCCGTCATATAAAAACAATAACTCTAAACCCATACAACGCAAACTCACCACCTTGGACCTTTGAACAACCAATTATTCACCGAAAATTAGCAAAATATAAAAAAGAAACCACTTTGCCAATCGAATACAAAGCATTATTAAATCAAACCCTGTCTAAGATACCGGATAATACAATAATGTACACAGACGGATCAAAAAATGCTTCAACAGCCTATGCCGTGGTGACTCCTGAACTTAACGCTATCGCTTCAGCACTACACATGTCTCTCAGTGCATTAAAAGGACTAAATGACATGTATTCCGAAAACAACAACATCATCAAAATCCACGAATACATCACCATGATCAAACGGCTAGACAAAAATATTCACCTGATATGGGGTACCTAGTCATATGAAACGAAATGGCAGATAACGCAGCTAAAGAAGCCCTTGTACTCCCTGGGCGAGGACGGGCCATAGTAAATAAAACAGAAATAGCTCAACCTCTAAAGGAAAAAATAAAACAAGGACGGCAGTCAATGTGGGACGAAAGCCCTCCCAGCAAATTGAAGGCAATAAAACAAACTGTGCAGCCATGGAATACTTCAAACCGTAGAAATCGAAGAGAGGAAGTAGCATTAACCCGACTAAGGATAGGTCACACAAGAATGACCCATGGGCATCTCATTACTAAAAACCAGAATCCGACATGCCCCAAATGCAACAATTTACTGACAATAGACCATATATTTCAACACTGCCCTTACTTTACCGCAAAAATGTCACAGAAAGGTATTCCATCAGATATCACAATAGCTTTAGGAGAAAATGAAACAACAATTCAAACAATCCTAAATTTTCTGAAAGAAAATAATTTATTAAAAGATATATAATTTAACAAGCTAGTCTATACCATGCCATGTTTACTCATATAAAACAAGACTTAATTAATGTAAACAATAGGCGTTGATGACCAGTAGGTTTTACGCCTCTAAACTAGAACAACCAACCTACCAACCCTATATATTCTCGCTAAATCATTGATACTGCACTTTCCTTAACCCAATAAACGATCTCAATATCAAGAAAATCCGAAATGTTAAAATGAATTGACAAGTGAGCACTAGATTTTAAATTCGATATGATTTTCATAATCAGCACCCTCGGTAACCTAATAATGGACCTGAATATCAAAATGATATCCGAATAGTTTAATATATCGATACGCGAGCGTGCGATTTTAAAATCGATAGTTTTTTTCATAATCAGCACCCTCGGTAACCTAATAACGGACCCCAATATCAAAAAATATTTGAAAAACTTTTATATTCATACCCAAATAATAAAAATTTAACACTGCCTTTTTTTTATTTATTTAAAACATAATAAAAATCAAATCAAGACTTTTATTTTCTGATGTCAAATATAAAAATCATATTTGACTATTGTATTGTTCCATTGAAAACTCGAATTCGAAATTTTTCACAATCGCAATACCTCTCCCATACTATATATTTAATATATAGGTATTGGAAAAAATAAATAAAAAACTGAATCAATAATAACACAGATGACAACAATAATTTTTGTATTACACTAAGCCTATGTAAATAGATATTTAGCCGCATCAAATTAAAAATATGACATTTTTATTAAAAATACGATATGTACCTATTTATATCTTTATTAACATATTAATATTTAGCACATATATGAGGTGAATGCAAGTATTAAAAAAAGGAATATTACTATTCTTCATTTATTGTATTTGTATGGCAATATTAGTGAAATGAAAAATGCTGTTTATGGGGTTGACGGAGCTCCGCAGTCTAATGATGGCAGGAAAGGCTCTTAAGCAACAGGTTTCCAAACTATTACAGCCAGAATGGGAAAGCCGATATTTATTTCTAATAAAAGTCTAATCTCCAACCCCTCCCCACTACCAAGTGAGAATCGAATCGGTAAGCACTACTGAGTAGAGGGTGACGCCGAAATAATTACCCAATGGAACTACAGTGTAATTAACGGTTACAATGGACAAACATCATTAGCCACTTGCTATTTTCTAATTAACATTTTTTTAATTGATTTCACTCTTTTGCAAAAATAAATTTTTTGGGCCAACAATTGTATAGAGATGATGGAGTTAAGTTTCTCCACTTAATGTACACGTGACGTCACCAATATGCTGAGGAACATGAGCTATGAAAAAGATAAATTCACCGGAATCTTCAGGAGTCCAAAATTTCTCATATTCATACAAATTAATATCTTGTTTCAACCAGTGTTTATATAATGTTAAAAATGTTTACTTTGTGGATTGAACACGCTCCTAGTTTTATGAAAACATATATTAAAGTAAACTGGGAGTTTTTGGTGGTCAGTGTATGTTTATTAGGAAGACCGTGGAGAACAAGTTGGCTCGCTATTTACTCAAAGATTGATTCACTTTTCCAAGATTTGTCCAACTTAAAAAGTGTGGAAAGTGTATTGGGATCTTTTTGTTCTATGGTCCATCAAAATTGTAAATTAAAAAAATACGTCAGACTTAATGAAGAATAATAAGAAATTAGGAACTTACCATAGTCTACTATTAGTATTTTAAAAGAGAATATTTTCAGCATTATTGTCTAATAATAAGGACGCCATCTTGTTTTCTAAAACTGCGTGTGTTGGCCAAATAAACAGGTTTTTGTCAATTGTTCGTTACACTGTGGGGACGCTTGGTAACCTCACAGGCCTGAATCCCAGTAAAATTTTCAGGAAATTCCTTGGACTGATCCTCAAAACTTAGGCTGTCATATAAGTCGGCTTTATAATTTCAGTTGAAAAAGATAAATTTCTTCATGTCAATATTTTAATTTTCAAGTTCAGATACAAAAAAATTAAAATGCAAGTATGCGAATTTCGTTGCCTGTTATCGATCTCATTTTAATTTAAATAATTAAGTAACGATAATAGTACTGTCAATAACTTAAATATATCTGCTTTTATCGCATGATAGGTTTTTTTTTTTAGGGGTGACAGTAAAATATAAGTGAATGTAATAATGATTAGTTTATGAGTGTATAAATAATAAATGCGAAACCTCAAAACCTTAAAAATTCAAGTTCTTGGGCACCCAGGAAGCCAATAAACGACCTATAGCCTCTTTTCAAGATCTTGGACAATATTCCAGAAAGTCGAGTGTTTCAAGATGCCATTCAGGAATTCAATTCCTTTCAGACATCGAGATTTTATTAACAGGCAATTAAAAAAGCTGTCCATTGAAAGAATTGTACAGTTGTCAAGTAATTTTTTTCATAATCTATTAAATTAGATTTTATCTATTCATATTTTATAAATCTTATCCCGAAAAATTGACATTTCATATGGTGTAATCAGATATTCATGGTTTAGCAATGATATAAATAAGCTTCTAGCCTAAAACAAAAATAAATTAAAGCTTATAGATTTCGCAATTGTTTTTATACAATTTTCAAGTTTTGGTTGCTAAAATCGTCTCAAAATATTGTTTATTTCCAAAAGTGCTGTACTGAATACGATGAAAACTCGTGGTACCATTTTTTATAAAAACAGAACTATAAAATTTCATACTTGAAAATATTTACTAAAATCATTGAAATGAAACTTTTTAGCAGAATTCAGTAGTGTTTCCAAAGTTAAAATAAATTTGCTTAAATAGAATATAGTTTAAAAAGATAGATACTCAGATTAAAAATAATCTTGATTGGAGTTGATAAATAAATAAGACGGAGCAACGTTTAATTTATTAATAATAGTAGTTATTTTTCCAATTTCAGTATTTAGAATAATATAATTCTTGGTTCTAAATACCTCACTCCTCAACATGATATGAAGCTTTCAATAAGTTTATTGGATTGTAAATATGAGCTGGAAACAATCCAACCCTAGGAAGTAGAAACTAGTTTCAAGGCTCTACCAAGGGAAGAACAATTCGTAAAACCGATAAAATTTAATTTTATATGTTTATAGGCCATAAAAAAAATATTTCACAGGATTAAGTGTCATATTTATTAGAATGCAGAATTGTACGGCGATCATTATAAAAAATAACACCACAACAAGCACAGTAGTGGGTCCAGACCATGCGGGGCCCTGGGTAATAGCATATTGCGTGGCCCCCCTTGGTTAAGGGGGTTTGGAGGCTACTGCTACTGCTAATGATGAGGTGTCCGGCAAATCGGCCAATATATTACCTTCCAAGTGGAAGGGGAGTCCCGGAATAATTTTAAATTTTTTATGCAAAATACTTCATTTTATACCATTTAAGCGTTTTAAATGAACTCTCAAAACTCATATATTCAGCTTATAATTTTGCATCTTAGTTCCAATAATTTATAATTTCATATTACTTAATAAATGCTAAATGTTTTCATGTAAACTCAATGAATTTTCCATAAAAATTGAATGGAAACTTTTAAAATTTATTTCAAATAATCCGGAAACTGAAAGTTGTGTGCGCACCAGATTTTTTTTTTACTGTATGATCATGTATATTTATACAAATATCTTTTTTATTAATATATAAATAATGACTTTAATGATTTAGTTTTAGCTAAATGGGTGAACTTACTCTTCACAAAAAGAATTTAATTTTTGTTTTTGTTTGATAATTTTTTATTTGTTGATTATAATAGAACTTTTGACCAACTCTGTTATCCTTGTGGGACTTCGTCCCACAATAATATATTTATTTCAATTCTTTTGAAATATATATATATATATATATATATATATATATATATATATATATATATATATATATATATATATATATATATATATATATATATATGTATATATATATTATTTTCTTTTTTGGTTGGTTGGCTCTTGATCTTTGTCCGCCTTAACAGCCTTCTCTGCCTATCTTGGGCTACTGATTTCCAGTTTGCTGCATGCAGCTCTGTTGCATCTTTGTTGATCCTATCTATCCATCTGGTTTTTGGCCTCCCACGTGGTCTCTTGCCAACTATTGTGGCATTCATTGTTGTAAAGAGGCGGTCTGATGGATTTCTTCGAGCTATATGCCCCGCCCATATGAACCTACTTGCCTTCATATCATGAGATATTGACTGGCCATTTTCTGTAAGCAATTCTTTATTCGTCTTTCTTTTCCAGGAGTTTAGATTCTGATCCCATATCGCAGCGGTTATCATACGGAGGAATTTCCTTTCGAATCCCTCGATTCTTCTTTCTAGGGTACCGGTTAGAGCCCAGATCTCACAGTCGAAAATCAGAACTGGTTTCATCACGGCATTGTACACCCTTAATTTCAGATTTCTAGAGATTTTTCGGGATTTCAGTACTCTTGAAAGAGAGAAGAAAGTTCTGTTTGCACTTGTTATACGCTAGTCTATCATGCTGGTCATTGACTGAGGTTATTGTGGAGCCGAGGTATTTGAAGCTGTCTACTTTCAGGAATGATCTGCCATCCACGCAGATACTATTGTTAGGTTGAATTTTTCGGCTAACTATCATATATTTTGTTTTATCTTCATTTACTTGCAAGCCGATTTGCTCTTCTTCTCTTAACAGAGTCTTAGCGAGTGTCTCAGTATCCTCTTCATTGCTTCCAAGAATAGCGATGTCAACGCCAGGATTTTATGTTTCATTCCGACGTGTACCTCTCCATTTTCGAATGATGTTGTAATCACCTTTTCAAGGGTTAAGTTAAACAGCATCGGCGAGAGTCCATCTCCCTGCCTCAGACCTGTTCTAACTTCAAAGGCTTCAGATACTTCTCCTTGTATCAGGACTCTGCATTTGGGGGCGTTTGCAGACGCCTTTGTCAATCCAACCAATTTCTCGGGAATACCCAGCTCAGTCATGATTCTCCATAGGCAGTTCTACTTCCCATCGTTTTTCGAGTTCCTACGAAAAATTGAATATAGGAGGTTTTCAAAGTGCTAAAACTAAATCTGACTCCAGTTTGAATAAAAAAATTCCATTAATATACATCACTCCGTAGAAGGATACTGTTTTTATTACATATAATTCAATGGACCCTTCAGATCGCTCTAAAATTCAATTATTTCACTTTTTAAAAATTGGGTCACTCTAAAATTTACTATTCCTCTATCACGAATAGTGTTTTTATATTACTTATAACACTTAAAACATGGCCAATATCCAAATTAATTTTAAATTTACTTTATTTTATTATGATGTCCGGAGCAAGGTATTTTCATAAGTTCTTAACCATGAACTTATTATAATATGAGTAAGAACCCATAAACATTATTTGTGATCAGAAAATAGTAAATATTACAATTTTATTCCACCATGTATAGGTACATTGCTGTTGAAAAAAAAAAAAAGTAATTTAAATATTAGTATGACCGAATTTTTTTAATGAAATGATTAAATTATGGAGCGTTCTAATAGGTCTATTGAATTATATGTAATTAAAACAGTATTATTATAGGGGGGAGCAAATGTTTAAATAAGTGTAATATTTACTATTATTTGATCAAAAATAATGTTTTTATATTATAATATGTACATGATTAAGAACCAAGCCTTGCTCGGGACGTCATAGTAAATTGAAATTTAATTTGAATATTTAAAGCCGTGTTTAAAGTGTTATAAGTACTAGGTTGTTACAAAAGTCTTTGTGCATTAATTCATTGCTGATATTAAAGTCTCCATTTGAATCCTTATTCAACACTGATGTAAACAATGCATATATCGTTGTTTACTTTGAATAATCATTTATTTAATTACATATACCAGCTGTCTCTACCTTTCATTCCATTTTAAAATTTCACTGATAATGCTGGAGAAAAAATTGCCATTCGTGGTCTTCTGAGGCACTACTGGAAAAAAGGATTAAGTGCAAAGGTAGCTGCTGAGGAAATTTGTGCGGTGAATATGTGGTGCATCTTAATACAGTAGCGTTTTGGTTCAGGCGGTTCAATTCTGGGAACAACAGACTTGAATGTAATGCTTTGTGTTTGGTGGAATTATGAGGATGTTTTGCATTTTGATCTGGTTCTAGATGGCAGGGCTTCTGACGTTTAGCTTTAATGTGAACGACTCGAAAGAGCATATAAAGTTTTAAAAGAGGAGTCCCCTGAATTGGTCAATCATATTAAATTGATGTTTAGCAAGACTATGCTCCTGCCCATCGCTCACTCTTAATCAAAGAAAGATTCTCAGAAATGGAGGTTGTTAGCATCTTACCCTACCCTCCTTACAGCCCTGACATTACACTGTTTCGCTATGGTCTATTACAGTGAATGCCACACTTCAAAAACAAGAGGAATGTCAAATCAGGATGTGAGGAGTTTTCCACCTTGAAAACCAAGAACAACCAAATTCAACTTCTGGTAGAAAGATGGGTTAGAGTAATTGGCAATGAAGGTCTATATTTTGAAGAATAATTTTAATGTGTAGATTTTATACTGAAATTTAAATAAAACTTGTTCTATGCACAAAGACTTTTGTAACAACCTAGTAATATAAAAACGTTATTTGCGATAGAAAAAGGGTCAATTTTGGAGTGATCCAATTTTCTTAAAATTACATCAATCGTTTTAAATACATTTTTTCACGTCTTTTTAAACGCTATTACATACTACTTTTTAATTTTCACAAACAAAAATTTAACGCCTCTTTTCGAATGTTTATGAATTTTTATTACTAAGTTGCTACACACCGATTTTATCTAAAACATATAAAATTTGTTTATACTATTTTTCTTCTTATTATCACGTTGAGAAAGTCTATTGGAAATTCATTTCAAAAAATGAATATTTTTTCCATATCGCGCCTGGACTGGAATGAAATCATACTGAGTCGCTGATCTTAAGTATCGAATCGGAACTTCCAAGAACTAGGAATCACTTGCGTTTGACTAAAAACAAACGTGAAATATTTGTGATTGTAGTCCAAACCAGATGAATTTAGAAGTCAACAAAGTTCTTCGGTCATAGTATTTAATTTATTTATAAGTTGTTTGTAAGTTTTTAGCAGTTCTGATCCAGGCCCACCGTCAAGGGGGACAGGAGTGGGGAATTCCCTGAGCCGTGGCTTCCGAATAGTTTAAAAAGAAAAGTAAGTGTTGTCTATTTAGTCAAGGTTAACAAAAAATGTTGAAATTTAAAGCTGAAAAAAAAGTACCTGTAAACATGGATCAGCATATGAAGTCTTGACCAGTTTTCAGGCCAAAAACATGATAAAAAAAAACTTTTTTCGACACTTTTTGGCAATTAATGAAGAAACGACTCCTTGCATCAAAAACGGGTCGAAACTAAAGCGATAGAGAATTAGATTTGGCGTCCAATGAGACCAATAGCAGCTAGATAGATCAAACACACGATCTTTGGTGAATTGCAGGGGTTTACATGATTTTTGTGACTAGTGAATGCCGAATTCCAAATCAACTTATTTATAGCTAAATTGGTTTTAGGTTGTTTTGAAAAAAATAAAAACCAACAGAATCGGAACCAAATGTTCAGAATGGTATAAGAGAGGTTTAATAGCGACGCAGAACTTGATTTTGGTTTTCAAATCATGTCAACTCCAACAAATTCACCAAAGATCGTCTGTTTGATCTAGCTACTATACCAATAGAATCGGAACAAAATGGTTCAGAATGGTATAAGAGAGGTTTAATAGCGACGCAGAACTTGATTTGGGTTTTCAAATCATGTCAACTCCAACAAATTCACCAAAGATCGTCTGTTTTATCTAGCTACTATACCAATAGAATCGGAACCAAATGTTCAGAATGGTATAAGAGAGGTTTAATAGCGACGCAGAACTTGATTTTGGTTTTCAAATCATGTCAACTCCAACAAATTCACCAAAGATCGTCTGTTTTATCTAGCTACTATACCAATAGAATCGGAACCAAATGTTCAGAATGGTATAAGAGAGGTTTAATAGCGACGCAGAACTTGATTTTGGTTTTCAAATCATGTCAACTCCAACAAATTCACCAAAGATCGTCTGTTTTATCTAGCTACTATACCAATAGAATCGGAACCAAATGTTCAGAATGGTATAAGAGAGGTTTAATAGCGACGCAGAACTTGATTTTGGTTTTCAAATCATGTCAACTCCAACAAATTCACCAAAGATCGTCTGTTTGATCTAGCTACTATACCAATAGAATCGGAACAAAATGGTTCAGAATGGTATAAGAGAGGTTTAATAGCGACGCAGAACTTGATTTGGGTTTTCAAATCATGTCAACTCCAACAAATTCACCAAAGATCGTCTGTTTTATCTAGCTACTATACCAATAGAATCGGAACCAAATGTTCAGAATGGTATAAGAGAGGTTTAATAGCGACGCAGAACTTGATTTTGTTTTTAAAATCATGTCAACTCCAACAAATTCACCAAAGATCGTCTGTTTTATCTAGCTACTATACCAATAGAATCGGAACCAAATGTTCAGAATGGTATAAGAGAGGTTTAATAGCGACGCAGAACTTGATTTTGGTTTTCAAATCATGTCAACTCCAACAAATTCACCAAAGATCGTCTGTTTTATCTAGCTACTATACCAATAGAATCGGAACCAAATGTTCAGAATGGTATAAGAGAGGTTTAATAGCGACGCAGAACTTGATTTTGGTTTTCAAATCATGTCAACTCCAACAAATTCACCAAAGATCGTCTGTTTTATCTAGCTACTATACCAATAGAATCGGAACCAAATGTTCAGAATGGTTTAAGAGAGGTTTAATAGCGACGCAGAACATGATTATGGTTTTTAAATCATATCAACTCCAACAAATTCACCAAAGATCGTCTGTTTGATCTAGCTACTATACCAATAGAATCGGAACAAAATGGTTCAGAATGGTATAAGAGAGGTTTAATAGCGACGCAGAACTTGATTTGGGTTTTCAAATCATTTCAACTCCAACAAATTCACCAAAGATCGTCTGTTTTATCTAGCTACTATATCAATAGAATCGGAACCAAATGTTCAGAATGGTTTAAGAGAGGTTTAATAGCGACGCAGAACTTGATTTTGGTTTTCAAATCATGTCAACTCCAACAAATTCACCAAAGATCGTCTGTTTGATCTAGCTACTATACCAATAGAATCGGAACAAAATGGTTCAGAATGGTATAAGAGAGGTTTAATAGCGACGCAGAACTTGATTTGGGTTTTCAAATCATGTCAACTCCAACAAATTCACCAAAGATCGTCTGTTTTATCTAGCTACTATACCAATAGAATCGGAACCAAATGTTCAGAATGGTATAAGAGAGGTTTAATAGCGACGCAGAACTTGATTTTGGTTTTCAAATCATGTCAACTCCAACAAATTCACCAAAGATCGTCTGTTTGATCTAGCTACTATACCAATAGAATCGGAACCAAATGTTCAGAATGGTTTAAGAGAGGTTTAATAGCGACGCAGAACATGATTATGGTTTTTAAATCATGTCAACTCCAACAAATTCACCAAAGATCGTCTGTTTGATCTAGCTACTATACCAATAGAATCGGAACAAAATGGTTCAGAATGGTATAAGAGAGGTTTAATAGCGACGCAGAACTTGATTTGGGTTTTCAAATCATGTCAACTCCAACAAATTCACCAAAGATCGTCTTTTTTATCTAGCTACTATATCAATAGAATCGGAACCAAATGTTCAGAATGGTATAAGAGAGGTTTAATAGCGACGCAGAACTTGATTTTGGTTTTCAAATCATGTCAACTCCAACAAATTCACCAAAGATCGTCTGTTTGATCTAGCTACTATACCAATAGAATCGGAACAAAATGGTTCAGAATGGTATAAGAGAGGTTTAATAGCGACGCAGAACTTGATTTGGGTTTTCAAATCATGTCAACTCCAACAAATTCACCAAAGATCGTCTGTTTTATCTAGCTACTATACCAATAGAATCGGAACCAAATGTTCAGAATGGTATAAGAGAGGTTTAATAGCGACGCAGAACTTGATTTTGGTTTTCAAATCATGTCAACTCCAACAAATTCACCAAAGATCGTCTGTTTTATCTAGCTACTATACCAATAGAATCGGAACCAAATGTTCAGAATGGTATAAGAGAGGTTTAATAGCGACGCAGAACTTGATTTTGGTTTTCAAATCATGTCAACTCCAACAAATTCACCAAAGATCGTCTGTTTTATCTAGCTACTATACCAATAGAATCGGAACCAAATGTTCAGAATGGTATAAGAGAGGTTTAATAGCGACGCAGAACTTGATTTTGGTTTTCAAATCATGTCAACTCCAACAAATTCACCAAAGATCGTCTGTTTGATCTAGCTACTATACCAATAGAATCGGAACAAAATGGTTCAGAATGGTATAAGAGAGGTTTAATAGCGACGCAGAACTTGATTTGGGTTTTCAAATCATGTCAACTCCAACAAATTCACCAAAGATCGTCTGTTTTATCTAGCTACTATACCAATAGAATCGGAACCAAATGTTCAGAATGGTATAAGAGAGGTTTAATAGCGACGCAGAACTTGATTTTGTTTTTAAAATCATGTCAACTCCAACAAATTCACCAAAGATCGTCTGTTTTATCTAGCTACTATACCAATAGAATCGGAACCAAATGTTCAGAATGGTATAAGAGAGGTTTAATAGCGACGCAGAACTTGATTTTGGTTTTCAAATCATGTCAACTCCAACAAATTCACCAAAGATCGTCTGTTTTATCTAGCTACTATACCAATAGAATCGGAACCAAATGTTCAGAATGGTATAAGAGAGGTTTAATAGCGACGCAGAACTTGATTTTGGTTTTCAAATCATGTCAACTCCAACAAATTCACCAAAGATCGTCTGTTTTATCTAGCTACTATACCAATAGAATCGGAACCAAATGTTCAGAATGGTTTAAGAGAGGTTTAATAGCGACGCAGAACATGATTATGGTTTTTAAATCATATCAACTCCAACAAATTCACCAAAGATCGTCTGTTTGATCTAGCTACTATACCAATAGAATCGGAACAAAATGGTTCAGAATGGTATAAGAGAGGTTTAATAGCGACGCAGAACTTGATTTGGGTTTTCAAATCATTTCAACTCCAACAAATTCACCAAAGATCGTCTGTTTTATCTAGCTACTATATCAATAGAATCGGAACCAAATGTTCAGAATGGTTTAAGAGAGGTTTAATAGCGACGCAGAACTTGATTTTGGTTTTCAAATCATGTCAACTCCAACAAATTCACCAAAGATCGTCTGTTTGATCTAGCTACTATACCAATAGAATCGGAACAAAATGGTTCAGAATGGTATAAGAGAGGTTTAATAGCGACGCAGAACTTGATTTGGGTTTTCAAATCATGTCAACTCCAACAAATTCACCAAAGATCGTCTGTTTTATCTAGCTACTATACCAATAGAATCGGAACCAAATGTTCAGAATGGTATAAGAGAGGTTTAATAGCGACGCAGAACTTGATTTTGGTTTTCAAATCATGTCAACTCCAACAAATTCACCAAAGATCGTCTGTTTGATCTAGCTACTATACCAATAGAATCGGAACCAAATGTTCAGAATGGTTTAAGAGAGGTTTAATAGCGACGCAGAACATGATTATGGTTTTTAAATCATGTCAACTCCAACAAATTCACCAAAGATCGTCTGTTTGATCTAGCTACTATACCAATAGAATCGGAACAAAATGGTTCAGAATGGTATAAGAGAGGTTTAATAGCGACGCAGAACTTGATTTGGGTTTTCAAATCATGTCAACTCCAACAAATTCACCAAAGATCGTCTTTTTTATCTAGCTACTATATCAATAGAATCGGAACCAAATGTTCAGAATGGTTTAAGAGAGGTTTAATAGCGACGCAGAACTTGATTATGGTTTTCAAATCATGTCAACTCCAACAAATTCACCAAAGATCGTCTGTTTGATCTAGCTACTATACCAATAGAATCGGAACCAAATGTTCAGAATGGTTTAAGAGAGGTTTAATAGCGACGCAGAACATGATTATGGTTTTTAAATCATGTCAACTCCAACAAATTCACCAAAGATCGTCTGTTTGATCTAGCTACTATACCAATAGAATCGGAACAAAATGGTTCAGAATGGTATAAGAGAGGTTTAATAGCGACGCAGAACTTGATTTGGGTTTTCAAATCATGTCAACTCCAACAAATTCACCAAAGATCGTCTGTTTTATCTAGCTACTATATCAATAGAATCGGAACCAAATGTTCAGAATGGTTTAAGAGAGGTTTAATAGCGACGCAGAACTTGATTATGGTTTTCAAATCATGTCAACTCCAACAAATTCACCAAAGATCGTCTGTTTGATCTAGCTACTATACCAATAGAATCGGAACAAAATGGTTCAGAATGGTATAAGAGAGGTTTAATAGCGACGCAGAACTTGATTTGGGTTTTCAAATCATGTCAACTCCAACAAATTCACCAAAGATCGTCTGTTTGATCTAGCTACTATACCAATAGAATCGGAACCAAATGTTCAGAATGGTTTAAGAGAGGTTTAATAGCGACGCAGAACATGATTATGGTTTTTAAATCATATCAACTCCAACAAATTCACCAAAGATCGTCTGTTTGATCTAGCTACTATACCAATAGAATCGGAACAAAATGGTTCAGAATGGTATAAGAGAGGTTTAATAGCGACGCAGAACTTGATTTGGGTTTTCAAATCATGTCAACTCCAACAAATTCACCAAAGATCGTCTGTTTTATCTAGCTACTATATCAATAGAATCGGAACCAAATGTTCAGAATGGTTTAAGAGAGGTTTAATAGCGACGCAGAACTTGATTTTGGTTTTCAAATCATGTCAACTCCAACAAATTCACCAAAGATCGTCTGTTTGATCTAGCTACTATACCAATAGAATCGGAACAAAATGGTTCAGAATGGTATAAGAGAGGTTTAATAGCGACGCAGAACTTGATTTGGGTTTTCAAATCATGTCAACTCCAACAAATTCACCAAAGATCGTCTGTTTTATCTAGCTACTATACCAATAGAATCGGAACCAAATGTTCAGAATGGTATAAGAGAGGTTTAATAGCGACGCAGAACTTGATTTTGGTTTTCAAATCATGTCAACTCCAACAAATTCACCAAAGATCGTCTGTTTGATCTAGCTACTATACCAATAGAATCGGAACCAAATGTTCAGAATGGTTTAAGAGAGGTTTAATAGCGACGCAGAACATGATTATGGTTTTTAAATCATGTCAACTCCAACAAATTCACCAAAGATCGTCTGTTTGATCTAGCTACTATACCAATAGAATCGGAACAAAATGGTTCAGAATGGTATAAGAGAGGTTTAATAGCGACGCAGAACTTGATTTGGGTTTTCAAATCATGTCAACTCCAACAAATTCACCAAAGATCGTCTGTTTTATCTAGCTACTATATCAATAGAATCGGAACCAAATGTTCAGAATGGTTTAAGAGAGGTTTAATAGCGACGCAGAACTTGATTATGGTTTTCAAATCATGTCAACTCCAACAAATTCACCAAAGATCGTCTGTTTGATCTAGCTACTATACCAATAGAATCGGAACAAAATGGTTCAGAATGGTATAAGAGAGGTTTAATAGCGACGCAGAACTTGATTTGGGTTTTCAAATCATGTCAACTCCAACAAATTCACCAAAGATCGTCTGTTTTATCTAGCTACTATACCAATAGAATCGGAACCAAATGTTCAGAATGGTATAAGAGAGGTTTAATAGCGACGCAGAACTTGATTTTGGTTTTAAAATCATGTCAACTCCAACAAATTCACCAAAGATCGTCCGTTTGATCTTGCTACTATACCAATAGAATCGGAACCAAATGTTCAGAATGGTATAAGGGAGGTTTAATAGCGACGCAGAACTTGATTTGGGTTTTCAAATCATGTCAACTCCAACAAATTCACCAAAGATCGTCTGTTTTATCTAGCTACTATACCAATAGAATCGGAACCAAATGTTCAGAATGGTATAAGAGAGGTTTAATAGCGACGCAGAACTTGATTTTGGTTTTCAAATCATGTCAACTCCAACAAATTCACCAAAGATCGTCCGTTTGATCTTGCTACTATACCAATAGAATCGGAACCAAATGTTCAGAATGGTATAAGGGAGGTTTAATAGCGACGCAGAACTTGATTTGGGTTTTCAAATCATGTCAACTCCAACAAATTCACCAAAGATCGTCTGTTTGATCTAGCTACTATTGGTTTCATTCGACGCCAAATCTAATTCTCTTTCGATCCATTTTTTGATGCAAGAAGTCGTTTCTTTATTAATTACCAAAAAGTGTCGAAAAACTTATTTTTTGGTGTTTTCACTGATCAAGACTTCATTTGTTGACCCATGTTCATAGGTAAATTTTTTTCAGCGTTAAATTCGCTATAAAACCCCCAATGGTTATCCTTTTTTGGGGGAATGTCTTGTATACTCACATAATAGATAGTAATTTGAAAATTGAATGATGATTGAAATGAATCAAACCTGATGTTTGTATGTTTCAACCAAAGTGGTGTTTGATTTAGTTTATTGTATCTTTAAAACTAAATATGGTGGGTGTGAGGGGAGAGGGGGAGGGAGGGAATGTACCTCATGTAATCTCAAGCTCTGCAAACCCCATAACGTTCCTTTAGTAACTCTTTAAAAGGGTTATAAAAATGATTTAATAATGAATTCTATATTTTTTGTTTTTGTTTTTGTCTTTTATTGTATTTGTTTTGGTGTAATTGGGTCCATATTACCTTTTAATTTTTCATATTTTCTTTAACTAAAGAATCATAAAATGTGAGAAAATTCAGTTCGGAAAAACGTTCAAACTTGCATGTCCATTGTAGAATACAAAAATAAAAATGTTTAGCTGAATTTTCAACCCCCAGCCGCGGTCAGAAATCGAATTCATAATAAATGTTGTCTTTACGCGGTGCCATAGGTGTGGGGTAATTTAACATTTATTTATGACAATTGTCAATTATTGGGTGTAAATTTGAGTATATTGCGGCTTTTCAGAGCACTCATTATAATTTCATCGGCTTCAAAAAAAAATGTTTAAATCGGACCAGAATTTGAGGATTTCCGGAGCAGAATTCAGCTCTTTATAGTTTTACTCGTTTCAAGAAAATAATATAATCTGACGCATAATATTCCTGTTAGAGAAAATTGTTGATTTCATAATGATGTAATTTTTCAGTTTTAGTTGAATCTGTGGTTTCCATTACAACTCGGAGTTGGTTGAGGCTCAAAAAAGGCATCGCAAGATCCTAAAACTCTACTAATATCGATCAACTGGAAAACATGAGATTGATCAATTTTAAAAATTTAGTTCGAATTTTGAAATAAAAATAGTTCCCCCACACCTTTTTTATCCAACTATAATTTTCTTCTTTTGTTTTCTCTCTCTCACAATTTAATAATTTTCTTTTGATATTTAGAAGGGGCTAAGGCCCCTTCCTGTCCCCACCCCCTCTCCGAACCCCCATGCCTTTGAATGTTCATCTGGCCTGCTCGACCATCTCACTACCACCATTTATTATACGCCTATTTCACCATAGCACTAACAAAAAAAAATACAATGCATACTTAACATAAAAATATCCCTACTAAAATAAATTTTCAAAATAGCGAGAGACTCTCTATAAAACAGCATCTTACTCATATTTTTATTTTAAGGTTTTAGATGGTATTGATTAATTTATGCTTTAGTAATTAGATTTTTACGTATTCAAAGGATTTAGGATATACAGGGTGTCGCGTAAGTGGTGAGAGATATTTAAAGAGGTGATAGTAGACCTCAAGGGCAAAAAAATTCATGTGGACCATGATCCGATTCCACACAGTAAAACAGGAAATTTAAATTTTGTGTCTGTTTAAGTAAGTCACGTTTTTTATTGAATAGGAAGCGATTAAAAAACTACTCAAGATAGTTAAGATCTAATTGCACCTTCGTAATGTAGAAAATATGTTCTTTGAGAAAAAAAGTATAATTTGTCTATGTTAAAACCATTTGAAAGGAGATTTTAAGCGGCTAAATTACGCTAGGTTCTGTTTTTCGTAAAACTATGGATTATTTGCGATTTTTTTATCAGCCTTCAACTGGACTACAGATTTCCCACTTTCAGAAAACTTCCATGTTTAATAAACATTAAGTCCATGTCCATTAAATTGAGGTCTGTTCTATAATAAGCATTAACTCCATTAAATTGAGCTCTGTTATATAATAATCTGAGATTCGCCTCCACTTTTGTAAAACAATTATGTGATGTGAAATTTTCTCTCCTCACACTACTTTTATTTTCAGCAAAACTAATTACAATTAATTATTACAAAGCTTTTATTTTTTCTGTGACCTGAGATGTATTGTAATAAATTAATTACTTAAAAAAACTTTTTACCGATTAAAAATATGTAAAATAAAATATTTAATGTGGGTAGAACAAATTAAATTCTTCTTTAATAAAATACTTACTATTCCAGGTAATGATATTATAAAATGTATTTTAATGAAAATTTTTAATGTGCCTGGGTACGGCACTCCCTCTTCCTTTCCAGCATGATACTGGTTGTTACAAGGTCCTCTGTTGCGTTATTCCTCATTTCGTTGCCTTTTCAATTAATCTTCGAATGAATGCTGCTTTTCAAAAAAAAAAAAAAAATTCAATTATCACACGTGGCTTAACAGGTATTTTAGGGATATTTGGATAGGGCGGAATGGATTAGTGAGATAACCCTCCAGATGTCCGGACTTAACACCTTAGAGATTTTATTTCATAGGGAATTTGAAGACACATGCCAAAAAGGGACCAGCTACTTGAAGGAAGAATTAAAAAATGCAACGAAATGAGGATTAACAAGGCAGAGATCCTTGTAGCAACCAGTGCCGTATTGGAGAGGACGAGGTAGACAGACCCGTCCTCTGGGTGGACAGCACACTGAAAATTTTAATTGAAGTATATTTATTACCAGGAACAGTAAATAATATAATTAAATTTTATTAAAGGAGAATTTCATTTGATACATCATCATTAAATATTTTTTATGAATAAAAAGTGAATTTTCATATCACATAATTGTTTTACAAAACTAGAACATGCTTTCCTATATTTTGTTCAGTTATGATCAGTAGCGTACCTAGGAGGGCGGAGGGGGCGGTCGGCTCAGGGACCTTTGTTTTTATTTTTATTTTAATTGAATAACTTTATTGGAAAAAAGTTAAATTTTCTGATTAAGGCAAAGAAAAAGCATTTATTTTTTTTTTTTTTCAGGTACTCAAAATAAATCCACCCGAGCCCCAAATGTTTAGGTTTGCCACCACTTTCTGGTATTAAGGTGAATAATTAATTGCGCAATGAAATGTATTAGGCTGTATAAACTCATCAATTTAGGAAAGTCTAAATAACACCAATAAATGGAACAAATATAGCTCCACAGCATTAAAGTACCTGAGGATGGAAGGAGATTTGGCCGAAACGTTCTAAAATAATACAAATAAACGTGGAAATGTAAAAATATTTCATGGAAGAATTTCTTTTTATTATTAATTGTTCCTGGGGGTTTATGTTTATACTTATCTGTTTTTATTTATTTGTTTTCTTACCTGTATGTATATATATTTTTTTATTTATTCAAATTTTCAAACTTATATCAACTTACCGACGCGCATATTTTTTTCTAGGTAAAGAAATATCGACCAGTGAATCCACGACAACCACAACAAAAACTGTCAGCGTGAATAACGTTATAATAGTAAAACAAAATACTCCTGATGTCACAGAAGCGTACAAAAACACCACTGCTGATGCGACCATTTCCGCCAGTAGCACCAATAACTCTCCGACACCGACTGTTACAACTGAGGAAACCACAAAATCAGAAGGCAGTACTCTCTCGGCAGTAAGAATCACAGAAACGGAGGCAACAACTGAAAATGTTGCAACAACAGCTGAAAACATAATGACTACTACTGAAAATTTAGTTACGACTCCGAGTACAGAAACGACTACTGAAAGTGGGTTTATCGACATCATTGGGTCATTCGATGACGAAGAAGATTCCAAGACGTCAACTACAACTACCAGTACAACGACTGAGTCGCCTGTGGAAGCTCCTATGAATAAAACTATGAGAAGTGAAAGACTGAGTGACCAAATAAGAGCGGTTATAAGTCACTATAAGAAGCATGGAACGGTGACTGTACCCGACGCTTCTGTCCCAGACCCGATGCCTTTGCCAAACATGAAGAAGTCCTTCAGTGGCTTGGACATGACCTTCACCAACCAGAAAGTGTATGGCCTCTCCAACTACACCATCGAGCATGTCAATACCGACTTGGACAAAATGCAAGTAAGTAAGCACATTATTAAAAAATAAAACAATTAAAAGAACCTCATTTAACACTCCAGTAGTCGCGCCCTATACGGCGCATAAGTAGTCACGTGTCATCTGTGAGATGCCTCTTCTATTTGCTCTAATTGTACTCACAAAATTGCTCTAAATATTATAGAAAATAGGTAAAATTATTAATATCAATATATATATATATATATATATATATATATATATATATATATATATATATATATATATATATATTTCATTTAAAACTGCATGAAAAAATAAAACAATGTGTGAAAACTTTGAAACTATAAAATATTGTATAGTTGGGCCAAAATGTAAATTATCATAATATTTTACAAAATAAAAGCTAATACTATGTTTAAATAATAACTTGGTTGAACAATGAAAACTAAATATCTTATCAGTCTTTTGCTATTTTATAAACATTCCCACAAATAAACGAGAAGTGAACATTTCTTTCAAAGCATAAATACTGTTCATATTTTTGGCATCTACACTGTGTATACTTATTTAATTTATTTATTTTTGACAACGAGTACAGAATTTTTGAGTACTTTCTGCTAGTTTCTATAGTTTATGCTTTATTCAATTTTTTAGCAAAGTATGAGCTGGTGCAATTTTCTGCAATCCGCTCATCATCGCCTGTCATGTCTCAAATGGCACCCAGAAATGTGTATAACATTTTAGGATCTTGATATGATCTCATAATCTGTAATTTTACGGTTTGAGCTACTCTTATTTGTAACATCAAATTTAAAAGAATAAATACTAGGTCATCCCATAAGTAATGTCGGTATTTAATTGCGTGATGTAAGGGGTAGAAAAAAAAAATCAATGAAACACGTTCAATCTATAATGTATTTACAATCTTGTTCTATAGTTCTAACAGTTCGGCATCTTGAAGCCAAATTTTGTACACCTTTTCTGAAAAAATCTTAAAAATTGAAGAAAGTCAACACCTCGTTTTTCGGCGCTAAGTCAGGAGAATATGGTGGGTGAGGAATAATTTCCCATCCTAAGTCCTTCAATTTTTGCATTGCTTGTTTTGCAACATGGGGCCTCGCATTATCATGGTGTACTAAATTGCCTCGTCTATTGATAAGTGAGGGATGTTTTTCCTCAATTACCCGCTTCAATCGATCCTGCTGATCGCAGTAGAGATCTTTAGTGATAGTTTGGCTAAGATCAAGGAATTCATGATGAAGGATTCCTTCCATATCCCACCAAACAGACATCATTACTTTTTTCGGATGAATTCCTCTCGTTTCTGTTCTCAGTATTTCTCCAGAACTTAACCACTGTCGCGACCGTCCAACATTGCGATAGAAAACCCATTCATCATCTCAATCCACTAATATCATCGCCTGTCATCTCTGAAATGGCACCCGGAAATGGGGTAAAAAATAATTTTGGAAACAAAATTCTTAATACGTTTTTCAAAAGAGTAAAATAAAACTAATTATCATAGTAAAAATAGTGCAATAAATATTACTTAATAGTTTCAAAAGTTGTCACGTGGGATCTCAGAGATGATTCATCTTTTAACTTAATACCTCTTGACAAAAAGAAAACTTCAGCAAGACTGGGATGTGGCTGTCATTAGGCTAGGAGGAAAGCAGGAATACGGAATTTGCAGGATTTGACAGGCACTAGCCACACTGACAACTGTTCCCCTGGCATCTCTCATATCACATGCGATTATTGGAGTCTTAAGAAATAAATCAAAACTAAAATATCTTAAGATGATTTATTCTCTTCTCTTTGATAAAATCAAACGTTTAGCGTAAAAATTGTAGGTTCTAATAATCGTAAAAGGAACGATTATCATGATGACAAAGTAGGGCTATAATTCTTAATATCTGGTACCATCCCAGTCGGAAAAATTAGTTATTAGTAGAATTATATTTTTCATTAGATAAAATGTCTAAGTAAATGAAATATTTAGAAAAACTATGGTCATTTTAAATCCATTCTATACTAGTTGACCATGAAGGTCTACTTTTTCTTTAAAACAATCGTGTAGGCAACCAATGATGTGCCAAGGTCTTCAAGCGCCCGCGGGAGTCTGCTTCTCCTACGCCCATAGCCCTAACTGAAAAAGGGAATAGATTTTCTTTTTCAAACCTCTGATAACAGTGAATTCATGTTAAAGTAATATTTTCACATTTCTTTTTAATTTTGTTTTAATTACAAGGTTAGCCCGTAAGTAATGTCGGCTTTTAAAAATTTGTCTGTTTATGTTGATATTCCTCATTCCTCCTTTACAATTGAGTAGTGTTTACATATTTAGTTTATTATAGCATTACGTATTCTTTTATTTATCGTGTATTTGTTGAAGAAAGTTGGTAAGGCTGTGCTGAAATTTCAATTAAAATGGATTTTCCCCAAAACCACTTACGCCATGTTATACTTTGGGAATTCGATTAAGGAGAAAACGCTGCTTCAACTTATCGGAAACTTGCAGAAATATATGAAGAAAACGTCATTAGTGAACGGCAAGTGTAGAGGTGTTTTAAAAAGTCGAGCAGAAAACCGCAAAGTTGAAGACGAGCCTCGAACAGGTCGACCAATAGAGCTTGACGACGAAATCCTGCAGGCTACCGTTGAAGAAAATCCTGCTGTAACAGTTGAAGAACTAGTAAAAAAAAACTTGAATCGACAGATTCTACTGTCCACCGTCATATGCCATCAGATCCATTTTAATTGAAATTTCAGCACAGACTAACTAACTTTCTCCAATAAAAACATGATAAAAGAAGATTACGTAATGCTATAATGAACAAAATATGTAAACACAATTCAATTGTAAAGAAGGGATTAGTGATATCAACATCAACAGACAGATTTCTGAAAACCGACATTAGTTATTCGAGTGTTCATTTTATGACTTCTCGAACACATTTTAGGAGAAAACGGTTGATCTGAGAGAAAAATGATGAAGGGAAAAATTGCAGAGCATAACGTTTTCTTCTAAAGTATACTCATTATTAGGCACGTTGACGCCCAAATTGATATGCTGCTTCAACTTATCGGAAACTTGCTGAAATATATGGAGAAAACGTCATTTGTGAACGGTAAGTGCAGAGGTGATTTGTAAAGTTTCGAGCGGGAAACCTCAAACTAGAAGACGAGCCTCGGACAGGTCGACCAATAGATCTTGACGAACTCCTGCTGGCTATTGTTGAAGAAAATCCTGTTGTAACAGTTGAATAATTAGCAGAAAAACTTGGATCGACACATTCTACTGTCCACCGTCATTTGAAGCTGATAGTAAAGGTACCGACATTGGGAATGTGGGTCCCTCACGAGTTAAGCATCGCTAATTTGCAACAACGGATGAACACTTGATTTTCTCTGCTCTCCCGTTTAGATCAAGAACCTTATCTAAACAGGATATTAACTGGAGATGATCAGTGGGTTTTCTATCGCAATATTGGACGGTCGCGATAGTGGCTAAGTTCTGGATAAACAATGAGAACAGAAGCGAGTGGACTTCATCCGAAAAAAGTAATGATGTCTGTTTGGTGCGATATGGAAGGAATCCTTCATCATGAATTCCTTGATCTTAGCCAAACTACCACTAAAGATCACTACTGCGATCAAGCAGGATCGATTGAAGCGGGTAATTGAGGAAAAACATCCCTCACTTATCAATAGACGAGGCAATTTAGTACATCATGATAATGCGAGACACCATGTTGCAAAACAAGCAATGGAAAAATTGAAGGACTTAGGATGGGGAATTATTCCTCACCCACCATAGTCTCCTGACTTAACGCCTTCGGATAATCACATTTTTCGCAGTCTCCAAAACTCATCAAGCGGCAGAAACATGTACTCAGTCGATGAAGTGAAAAACGAGATGTTGACTTTCTTCAATTTTTAAGATTTTTTCAGAAAAGGTATACAACATTTGGCTTCAAGATGTCAAACTGTTATAGAATAAGATGGTAAATACATTATAAATTGAACGTGTTTCATTGATTTTTTTTTTCTACCCCTTACATCACGCAATTAAATACCGACATTACTTATGGGATGACCTAGTATTTAGTTGACATCCGCATGATGGTATAGAAGGATCAATCCCTAATTAGACCTAGTATTTATTCTTTTAAATTTGATGTTACAAATAAGAGTAGCTCACATTGTAAAATTACAGATTATGAGATCATATCAAGACCATAAAATGTTATACACAAATCACAAAAATAATGTTCGATATAAACTTCCAATTTTAGTAATGCATGTAATATTCTTTTAATCTCAACTTTTACGCCCCTCCCCACACCATGGTGTCCGAGGTGGACCGCCTCCTCCTCCTTTGCCCTCACCTTCGCATGCCAGTATAGGTAAACAACGTGAAGGTCCAGGCACAAAGAACGCGATCTGTCGCAACGACCTGCGATTTCTCTAGATCACTGAAGCTGTATAAAAATGGATCGCTGCCGGGCTCGATTAAGACTGGCTCGCTGCGATAGATCGCCTTCTGTTTGACATGTATCTGTAGTGCAAGCTGAGATAGCAGATCGCCGTACAGATCGCGCTCTATGTGCCTGTGCCTCGTGTAAGTACTTTGTAGGCGGAGCAAAGACCGGGAGGTAACGCTCAAGAAGATGAAAGCAATCTCCTTCAACATAACTTCAGACAGCTATATTGTCAAATATACCATCTTGGGTTTTTTTTCATTCCTCGCAATGCTTAAGCGGTTCATAGAGGATTGAAGATGATTTTTTTTTTTTTTTTTTTGGATCACATTTGGATATGTTTTACATTCTTTCAAACGCGTAAACTAATTCGTAATTTGGTTATTTCAAAAGCAAAAGTCCCATGCGCAATAGTAATTGTATAATAATAATATTGTGCATAATTGCGGTTCTTCCTTAAATTATTTATCTATATGAATTGTCATTATTAATTTGGAAATTATTTATTTAATAACAATTATGTATGCTCTGGTCACATATTTGAAACATAATATAATCACAAAACGCATGTTTCCTTTTTGAAAGATTAGCAAATATAGTTTTTCTGAATCATCCCTTTATTAAATAAAATGAAACTGCTCTATTACAACCGCAGATATCCAGTATTATCTTTATAGATCCGATTTTTTCCATTTTAGAGAATTTTATAAATAAATAAAACCCAATAAGAACACAATTACGTTATTATAATCATTCACAGTTATTTTATGTATTTTTTAGTCTAAAACCATTTATTACTAACATATGATTGATGTGATGCAGGTCTATGTTGCTGTCTATATGAATAAATTGGTAATACTCGGCAACTATTCAGGCAAGACCTGGTTCAAGAAGGTAGCGGGGCCATTCAATGTCACACTGCGGTACGTTGAGGCAAGTGGAGCTGCTGCACTCGTAAGAGACGCCCAAGGTAACATCCAAGCTTCGGATTCAGAAATGGATATGACTTTCATGGATTCTAGAGTCAACTTTGGAAACATGGGTGTTATGGGTTCACTATTGCAGGGAGTTATAGCCTCAGCTGGTCCTGTCTTATTCGATGCTGTCAAACCTGTGATTCTAAAAGAAATTAACGAAAGAGTACGAGAAGACGTAAATAAAAAGATTAAAACTATAGGCACGAGGTTTGCTGAAACTGGGACCACACCTCCATTAGAACTTGCTATACAAGAAGCAAGGAAATACGTTAAAGAAAATGGTTACGACCCGTACCAGCTTGATAACTACGGGGTCAAATACATGGCAACCAATAATAGTATTTTTCAGGTAAATCTTACTAATCTTATTCTGACTGGCTTATCTGATTTCCGAAGGGTCGGCGAAGTATCGTTGTCAATGGACTCTGGAACAATTCAGATAGGTCTGCACTTGGCAACTTCGAAATTAAAGGGCAGGTCCATGTGGAGCGTCAACATTGGGAAGTCCTTTAAAAGAGTAGGGCACATAAATTTCACAGTGGACTATGTACAAGGAAGAGGAATCATAAACCAGTCGTTGAACGTAAGCCAACATCCGACGTTGGAAGATCTTGACATAAATGTCGGCAAGGTTAAGATACAGATGAAAGGGACTGCTCCGTTCGACATCCTCGTTGAAGCCTTTGTCAATACCCTTCCCGATCTCATTAGGCATATTGTAGTCGACGCTATAGAACTGCCCCTCAAGTTTGCGGTACAGCATATGCTCAGTGAAGTCGATGTAGAAGAAGTTTTAAACAAGCAGCTGCCAGAATTAGACAATATGGGACTGTAAGTTTCTATTATTGGCCACTAATTGCCTTTAAGAAATAAAATACTCGAGTTTTCGAAATTTTCAAGTAAGCTTTGAAGAGAGGAAAACTAAATCTTTCAGAGATCATAATCAGACTTAAATAGGCATAGAATATTCTAATACACCCAAAGCAAGAACTTTTGTTGTTCATAAACAGTAAAGCCATTTTACTTGTAATTGTTAATATTTAACAATTTTTTATGTATTTATTATAAAGCATTCTATGTAACAGAAAATAATTTTATCAAAGTTATTTACTATCAATAAAATTATTACAAACAAATAAAAGATGTTTTCATTACAAGATATAGAATTGAGGTAGATACTGTTGATTCACTGTTAACAATGGTCAAATATAATATGTTGTAAACAAATAATTATTAACAATTTAAAACTATCTTTACAACAAAAAAAAAAAATCACACCGCACTGTCAACAAATTTCCAACTTCCACTTCCTTGTTGACTGTTAATTAATTTAAACTAAAACGAAAAAATCCTTTATCAGTGAGTATATATAGTTTTTATTATATATTATCATCTACCTGTAGTTAACATTTCATACATATTTATATTTAAACCTTATATAATTGAAAACTTTTAAAATTCATTTTTACATTATTCTGTTAATACATCTGTGAGAAGTTTAAAACTTAAAATTAATAAAAGTAATTAAAGAATCTCTAACCACCAAAAAATATCTTTAGGTTACTTCATTATAAATCAGACAACTTTGTAAAATGTTCCTCACCACATGAGGAATTGCCATGATGGAATCGTTAGTATTATGTTTGACTAGACAGGTAAGCTAGTGTGATAATGAAACCGTTCTAATCAAATTATAAATAGAAAATTCCTATTAACCTCTACAAAAGTTCGTCGTATCAGATCACATGGGCCATAACAAATAAATTGAAGTTAAATGATAAAAAGTAGAATGTCACTCTCATTGGTTTAAGTACTCTTTTCGATATCCCACCTGAACAGGGGCGTAGCGAAGGGCGAAGAGGGTAGTCGTCCCGAGCGCTGCTCAAAGGAGTGCGCCAAAATAATTTTTAATAATTTATTTTTGGCCTTCTTTTTTAGGCTCCAAAAAGAAAATCAATTTTATTGGATTTAAGTCGAACAAGCGTTTAAATAAGTATCATATCATCAATGCATAGAAGAGATGATCGATACAAATAAAGTATTGATACTTTTCTTTCGATACCATGTAGTTTTGCTACCGATACCACTAATTCAATATTCTGTTCAATATCTTTGTGGTATCGAACATTTGATTCAACTTCTTCAATGAGTGACGGCATCGAGACTTTATCGGTATCGTATTTCCCTAAAAGCAGATAACTTGGAATTAAGGCAGGAGCCGGCAAAATGGATACAAGGATTTTTGCAGGGGAGGAGGGGACAAGCTTAATTTTGCGGCCTCTTGTTTCATCCCCCCTCCAATAAAAATCAACATTTTATAACAGGACTTTAAGTAATACATTTCGAAATAAATATCATCTTATAACATTAATCCATTTGTAGACTGAATTAAGGTCAAAACTAAAAAAAAGCAGAAAAAAATATTATTTACTTAATATAATAATAATCTTATATTCAAAAGTTACCGTCCTCTAAATTCTGCCGCCCGGAGTGTGTCTCCTTTGCCCTTCTAGTTCCAGCCATGGGGGCGGCAATTTTGAAGTTTGCTCCGGGCGCTAGTTTGTCTAGTTACGCCATTGCATCCGAAATTCCTTATTCTCCTTAAACTCCAGTTATGCCACAATCAACACACCATCTTTTGATCTATTATATTACTCCCATTTTAGTTTGGTGGACAAAGGTCTCTAGGATTCACTGGAAGCGAGATTGAAGGGTTTCCTGAACTGCCTTGTTCTATGGATTGCCCGTTGTGGTCACGTTTCTGACCGTGTTCAAAATGGGTATTCTCCTCTTCTCGTCAACACTTCCTTGGCTCATGCCTTTATAAATAATTCTGATTAAAATTGTCTTCTTAAATTGATGACATATTAACTCCAGTCATCGTGAGATACCATAAAACAAGATCACACCCCTCAACAAGATCACGACCTCTACCCAACTTTAAACTGATGGTATTCATAGCTATCTTATTGTGCTGGTTCCTTCTTCCTTTGTAGAGAAGCTCTATTTTCCTGTGGCTTCTGGATGTATTTGACCCATGGACAACTTCCAGTCAACAGGGGCAGAGCCAGGAATATGTTTCAGAAAGAATCCTTTCCATCCAAAAAGTTTTCTTAAAAATATGAAATTATTTTCTAAGTTATAAATTAATTATTATAAGTAGTGATAAAAGCCTACAAATTTCCAATGCTAAAATGAAATTTGTTATTGCAATATTTTATGTGGAGCCTGAACTTCCAGAATCTCTCCCTTGTATCCAATGTACCCGTATGTATCCAAATTAACAAAAAAAACTGTTTAGTGGCAAATTGAAATAAGAAGTAAACATTTTCTTAATATTATCTTATAACATGCAATCCATCATAGTAATACAAATACAAAATACCAACTCAAAATAAATAAAATATTATGTTATATTTCTCTCAGCCTAATATTTAATGTATATTATTTTCTTTCCTGAATTTAGGCTCTAAACTAATAGTTTTAATATTAGATATTAAACCTAATATTAAATATTTTTAATTAAAGAATAAAAAAGTTACTACAAAAGTATAAGAAAGGAGTCCTAATGACCAATTTTAACTTTGGAGGTGTCCATATATTCAGGATTAACCCATATTGAGGCCTTTCCTTTTATATTTGTTCCATTGCTTAGTTAGCTAAGCTTCAGGAAATTCATTCTGAATATAGGACTTTGACCATTCATTACTAAAACTAAGTAATACAATTTTTGAACAATAAATTTATGCACAAGCAGAATGCAATAAAAGTTTTAGCCCATGGGCCAGTAAGACTTTGGGAAAATCGAATTTGTACCCTCAACTAGCTTTTAAAATGCTGCCATGTTTACACAAAAAGATAAGTATTTAATAAACCTAAAAATATTTTAACAGATAATAAATATTTCATTTATTAGTTTAAAAGGCTATAATAATCTTGCATGCATGAGGCATCTCTCGATGCCAGTAGTGAGAAGAGGTGTAGTTCAGGAATATTTGGGGATCAGAGATTTGTGTCTTCGTCAGTGGGTCAGTATAGCCCTGGAAACATGACAATAATGATTTTTGTAATTTCCACATAAAAGCTAGTGCTGCCCTATTTGACAACCAATAAATAAAAGGCCAATCCAAAATTATTTTGGATACATTTTTTTTATTATATTGTCAAATGAATTAAACTATCAAAACAACATTGCAAGAAGTCAATATTTTTTTTTCTACAAAACAAAATAACCAACTATAATTATCAAATTATATCGGTGACCAATATAAATAAGCAAACATTAAATAAACCAAGTTCATAAAATATTAGATATATGAAACTAATAACATAACATAATAACACAAATCTAAAACATACATAGGTCATCAGCAAACAAAACCCTACAGTATGTCCTATCAAACTATTCAATAGTATTTATTAAACAAAATTCTGGTATTATATGGTCAAACAAAAAAAATAATAAAGTTACATGTATTGGCATACAAAAGAAAAGCACTATAAATTAAGCATAAGTCCACATGTTGATTCTTAATTTTTAACATAAGACAATAAAAATAGATTCCATGAAATTCACATAAAAAAATAAAGTAAT